>VXAY01003858.1:798492-825592 GCA_013399855.1 Oxyruncus cristatus | reverse complement strand
ATATATAACTGACATTGTCAAGTCTTGCCTGAAAGACAGTAAGGCTTTTGAGAGCTACAATGTTTACAGTATGGATTACTTCAGGCTAATATAAACTGGTTGATACTTCTACTCCATCTAGTGGCCTATATTTTTTTTTAAAAGCAATTCTCAAGACTCCTGTAAAATTCCTCCTCCACCAAAAAAAATAAAATCTGAAGTCTGCTATAGCAGAATATAGTGGTGAAACATTCTCCATTTAAAATCACATCAATAATTAAACGTCCACATTTTTCTTAGTGGCGGGTGCCCCTATTAGAAATTAAGAACTACGTAAACAAAGTCATAGGTCCCTGCAAGAGTACATTTCAGGTTTTCATATGACAGGCCATGTTTGACACTGAGAAAACAGAGGGAGACAGCTGGGACCAAAAGAAGAAATCAAGGACAACACATGAAAGAGGCTGAAGTTTGTAATTCATGAAGTAACAGGAGGTCAGAGAAAGACTTGCTTGGCCAGATTTCTCCAGCATACATACATGGGAAAAACATTTTGAGTGCAAGTAGTTTTTCTCGAAAATATAAATGTCCACAAATCTACTAAACTGAGAATAAACATCCAGAAAAATCATGTATGAAATATAAAGAAGCTCTGCTGTAGGTGCTTTGCAAGCGTGTGATAAATAGGAAGTATTTTTAATGATACAAACACTTGGAGCATAAACTCAGACAGAGATAACTTCCAGGTGTGAATAAGCAAGAACACGCTAAAAAGCCAATGGAGGAGGCAGATAACTGACCTCTAGTGTAGAGAAAAGAAGTCAAAAGGAGGCTGCCTTTGCTTAGTACAGAGAAGGAAGGCTGTTTATGACCATCAGCACTGCACTAACTAGGCAAGTGTCAGTAAGAACACAAGCTCCTGGGGGCATTCTTGACTGTTTCTTAACAAGCAGAAATAAAAGCACAATTCACATTAATATGTTTCAAATCAAACACAAAATGTTCAGAGAGAAAACCTGTCAAAAACAGTTGTGAAATGCATGATGCCCAAAACCTACAAGAATGACCTGGAGTAACAGCAGAAAAATTCAGTTGATTCATTAAAAAATAAATACTTTTCCAAGAGTTAAACTAAAAAAGGCAGTAAAGCAAAATAGCTTTGCAGATGATTTATCCACATAGCTCCTGCAGGGATATTAAAATAAGTCCAGCTGTTTGCTAGGTAAGTTTCTCAAACCTCATTTTCTAGTGTTGAGCCTTTAATGTTACCATTTCAAGAATAGAGCTACAAAAGTGCCAATACCTGTGGTGAATTTAGAATGAAGCCAGGAAACATCTGGACTGTATGGACTGTCTTCACTTTCTGACAAGGTCTGCAAAAAGAAGGACACATGTCGTTGGGATGCTGGTGGTTCTTGTGATCAGTATTGGACTTGTAAACTTAAACTGTGGCAGAAGTCCTCATAAAGCATTCATACAGTACTTAAAACTTTTCTCTTCCTAGTTAGAAGGTACAACATAGATGATACAATAAGAACTCACCACGTGCCACGTGATCTGTTGTGTAACCCAGTATTCTTAATATTCCCCTAGCATTCCACCTGTACAATGGGAACATTAGCTAACCATTCATCCTTGAATGCTTTGCTAAAATTACAGCCTCATTTTGAGCAACTAAGAGGACAGCATTCTTTAGAAACCACAGTGTAATTTGGGATCTGTCCAAGGCCTGCTGAATTCAGAGCTCTTTCTATTGACTTCAGGCAGACTCTGGACCATCCCCCCTCATCCCCATTTATAGTAGCTCTGGTAAAGAATTCTAATATCTAGAAGCTTTGCAGTTTTAACTGTTATAAAAAAACCAGGCTTCTTTAATTTAAGTACCTTTTCTCGGTGGCCGTAGTACTCTGCATACCAAACCATACCATACAGACAAAGGAAAGTTGTAAAGGCCTAAACAAGGGACGAGAAGAAAAAGAAAAAAATAATCTGTAAAACTTCTTCAAAATTCCTTGCTGGTTCAAGGCCTCAGAGTCCCTGGAGATTTCACATTTGGATTTTCATGCTCTGTAATTCCCTGTATCTTTTGTCAGATGAGTAAGACTTGTGCTTCAACTTCAAGGTACCCATGGGTTCTGCCACCATGGGGTATGCAGACCAATTCTAAATGGGAGCATGAAAATACATACAGATCACCCACAGTGCCAGCATGATTTCTGTCCACACCCTGGCCAAAGCAGTCAGCAGGCACTTGTACTTACATTATCAAGAACAACCAGTCTAGGAGAAAAATGAGTTCTCCTTCTCCCTGCCCCATACTTCAGACTAGGCTACATGTTTGCTTTTGTGGTGCTCTGATCCAGGAAACAATGCAATACTTTTCTCTTCTGAAGCTTCAGGGATAAAATTAACATGCTAAATAAGACAACAATAAATTCTGACTCCCCATCACCTGTTCAAATTCTGTTCCCAACTAGAAGGGAGAAGTATTTATCTCTCAGCCCATTATAAATGCCTTATTCTTCACTGACCATGAAAAATGCGTTTGGCATCAGAGTTACAAGTCTGGCAAGACAAACACCCATTTACTGTTATAAAATGGGCATTTCATGCTGCATTTGCAGTAATCACACTGAAGTACAGAAAGTTACGGGCTGAGTGTGAATGATTTGCCTAATAGAGCAGGGTCGTTTATGTAGTTGTAAGACTTCAGTGTGACACAACAACACACATTACTTATTAGCACTATCCATTAACTCCTGCTTGCGTCCAGCTGGCACTACAGCAAGCACCACCAAAGTTAGGCTCAGTCGAACTGACACCTTCTCTCATCAGGATAAAGCACCCTAAAACTAGTGTTTGTTTCATTGTCAAGCACCGGTAAAGTTGCTATACTCTGTTACTTCAAGAAATAAGAAAATAAGTTATTCTAGTCCCTTCAAAGTGAGCTCTAAGCAATCTAGCATTTGCTTTTCCTAGGACGCGTACAAAGCTCTTTACCAGCATTTCCCCACAATGATCCCCTGCTGCCAATGTTCCAGAGGAAGCTATTTAGATGCTTTCAATGCTTTTCTCATGCTTTATGTTTCACATGAGAAATCTCACTTACCACACAGAGAAGCCAAAACACAACATACAGTATTTGTGTTTTGGAAAAAAGATCTTGTCCAAACTTAATGCACACAATAGCTTCAAGGAAAGCAATAGCCCTGTGGATAAATGAAACAGGGGGGAGAGCAGTTACAAACACTAAGGATTTAACTCACGTGATCACAAGCCGGACCCTAGACTGGCAGTGCTAAATGAGCACTACCCTCTAGTGAGCACACACCTCCCTGACACCACCATTAAGCAAAATTCTTGGAGAAATTTATTTTTCTTTCTATACTATTTTCAGCACAAACAGAACGCAAAAAGTGGTAGTTTACTGTTCCGTGGGGCTCCAGGGAACAAGCAGGAGCGTGTGCCAATAGCAGAGAATTTTTGTTTGTACCTACCACTGTGCTGCAGCTCTCACCAGATATAAATTTCTTTTCCACGCTGAACAACCAATGGACTTCCTTGTTGGATGAACTAGAATGTGCTTTATGTATTTCTCTACTGGATGTAAATTTACTACAATTCTAAATTGAATGCTTTGCTTGTCCCTCATGGATTTTGATGAGAAAATTCATAAGAAGCAGCATTTCAAATTCTTTGAGAATTTATGCATTTGCTATGGTTTGTATGTAAACTTGGGTCCACACTACAGCATCAGCGGATTTGGGGAGAAAAGTGAGAGTAAAAAAATTCAGTTTTTACAAATACAAGAGTAGAAACATGACTGGTGCAGCAAAAGTGTAGAAAAATTACTTGTCTTAATCTGAAGCAAATTATGAAAAACACTATTAAATTCACAGAAGTTTAATACTCAACTTGTTAAATAGAGACTTTAAGGTTGTACACACGAGCAATGCATGAAAACTCCTCCTCACACATGTGCAGACACACTTAACATCATGTGAAGTGTTCCAGTTTCCCAAGCTTAATACTGCAGGACGTATTTCCTACCAGCACTCTCCAAAACCAGAGAGTTCCCAAATATGGCACTACTACCTGTCAGAGAAGACCCAGTTTCCTCCCATGAAAGAAGGAAGAAAGACATGCGCTTGACTAAACCACCGGTATTGCAGAGATGGTCCTGGTATTGCACATAATAAATGACAGCTTTCTCTGTACTATCTAATGTGACTTGCAGCATGATGAGTGGGGCTAAAATTTACAACTGTGGAAGTAACACCCAACTGATTAATACTAAAAATTAATGAGGTGCATATTAGTAAAAAATTGAGAGTAGTGTTACTCTGTTTGGCCATCAACTATTTTTCTTTCTTGGTTTTATATGATTCTTACTGATTCAGCTGCAGAGTAAAAAAATCATTAAACCATACTACAGCAGTGGGAACAGAAAGACCACCAGCAGAAAAATGGTGTGGAACAAAGGAAACAAATATGGGGTTGCAAAATACTCAAAGGTATAAACGAAACAATAGACTACTTCCAATAACAACTCAAAAAATGATAGAGTTGTTTGTCTGGCATTTATACATTCTTTCTGTTATTCCTGTCATGAATACTTCAGTTAAGCACACTGTACAATAGGACAGCTATTACAGTTTATGAAGTGGTAAATCAAAAGACAGAAGAATGCTGTGAAAGGTGAAAGGTGTTAGCGTCCTACTGAAGGGTGATGAGAATACTTGTTAGAACTAAAGGCAGTAAGTTTTTATTCAGTGAAAATGGTCTTGTAACATCCTAACAGATATTCCTTTTTGGAAGGCTTCATCTTAATGAAAATGGTGCAATTCCAGCCGGGCTGTTGCATTGGCCTTCTTCATGCCTTACATTACTTATCAAGAGTGATAAGTATATGTCAAGTTGAAAAGAAACAGTTTTGCACTAATGAAAGGCACTAATTTTAATTATTTCCATGGTTAGGCTGTTAAGAATTCAATTTGTGCCTTTAGAAGTGTGTCTTGGTCACCGCATATACAAATATTCTATATACTTGCTTTCAATTGCTTCAGAAGTTATATTCTAGATAATTAAATTACTGGAAAATTTCTGCTTTTTCAGCAAGCAACAGGAACTCAGTGTAGCTCTGTTTTTTCTGACAGATCACAGAAGCAAGCAGTATCAAGGAGAATACTTATTCCATACACATTTTCCACTAGAAGATCAGACTGTGGGTGAATATTCTATTGTGGTTCTTATGCTATTGTACAGACATGTTTGGGCATCTATGTATTGACACGTATGACGCTAATGTGTTCAGTGAGAGCTTTGAACCAAGGATGATGGTTTCTGTAATCCTTAACAACTTTTCAGAGCCAGAAGGCAAAACACTCAGCATCGTATCTCCTTTCAATTTACAAAAGAATATGTTTACATTCTTTCCTTTGGATGAAATAGAAGTTCATCTTCCTTTCTTTTTAATGCAGAACTTGAAAATTCTTCCCCCAAGATGATAAAATTTTTTAAAATATGTCTTCTATAAGACCCCAAAATTACCATATATAGTTGAGAAAATGTCCTTTCCCACATAAACATCTCAATTTCTGAATAATTTAAATACACATTTCAGTGCCGTCTGTATTCAGATGTATCTTTGCAAAATATTAATACAGTTGATCAGTAACCGCTAAGATACTCATACACAAAC
This sequence comes from Oxyruncus cristatus, assembly GCA_013399855.1. NCBI lineage: Eukaryota > Metazoa > Chordata > Aves > Passeriformes > Cotingidae > Oxyruncus > Oxyruncus cristatus. Next base: position 819,912 of record VXAY01003858.1, on the reverse strand, counting down.
AGAGAAATTCTAATGTTATATTAAATAGTCATTATTAAATGTGTGATTAATTAGTTATCTTCAGTACTAAAGCTAAACAAGAACAGAATTACTACCTTTTCTATGTCCATTGGACGTTACGGTCATGAGTAGAAGACAGTAAAAGATCCATCCAGGAATCAGAGAATCATAGAATCATCAAGGCTGGGAGAGACCTTTAAGATCATCCAGTCCCAACCATCAACGAAGAAGGAAGGTGATAACTCAGTGAAAGAGGTGAATATTTAAGGCCACACAAGCCCAAGGAGACATGTTATAGTCTCCAGGATACATGCAAAACAAGACTAGAAATTCCTTCCATTAAACTGCAGTGAGTTGTGCTCTGAACTCAATTAAATGTTGAGAAAGGGGCACTCTTTAGACTGCTGAAGAGCACGTGGAAACATGCCTTCCAAATCAACAGTGTTCCTAAAACTAACATCCCTAAGACTAACACTAAAAGTGAGATAAGTTTGCCAAAGCACTGTTTCTAAATTAGATATGAGTATTTTATGACTGACTGAAATGCCATTCAAATTTAAAAAAGTAATAGACTCTTCTATAAACATGAAAACTGTTCAGACAACTCTGGAAATAAGATATGCACTAATCTTGACAAAGAGAATGAAATGGGTGCTTTAAATTAAAATCATTACCATCAGAAATTAGCTTCTTGCACAGTTTCTTAATTTTTCTTTTTTCTTTAAGACATAATTTAGGATCTTTCCAAGTCCTAAATCAAAAGGGACAGTACTGCATTGCTTATTTACTAGAAGCTTTTACAAAGCTACAGTAACATTGTAAAAAATGTGCTTCAGGTTTCCAGAACAGTATGGTTTAGTCAAGCTATCTAGAGAAGCAAGTTCTCACCAGAAGCAATCATGCAAACTCTTCATTTAAAGGTCTGCTCCAAGAGACAAAGAGATTGTAGCCAAGGTAACCATTGCTCATAGCACCATTCCACAGAAATAGTTGATCACTGTGGTTTGTTTCACCGTCTTCTCCTGTGATTCTGCTAACTGCAGCAATGCCCAACGTTACTCTTACAACCAGCTGTAGTGACAAAAGCTTTATTCTTCTCACCCCGACTGAGAATATGGGTAGCAAGGCCAATGCTACTCTGAAGGAGCCCCCGGCTTTATAGTCTTCCTTCTGTTCTTCCCCTTACTCATTCATTCCATCACTTCCCATGTTCTACCTCTAAATTCATAATTTTCCGTTCCTCTGAACTTGTAAAATCAAAACCAACACAAGACAAGGATTGGCTTCATGGAAAGCCTGTTCCTGTGCTGGACCCATACTTAGCACTTATCCAAGCGCTCCAAGAATGCAGCAAGAACACTTACCCGAACACCCAGCACTGAGTTCCCACCCTCTTGCACTGTGTATCTGTGAGGTACGCATAGTATTGCCTGAGAAAGAAACCAAGAAAATTCTCCAGTGAGGTTGAAAGTCCGCAGAGTCATTCCATTTAGAAAACGACTTTATGTTACAGATGTATCTATACTGAAAATGAAGTGCTGATGGCTAAATTCCCACGCAATCATTTTGGATGTCTACCAGATGGCTTCAATTCCAGTGGGACAGATTATCACACAGATCAAATAGCTTGAAACAACACAGAAAATAACCCTGAGACTGAGGACTGGGAAAGTCCCCAAACTAGTAGGCTAACAAAACAATAAATTTGTCTCCTGCTTCTCCACTGAATCTCCAATTCGTATGGGCAAAGTGCAACAGCTTTGAAAGAATTAGAGAACCCCTCACTTTTTCCACAGTTTGTCTTTATTAACAACTGCATTTTCTTGAAAGATGTGGGTTTGAGTCTTGAAAGAAACTGAAAATGGCTATTCTATATCCTGTTTGAGCGGTCTAACCACTGGCATATTTTCCTTTCAAAACCAGTAGAATTTCTCACTACTTTGAAAACAGTCTGGAGACCATTCTGCCCTATTCTTTATGATCTGGAATTTTAAGAATTTCTAGAGTGGAATTACAAAGAAGTGGAACCAAAGTTCCTTTTCCCAGTCTCTGATTTCCACTGACTGATAGGGAAGACAAGTATTATTCCAACAATACAAGGATTGCTAAAGAATAAAAACTTCCATAGATGTGCAAGTGCAATAAAAAACCCTTAAAAGTGCACGTATGCAAGAGCTTACAGGACATTTAATGTGATTCTCTGCCTCTAACTTCGGATTTGTCTGCATTCTGTCTGCCACCAACTATGGCACAGGAAAAGAAGAGAAAACTAAGGTACTCTGCTAATAACATTAAATCACATGCATGACTAAAAGCAGATTAATGTTTCTATACAGCTGTTAATGCTGCATATATACTGTTCTGTTCTCACAAGATGCTACTGCTCTCTTTTCTGATAACACACTCGTATTTCCTGTAGACAGACACAGTAAGGAGTTGTTAGAAAAACAAACAGCCCTATTTTTCCTCATCTACACTTTTGTGAGCACCTGACTCATTAACTTGGATACTTTCACATGCAAGGATAACATATGCAGCTAACTCACAGAACAGGGAGATGTTATGAAATAGAAGATGGAACAGATTAGTTCTGTATCCCTATGGCAACACAGTTGTTTATATACATTTTACCACAGATTTTACCACTATTTTACTTGTCAGAAAATAGATTTTATTGCAAAATTACGATTGTTTTCCTGTTCACAGTGGCAAAAGCATTAATTTCTTGAAATGTGCCATCCTTATTCACAAACTCCACGCAGTTCTTGGATGCCTAGAAGTTAAACTACTTTAAATTGAAGAAAAATAACACTTCATCAAAAAAATTACCTTACAGTGGGTGCTGTAATGATTCCTATGAAGAGAATTCTCCCCCAGCTTAAAGGATGGCTTGCTTGGAACACAAAGATATGTTTCAAAAAGAATGTGTTCAACTCAGTCAGCTAGGGAAAAAAAAAAGGTAGTTAATAGTGTTCAACTTACATAGCTACATTACAGAAAATGTGCAAAGATTAATATGGAAACTAAAACATGGAAGGAAAACTATTTATGCTCTACTATAACCCTGATGGTTAGATTAAACATTTAAAGAGTCTAAGACTCCTGCTCTAGGACAAGCAAGGAATATACAAGTAAAACAAAGAATTCTCCCCTAGACACCTTTGTGAAAGTATCTGCTATCTTTCCAGAAACATATTAAGGGACCAGACACTCATTCACACTGCAAAGGTCTTCTGAAAACTTTCATATCCTAAATCAGGTATAAATGACCAAGGCAATTTTGGGAGAGAAGCAGAAGAGATCATATATTAAAAAAAAAAAATTAAAAACTCCTTTTAAAAACTAAATTAGTAAAGTAAAAAAAAAAAAAAAAAATTAAAAGAGTTTTAGTTTTATTTTCATGGTGAAGTACCAAAGCAGTTAGGACATATTATAGAGTCAAGGCCAGTATCCTGAGCATCACTGATCCATTCAGCAGTCAATGGGAAAGTAAAAAAAACCACCACCCCAAACAAAACAAACAACCAAAAAAATCCCCCAATCATCAACACAACAAAACCAAAATAAATCAAAAATCCACCATCTCAAGCCCCCACTGTCCACTGTCTAGCAGTTTTTAAATCTGTATCAATTGGAAAGAGCAATCTGATGGCCTGTACAGCGATCTGTAACATTTGGGTTCTTCCACGGGTTCTGTAATTACACTCATGAACTATCATGTAACTTCTGTGAGCAATATCCTGACCAATTGTGTATTATCAATTCATTTAATTGTGTATTTCAATGACAGACCTACACTGCATTAGAGTATCATCTAGTCTAACACAGCCAACAAGTGAGCTGATGGCAGCTTTCATGTCACAGAATTTATTTCTTACCTGCCAAATGATCATGAAAAGGTAGATTCCAGCCACTCTCTGAAATGATGACTTTGGGTCAAACCAGCGGACATAGGTCCAGCTGGCTGGGGTGAACTGTAACACAGCTCTTTTGATTTTCCCTGTGGTTGTGTGAATGTCCCTAGAAAAAAAGAATGGCTGGAGTAAATACAAGGAATATGCAAGGTAAAAAAAAGCAACGGCTGTGTTACTGATGTTTTGGAATGATTGCACTTTTTTGATGGACAGCAAGACCTTCACAGACACAACTACATACAAGGGTGAATTAGGAAACTACCTACTAAGCATTTCTGTCAGGGTGCTATTCTGCTATAAAAGCCCACCCTTCTCTATCCTCAGTCACTAACTAACTACAAAACATATTTATTATCCTCTCCACAAAGGAAAGAAACAAGGATTGCAATTCTGCAATACCCTTGGAAAATCCAGAGGATATTTCTTCCTAGTCTATGCTGCCACTACTCTTATCCCAAAGACTCCTTGCGCTAGGGCTCACTGACATCAATCCTTCAAGAATCTGTCAGATTCATTTTTCATTCATTGTATAAAGGGCTGGCTCCACACATTTAAAAATACTACACTTCCAGTACATATAACCCCTGCTGTTCTGATATGAGATACACGTGGACCTCCTGGAGAGGTGCGATAACACTGTTAAAAGCTAGAAAGCTATTAAATTCCTTTTTGAAAGGAGATTTTAATGGAGGCTCATCTGATATATGTATTACTGGTTCTTGCTTTTGATAACATTGATTCAGATGAGCAACAGCATCTAAAAGACAGGGAATCTAAGAAAAACTCAGAGCTTCTTTTTCTGAAGGAAGACTAGTAGAGCTAGAAGTCACTTTTCACCCTGTTATTTCTCTGGCCCTTCTGAACAAGAAAAGAGACTCAGATTTGATATTTCTGATATTTGTGTTCTTTTAGGCAAGAGAGACCTTAAGTGAGAGAGAATCTTCTCAATTCAATGAAAAAAAAGAAAAAAAGAAATTAAAAGGGCCCAAGCAAAAGCTTCTCGTTCTACTCAGAACTTTCATATTAAAGATCAAAAAAATCTATTCATGCATCTAAAAGAATATGAGGAAAAATCATTCCACAAAGACAGTGAAGACTAGTTGTGCCACAGATGTTCTGCTGTTTAAACTTTCAGTGAACTCTCTAAAAACAGAGGGACTCTGACGGGAATGAAGGAAAACTGAATTGAGACTTAAGGCTGGATGGTGCTTAAAGCAATTAACAAATTTGTGAGTAAGAAAAGAAATCAGTACAGAAGTTCACATGGCATACAAATTTGGAAGTCAAGATTTCAGCACCTTTTCCATCTCTCAAGGCTTGATCCTGTTTCATCTATATCATCTATACCATTGGTAAGGTGCAGATAACCATGCTTGCTACCAACTGGTTGGGAAGAAGGCTGGAGAGACATTAACAACTATGGAAGAAACCATGTGGACAGCCAGGAACTGACAGTTACTAGGTCACAACCTGTGGCCCTTTTACACAACAAATGCCTCTTTATTTTGCAATTACTCCATTTATTTCAGAGGGTCAGCAATGGGGTAAGGCAATTCAAGAACAAGTACAATCAGCCTGATGCCTCTTCTGCAATTACAACTAGAGCTGACAGATTGGCACACTAATGCATCATCAAGGTGAGCCCAAATCTAGTTTAAAAAACGTATAATGAGAAAACAATTACAATTTGTTTTGCTCCCTGCCTTCCTCAAAGTACAAAATTAACTGAAAACACAAATAGCTCTACTACTTTGTATTTTCCATTGGCATCAATGCTTGTAACTTAAGATTGCAAAGGAAAATTATACATACAGTCATATTTACAAATATATGCTGTACAGTAGCATTACGATGAGATTGATATTTAACATTTAAAATAAAATTACAGCCTTGGTAGCACAGGCAGATTGCATGCTATTTCTATACTACAGTATTTTACTTATGCAAAGGAGGTGGTCTATTTCCCAAGGAAATGAATTTAACATTATAACATTGAACATAATGTTTATCAAGCTTTAATTTAGACCTACTTGAAGCTTGCCCAGTGATAGGTCCTCATCTCCAAGAAACGACAAACTACCATGCCCAACCAGATGCCACCCCCGTTACAAAGCAGGATGTCCAAAATGACTTGATCCCACCAGCATTCAGCAAAATTAGGCAGAAGGTGCATGAAGAAGAGCTACAGAATACAGCAAAGAGATTCTGGGTGAGGAACAGCACAGAATTCACGTAAATTCACTTTTTAAGTACACATTCAAAAATCAGCTTTTCAGTACACAGCATACTTCAATCACATAAGCCACAACAACAGAAATTTGACAGACATCTTTCCATTAACTTCAGAAGGCCTTGGACAGAACCACACAAGACATCAGAGGTTTCCTTCTCACTGTTTCCTCTTGGGGCTATGCCGTATATAAGGAAATCATGCAGCTCTTGGCCTCTCAAAGGTGATACACAAATCATTCATAGAAATGCATGAAACAAGCAAAACTACTGCATTTCTTAAAGGAAATAAGGTGGTTTGTGCTTTAAAAATAAGTCAAAGAGAATCTTTGTTTTTCTTTTGCTAGTGTCAAGAAGTATGTTTTCTAAACCAGCTACAGCAGTAAGTGGAATGGATGCACTTGTAACAACAGCCATACTTAAGCATGTTGGTGTTCAGGACTAAATACTTTTTTAAAACTCTATCTTTCATTTATTATTTTCATCTAAATTTAGTGACTCTAAAAGATTAAGAGTTCACCAACATTTCAGACTCTACAAGCTTTGCTGCTATACTTGATCCAGAATGTGTCAAGAATTTAAGAGGACATTCCACTCTGCCTTCCTGCTTGGTCTCTGCTAAACACTATAACGATGAAGGTACTTTTATGATGAAGATACTGGAAAACAGGCCAGAAAAAAAACAACATTAGATTGAAGATCTGAAACCACCTGGATATATCAAAACATATCCCAAGCCTTCAAGATTTCCTCTGGAAAGCGCACAAATCATTTACCTCTGAAGCAATCTGTTCCTTTCAGAATAGTCAACTGAAGATCATTACAAGGCATTAGTAAGGCAATTAAATGTACTTAAAGATACATTTGGTGACTTTACATTACTGATGGAGTGAGGGGAACAACTGGCCAGAGTTAAAACAAGATATAACCATAATTTACCAAGAGCTAGAAATGGATTCAGTGGCTCTCCTTTAAGAGAAAATAATTGTACACTCTATTTTATGAAAAAAATCACTGCAACCCAAAAAACAGATTAGAAAAGTTTAGCTATAGGCTGGAAATCAAGACAGCCATGTGTTAAGCAGTCCCTTTGGAGCACTCAAGGAGATATTTACAAAACACATAGCAAATTAAAGAATATTCTTACCTCCACAGAAAGAGTACAACTTTTCTCAGTTAGTGCACACAGACTGTTTCTGTGGAAGATTACTGATATGATTTTGTAATAAACTATCTTTTATTAACAGATGTATAAATAAAATATTGACAAAATTAGACGTGGGAAAAGGAACAAGAAGAATGTTTTCTGTATACAGCAAGAATAAATACTGGTCCATTTATAGCACAGTACAGTGACTACTATTGGCAATGACAGTTTCTTAGGAAACTCCTGCAAAAGTGTATCAAAACCACTTGTTCTATTTTGACAAGGCTATATGAATTTCAACCTGTAAAAAAAGAAAAGTTGAATTTCTCTTCAGGACCCAAACAATACAGTGTAGTTCATTATCCTGCTAAAGTTTCCCTTTCATGTTTTTAACTAATTTAACTAAGAGGGACAATAGGCTACAAATCTCAGTCTACACTGATCCAGCCAAAGACACCAGAAATTACAGAATGTAAGGCAACACAGCCCAGAGCACAGGTATTAGCCAGATGACCTCTACAGTGCTAGCTGCTTTATTAGAATGAGAGGCCAAGGTCTGCCTGCATCCCAACTTTAATCCAACAATATGGATCATGAGCCAAGTTTCCCATTTCAGAATGGGGAGTCAGCTGTAATCCATAAACGCTAATAGGAGATGCACAGCTAAATCCCTACATAATTGCCCTGACACCTTCTGTAGGTTTCAAATTACTCTCCTGAATTGTCTAATTCATCAAAAATCCATTTGAGTGGTGATAACATATCCATATGTTGAACCTTATCCAGCACATTGTCTGTTCCAATAATCTGCCTTTCAACAACAGGAAGACTCCCCATGCGGTGTCAAATTGAAGACGATGGTTGTGTGATGAACAAATGAACAATAACAGTACAAGTGAAACAAATCCAAATACATTCTTTTCCAGAGGGAAAATATGAGTACAATAACTAGAAAAAATATTTTTTTGTGGATGGGTACTTGTGAAATCCCAATCTTAAGCAACTTCAAAATAACTTAGAAAACAGCATATCCTTCAATGCCACAGAACAAAAACATGCTTTGAAGAGGAACTCATGGCAGCAGAATTTTGAAATCCAAAAGTTTAATTTTAGACAAATAAATCCTTATCTATGTTTCTGAATTATAAATGCTTTGTCAGACAAGCCAAGCATTCTCAAGATGGCAAGCTTTACAGAAAACTGATTTTAAAGACTAAGTTCAGGTGTTAATCCTCAACTGCATTTCACTTGTTCATTATGTATGACTATACACAATGTGTAATCGTGTTGTTTGCGGGGTAAGGGGATCATGACAGTAGATCACAGCTATTGCAAGGTGATAAAGGAGAACAGTTGCTCTGAATCAGGAAATATCTGAACTAGCAAAAGTAGTATGATCCCCCCTAACAGCAGAAAAATAAATTATGAATGGCACCAACAGGCTGGCCTAGACTTCCCTCCCATTCAAGCCATAGTAAATCACTTACCTAACACCCAGCTTGCTGTTGTCTACTAATTCAACTGCATCAATTACTCAGTGTCTGCTTTATAAGGCTTAAAATGTAAATGTATGCTGAGGATTAGAGTCATCCATCTAGAAACACGCACACTTCCCGCAAGAACACATCTCATACATTTGCTTACAGTTAAGATACAAGGGTGGCCTACCTCAGTGAGCTCCCAGGTGATGCTGATAGTCCAGCAGAGCCCGTAGCTGCGGATCAGCAAAGCCTTCATAGCCCAGCCCCAGAAATGTCCAAAAGCAAATATATCGAAATGGCTGAGGATTCTTTCCCAGGTGATAACGTGACAGTTCACTGCATATTCCTGTTATGAAAAAATAAAAAAACCCCCCAAACTCAACAAAAATAATCAACAGACAACTTCAGAAAAACTAGGGTGAAGAAACACCTTTCTATGTAGTGCAACAAGCCTGAAATTATAAGGGTATTAAAATAAGCATTATTTGTTTTCTTGTCCTTCTAAACTCTGCCAGAAAACTTCCAGTATTAAGACTCAGTACTATCACAGTACAGTTCTAATTTAAAGGGAGATACAACAGACCCTGGTGCCTGAAGAAGCATGTATTTCTTATGTGATAGAGAAACAGCAAGAACAGTAAAATCAGCAACAATAAAACCAGCAAGCAGTACCCTAGAAAATAGTAATTTACTCTTCTGTGGAGTCTTGATTTGAAAGAACTCCCTTTCCCCATTTTCATGCTGCCTGGTATTCAGATGTGGCTCATCAGTGGCTAATCCTCACGAGTCTGTGTGTAATGTTACTCATATCAATGTTTACTTGAGTATCTTTTGTGTCTTATTTTCCTCATGAAAGCAATTTCACAGAACTCATTCATATTGAGGAAGTTTGGTCACAGGCCTGAATTGAAAAAAAATTTAAAAAAATCAAAGGGAGCTTGCAACTGTTTTGTCACAGATGAGTGACCGATTCCTTAAGAATATTAATTAATATTCTAGTCACCAATAACAAAGGAAATGGGTTCTCTCAACATGTACAGCAAGTGCTAGAAAACACTGCCCAACAAGAAATAAAATCTGTATTCCATTAGGGGCTGCAGCTGCTCTCTCTCCAGTCCTCCTAAAATATACATTGCCACCTGCAGGTGACAACACAGCACCGCTCAATGCCATTAAACCAAGAATTCTCTTTCAGGCCAGAACTATTGCTAATTGCACACAAATGAACCCTGATCAAGTTAAAACCCAGATGCAGAGAAAGATTTGAATCCAGGCCACCACAAAGAGAAGAATGCACACTGTCACACAAATCCTTCCATCAGCAGGCAGTTAAATCCCACTATAAAACTGTAAGTAACCCTTACTGCTGGTGGTCCCTGAAATGAAAGCATTTGCTTCTTGGGCATGCCTATGCTGCTGGTCCTTCAGAGAAAGGTGCACCACCTGTTCTAAGGATGGTAAACCTGCAGCTTTAGTGCATGTACACAAGAGAACCAAAATGGGCTTATCTGCCAGCATGAGAAGCATGGAGGGCACCACAGAAGGTGCAGGCTCGTAGCTATGCCACAATGTCTATGATGAGTGAGCACAATGAGATTACTCCAAAAGTAAGTTTTCTTCCAGGGCTCTTGCTTTTTTGCTTTTATTTGTACTGGGGCTTTTTTTTCTCTCTATCTCATCTTTTCAGCCGCAGCTCTGCCAGCCACACATGTGTTGGACTTTCTTTCATACCCAAGTAACTTAGTTGGTTCTGTGCAAGCAACCAAGATGCAGCCTTTATTATAGTTGCACTTTAATTTACTCCAACTTTAGGTGACAATATCAGGATTGCAGGGTAGTAGAGAGTAAGTTTCCGCTGGTTGTTACAGTCAGGGAATCTGCTGTACTGTGGTTCTGTGCCAGTAGTAATACTAGTCCTCCCGTGACTTGAATCTATTTCTAACTTAAATGACAGGAGAGCCAGGTGAATCTGACTTACCAACAGACCCCTCGTCTCAGCTCCATCTTGTTGCTCAGCAACATCACTAACGCCCATTCTCAGGCTCCATTTAGCCATGTGTCCTCCCACCACCCTAGGAGCAGGCTGCCCACGCCTCACCATCACCACAGGTCTCCTGCAGAACTGAAAGTCATGGCTCTACTCCACGTGCTGGAGTTGCACAATCTGTACTGCTGATCAGCTGAGGTGCAATGCCTGACACATCCCATTTTCCAGGAAAGGAGCCTGCCTGCAGCCCTCACTATCAATTCATTAATGTAAGCTTACTGCACTGTAAAGATTTCCATTCCCTATTACGTGTCACAGTTTGCAGTCACTGCTGATGAGGTGCTGGGCAGTAGTTGGCACATGCAGTAAATTGCCCTGTGCAAAAGACAACCAGTGTATTTCCTTACCCATGAGGCATGAGCCCTATAAGATTATACAACTGGGGATCATGGTGGGCAGATGCACCAACCCAAGGGCAAGGGAGCATGCTGGTCAGGCAGTGAGCAGTAATTTGATGGAATAGTGAGGAAGGCAAGACAGGCAACTCTTGCCTCCCCATGCAGTAACCCTCTTCTTGATGCCCAACTGCTCACGCTGTCTTCTGCCTGCCTCCCAACATAACTCACATACTTCTCCAAGGCTTCCTTTTACAACCTCGGCTCCCTGTCCCAGTGTTCCACCTGAAGGGGAATGTTCTCTGTAAGGAAAACTTTTCGCAAGCTGCTCAACAGGCAGAAGAACAAGCCTGGCTTTCCATGCCACTCCATACCATGGTCTGTGGAAGTAATTTCCCAGTGCTCAGCTGAGTGACTGGAAGGCAGTAGAGTCCTGCAGTTGTTGTACCTGTATTTCCACATATTCTGTAGTGTGCCAGTTGTGTATTAAGCTCAGAGCAATACGGCAAGACCCAAGTTCTCCGAGTGTAGCATTGCAGCAGCAAAAAAACTAAACTGGGACACACACACCATAGAGGCTTCATTTAGGTACTACCTTGCTAAGTCTGTTCTCAGTATCCAGGCTCATATCTATTACTTAAAGGAATCCAAAGCCACCCCGCTGCAAACATACATCCCATTTCCAAGTGCACACTCATCTGAACACCTGCATTAGAAAAAAAAGATTTTTTTTCACACCAGTTAATTTCAATGTAAATAAATAGTAGATGACACAAAAGGCTTGTTGACTCTGTCAAGTATAGGCACAAACTTGCGCTGCTGACGCCCGCAAATTCAGATTTATTCCTTTCCACTTAGGTAAAACATGCCTGAAGTAGCCAAAATGTACAATAAAGTGCCACGGATACATACCATAATATCTGCTTCTCTTGTGGCATATCGAAGATTAGGATCCAGCCAGTACATCACTGCTTTTACCTGCTCAAAGTTAAGGAAGAGCACGAACACCAGGAACAGAAAATAGAGCACACTGAGACCTGCAAAAAGACTCAGCTTTAAAATCATGTTCACTCACAACGCTCCTTGGAACACAGAATCCAAATAGCTGCTTTCAAACTTGCTCTACACGTGCCCAGTTTGTACAGATGAGTTTCTACATAAAGCAGCTACATGCAGAAAAGCTGAGGAGACAAGTCAGATCTTTGAGCACTCAGCCCTTCATATCACCTCCGGGGAGAAGTGATACAATATATGCTCCACTGCATGAACCTAATCAAAACAAAATCAGTCTAATCAGTTTAGACACGCAGTACAAGTCTGTAATCAGGAAGCTCTTCAGTAAGAGATACATTAGGATCCATGATTGGATTAGCTTTGCCTCTTTGCTTTAAGTATTCTTGGTCTCAACTAATGCATGTCTAATACCTATATGCACATTTCAACACAAAGATCAACTTAATCATGCCACCTGGCAATTCTGAGCTGTGCTGGCAATAAAGAGTAATTATAAATAGAAACTAACGCATGTTGAATTACTTTTGTGAGCTGGAAAATTCGCTGCTTGAAGCTTTTAAAGATAAATATGATTATTTATTTTCTCACCATTGTAAATTATTCAACACTTGCATTTGGGAGTACCAATTGTCTCCTCCCAAAGCCTGAATATGGATTTATTTCTTTTAAAAAAGAAAAAAGTTGAGTCCTGGTTACAGACCCATGGGTAGATGAAGCTGTTGTTGGGAGCATATCTTTACAATATTCACAGGTTCACCGATATCCAAGAGTACATTTGGAAGAGGTATATAAACACTATTTCTACAGTCTCAAACTTACTTTTATCCTGCAGCTTTGTCATGGAAGGCAGAAAGATTAATGTGAATAAACTTAGTTTCTGCCATCCAAAATAAACTACAACAATTCTAAAAGGGTATTTTAAACTATAACCGGAACTCATGTGTTAATAATCCCCAGGTTACGCCAGAAAGCAACTTTTGTTCAAGTACACATGAACAGTCCTCTGCAGCCCCTCCTAAAAACACATGAGGTAAACAGGTGTCACACTACCACAAGAAGCACAGCCTGCAGGTGAAGGTGCCTCCTGAAATGTGGAAGACACGCTACTCCTTGCTTTCATCTACTGAACAGGTCGGAGAACTGAAGCATGGCTAAATGAACCATGCCAGAAGAAGCAGAATTACACAGGGAAAATGTTGCTCTTGACTTTGTGTGTAGCCTTTTCCCAAAAGTACAAGGGGTCAAGCTCTGACAGGATCAACATTGAGAATGACCTTTTACTTTTTATTTGCTGAAACCAGAAATGAGCAGTAGGACCTGAGTTCCCCAAAGTTCCAAGAAGCAGGATTCTTTAACAAGTACTATCTAGTCAGCAATATCCTCTCAATGTCAGCAGATGAGTAATCAGCTACTTTGAGAGGCTACTTATTTTCAGCTATATAAGGAGAGAGAAACATTCAGTCCCCTTAAAAATAAACAGATCAGCTTTTAAACCAAATGTGCCTAATTCTCTGCAAATATGCAGTCTAGGATATGCTCTGTGAACCGTGAATTATTTAAAAATGAAATTCCTTAAGTTTTTGCTGTGTAATTCAGATATTTAAGGAGCAGGATTTCACTTTGTTAGTTCTGTAATTAATAGAACTATTTTCCAAACTACATATGCAACGGATATTTACAGGTACTTTTAATGAAGTTGTAACTTAAGAATATTAATATATATGTTACAAATACTAATAAGGGTATGTTAAGCTATACAATGATACAATTTAATATGCATATAAAGTAATAGCATATTTTGCTAATAATGAAAAGAAGCACCCTACGCAATTGGATTTAGAAGTCAGATAGTATACGCAGTAGCTATAAAAATGCCAAACCTTTTCGGGGTTGGAAGAGATGGCAGTAGGAAAGGTGTGGGGGAAGGAGATTAGGAAGCACAAACACAACAGGATTAAAACAGTATCAGAATGAATGATCTCTTTTTGATGATTCAATTTACACCATCCTGACACACAGTAATTACAATGACATTCCCAAACACAACTATGAATAGATTTTAGGCAACTGCTCAAAAGTAGGAGAAGCTTCATAGAGGCTTGATGCACAATTATGTTTCATGATAATTCCATTTATCAGAAAGTTAAAATCGCAGATCCTGCAGAAGCAGTGAAAAAGTCAAAAACACATCTTAAACTTACCAAAAACCATCCTCCATATTGCAGGATGGGGACGTGTAAAAGGTCCTGTGGACAGTAAAACCAAAAGCTTATTAGAAACCAGTCAATAAGAACCACAAAATTTACTTTTGAGTATATCTCATCTGAGGATTTGGTATGAGCACAGATCAGTTCTCCATCAAACTATGAAATATACCTGAAAGTTGAGGCTCTATGTTAAAAAAAAAAAAAGGTAACAGTAGATTTCAGAGTGCAAAAAGGAGACTGCCAATTAATAGTGTGCAGACAAAATTTTCCACTATTTTTATGGAGTTGTTTTCAGAACAGTAGGATGCTGTTTGTTCAGCAGACACTACATCTCAAGTGTCACCTGGGGAACTCCTGACCTGGTTTCTAGATTACAGGTCACACATAGCTTGCTCCAAATTAGGTCAACAAATACAAATTTCTGTGTGCTACCAAAGAAACATGGTGCTGAGCATCTTCAGACCAACATGAAATGTTACCAATCAGGCCTCCTGAAGCTTCCAAACTGAGCATCATAGATACCTGACATGAAGTAAAATACCTATGCTCCTTACTAGTGCCCATATTATTTACTTTAGAGCCAGTGATCAAACTGATTTCTAGATTAAAAACCTCTCGGTTAATGTGAAGTGCAGAGAAGGTAAGTCTGATGAAACTGGAAAGCCTCTAAACATGAATCACACATTTAAGTAGTCAGAAGCAGCTAAAAAATATTTTCAGCACACACTGAGGACTGCTCTTTCATCACTGTATGCACAAAGCTAATTTTTCTCTGGCATTCAGTTTTTCAGGGAGCACTTTGTGAAAAGTGTGGATTAAGGATTTTTAACATATGGGAAAAATAGAGCCCACCTCTGAAGTACAAAGCTGCCTTGACCACAGTCGTTTTTTTCCTGAACACTGCCAATTGTGAGACAGTTTAGACTTGACACAAGAATCATGATTCTGCTGACAGCAATAATGAAAAATAATAATAAAAAAGAAAATAAAAAACCAAAACATGCAAACCAGGTAGAAGAATTTCTTCCACAGAATTAAGGGACACACAAACTTGTTTACCTTTTTGCACTTTCTGCTCCTCACACAACTACCAAAACTTTTGTCCAGCTTAACCTTCTACTGAGCAACTGTGGGTTTGCATTTTAATGTGACTTAGACCATTTCTTCCACTACCTTCTGGTAAGGTGCTGTATGTAAGATGTTGTCACTGAGAATTTTTAAAATGACACTTCTGTTAAAAGACACTGAGGCAGAGTCCTTTTAAACATTATTTAAGGGTCTGTTAGCATCATTACTTAGCAATCTGAGCTGCAACTGCACATCTGCAACAGGACACCAATTCTGAGAACCTGACTTCCCTGTTAAATACAGACAAGCTATAAATAACACATTTTACTGTTATCTCTGCTCAGTATGACTGCAAAACATTTTTAGACTGTTCCTTAACACAAAGGAATTCAAAAGAGTAAAGAGAAAGTACACTGAAAATTGGTATTTAAATAAAAATCAAAATATAGTGGCAATAAAGAGAAATTCATATGTTAAAAAAAGTGAAGTATAAACTGTGTAAACCTTACTCACCATTAGGAAAAGCCAGAACACTGATGATTAGAAAGAAGAAAATCACAGAGAGGATACCCCTCCAAATATTATCCTCTGGTACAGAATCATCCCTAAAGAGACAGACAACAGTGTTCAAATACATTATGAGGATAAAGCCAGAAGGCTCTGAAGACATATTATTTAAATAAAGACTACATGGAAATTAAATATAAAAAATGCGCATGCTGATTATATAACAAGCTAAGACAGTAACTGCACTGAATGATTTTCATACTACACTTCTGGGTGTCCCTTTCTCGCAAGAGAGTTAAATATTTAATCAACACGTGCAAGCCATAAGCATTGTTAGAAGTCAATGCAGAAGCAATGACTAAATTTAACATAAGGTGAGAAAATCTTCCTGCTTTAATGTTCACAGAAACATCATCAAAAGTACTTTTACACATCAAACAGACCTAAACTGAAATCTCTGGAAGCCTGGATGCAATTCCTAGGTTTCTCTCTGCTGTTTTGGTGGTCCTTGCAAAACCCTTCACTTCCCTTTGCTATTCCCAGCGCCAAATGCCTGAGGTGAGTGCAGAGAGGGCAGAAATAATGATTATAATCAGCCTTTGGAAATAACGAATATACAGCTTAGAATCTGAAACGGAGACACAGCATAACCTAAAAAAGCCAAGGAAAAATATTAATTTGCTTCTAGATCTATTAGGCCAAAGCTCTGAATAAAATAGCTGGTATTATTTGTGCTACTGTCACCTTACGGCCAGAGGAGAGACTCAAGAATTCAGTTTGGAATGCCAAGGCAAACTTGACCAAGCTGTTCTTTTTTAGGCAGGTAGAATATGGTGTACAGCAGCAAGATTAACCCTCACCCAAGTCTCCTAACCAGCAGACAGCTTCTGGGATACTTCAGTTTTACCAACAGAAACAAACTTCACACTATCACAGTATGAACAACTAATATTTCATAATGTATCACCCACTACAACTGAAGTTAAAGTTTTACTATCTGGGTAATTTTCATGTATTTAGGATTAGTTTATCTGTTTAAGTATATTCCTTTACTTATTCCCAACATGATAATAAAAAAATCCCAGCAAACTTTAGAGGGACAAAGCTCTTTCTGGCACATTATCTGGATGGTTCAGTAAAGAACCCATGACAGCACAAATGTACCCATGACAGCTCTCCACATTAGATATTTGCTGCAGTAGAAAATATTTCTCACTTAGCCAAATTATTTCTCTTTTGCTCAAAATTGAACCTTAAGAGCTCCAGAGCAGGCTTTCATCACTGTGAGGCATTTAAGCACTGTGTCAGTTTAACTGTATGGCAGGCAAAATACATTAAACAGGAATGGTTTCTCTGCAGGCCTGTAGGACTCCCCACAGCATTTTTTTTTAAAAACCAGCTGAGTCCAGATTTACTAGTCACTTCCCAGCAGCCACATAGCACGACACTTTACACCAGCTACAAACCCCAGGTTCCAGAGCTTAACTATGATTCCCTTGGCAATCCCAAGAGCCTCATGCCACCCAGTGCACTTCCTAGCCAGAGCCTCAGGCTCTGATGGCTCAGACAGCAAAACCATATTCCTCTTTTAACACAGGCAAATAACACACACGAATGTGCTGTCATAGCTGCCACCAGGAGGATGAATATTTTTTTTTTTTAAGAGAGAACAAATGATGAGAGCCACATAACATCAATTCATCATGGCCAAGAAAGAATTGACACTGTGATCACATCACTTTATTGTTGCACAACTGAGATGACTCACCTTTGTGCATCAGGATTCTGAGTACTACTCAGCTTCAGGAAAGCTGTCCAAGTCATATTGGCACTACCCCCAAAATCAGCAAAGATGTTGTACGCACTGCTAAACCGTGTTTCATTCCAAGTGGGCGCAAAGGCATTTCATTTTGGCTTGCAGATACATTTCAAAAAGGACAGACAACCAATCTCCTCGCCAGAAGCAGGCAAGAACAGGTGAGAGCAAGAAACTCACTGCTGTGCACTAGTTAGTATAGTGCTTGCCTGAAAAAACTATTTTGGGGAATGCCAAAAGGAAAGACACAATTATGATGAGCTGCAATCGGGAAAATGTGCTAAATCATCTCCTCATTTAGCCCCAAAAACGTTGATGCTGATTTTGAAATAGAAGCATTCATGCAGCAAAAACAAGGTTTCTGATGCTTGTGTGGGAGGACAGATGAGAATTCTCTCAATTTTAACCCACTTTACCATGGCATATTTCAACTCTGGGACTTTTTAGAGAAGAAATAATAAAAAACAAAGCACATAATCTTTATTTATCTCCTGCTCTTCTCGAGAGCCCTACATTACACTTGCACATTACAAAAACGTCAACTAGTAGTTTATTATATCATAAAGAAAAAAAAAAGAGGATACTCGAGTTAAAAACAACTAGGACGCTAAATTTGGAATGGGGGAGAAGGTGGGGGAGAAATCTTCGATAAACTCAAGGAAACCGGAATGTATAAAAATCAAATTTAATCAATTCTATTAATTAAGGGACATGAAAGACAACAGCCCTACATCCTCATAGGTCTTACTCCTGTTTCCACAAACCCTTGCAGCTTCATGGGAGAAACTACTAATCTGTTATGCTTCTCAGTCCTATTGTTGTGTCCCAATATCCCCTCCAGCACTCACCTGCCCTCCTGCTGGTTGCCTCTGGGCTCAGAGAAGGCCACATCCCTCTCTCTAGGGTAGAGGAGGACAGGGAAAGCTACAGCCACTCCATGCCTCTGCTCCAAGGTGCAGGGTAGAAGCAGGGGAGCCTGTGTTTGGTTCATTCAGCAGGAAATAACCAAGGCAGCTGCAGCCATTGTCAGAAGCACTAGAAGGATGTGCTTTAAAGAACAGAACAGCCTCTATTCCCCACTTTGTTAAAGTGAAATTAAACACACATTTCTTTTCCTAGATTATCATTATTGCTGCCTGAAGATTACTGCTATCTGAAGTTTAGCTTTACCCTTATCTGTCAGCTCAAAGATAGTATCAGCTGCTCTCAGTGATCCCAAGGGAAACTCCACGTTATGGCTTGGTACATACAAGGGAAAAGCATTTTCCAAGTTTCTCTGACACAAAACAAGTATAGAAGTCACAAGAAGGACTATAAGGGAAGCAGAATTTCCTCTGATGAAGTTCCTAAAAAAATAAATTTTACTTAACAACATCAGTATGAATGTATCATAGAAAAATCTCTTGCTTAATAAATTGACCAGGAGAGCTACGGAACAACTGACAGCACAGGAGAAGCAAAGAATCACTTGTGCCACCTTAGTGGGAAGTCTACAGTGCCTTTCACCCAGGAGGTGGAAAAATGAACGCAGTCACTGGAGACTCAAGGCAATAAGCTGATGGAAACAGAAAGACCAGACCTGGGAGCACACATTTTAAGCACGTGAGGAAGTATCTCCCTTTCCTTAATTTCTCAAAGACTGCATACGATTTGGGTAGTGTCCCAAATAAGGCATGGAGGCAGCAGTCTGATATCACCCATTCTGATTTAGGAGACTCCTACAATAGCTGGAATCAGCAAAAGGGGGAGAGGGGAGAAAACAAAACCCAATTAGCTTCCAGAACCTGAGAAGAGGAGAAACAGAGAAGACAAAGACAAGTCGACTGGCATTTAAACACAGGAAGTGAGGCAGAGATAGACAGAGGGAAGTAAACGAAACTGAAGAAACTGGAGCTAGAAAGCTAACAAAACAAATGGAATGAGGAGCTAGCAGTACTCTTGGAAAAATGCAAACTAACATCCCGGATGCAAAGCAGTATTATTTGGGACTAGAAGACACTATAGTCCTGAAATCGTTCTTGGCTCATCCTCCGCTTGAAAGAATTGGCAAAATTCCTTCCCCAAAGGTGAGCCATTAATCGTTCAGAATGATGTCTTGATGAGAATGTCTTAGTAACACACAAGTTTGACCTAAATTGGCCCTTTGGAAGGAAAAGGGATCTGGTGAGGGAAGGCAGGACAAGAGGAGTACTTGTAGCAAAGATCTGTAATTAAATATGGTAGCAAAGCATAGAAACATGTCTCTGATTTAGGAGTTCAGAAGGGATCCAAGTAGAACAAGGGATCTCTTAAAAAGTATCTTCCTTAGGGCTATGCACAAGATGAAACAAGAAAAGGCACTCCTCAGACCATTTGCAGTTACACTATTTTACATTTCCTTACGCTCCTGTCTCAACTCAAGCCAGGCTTGACTATTATTTCCACAGCTAATAAAAACTATACATCTGGATTCTTAGAATGAAATGTAAGATTACACACTGTACTGTCAATGAGGCCTAGGGATAAATCCTGATTTTCTTACATCTAATGGTGAGTTTAAGCACCAAGGCCACTGAAATCCGCAGTTGTGTGCACACAATGCCACAAAAGTTTAAGTGAGGCCCAAACATGATGCACTACTCAGTCAAAACCTCCAAGGAATCGCTGTTTGCCTACAGACTGTATGATTTACTCTAGAGGAGGATTGTGCAATCCTCTTCACAACCCCATTCAGTGGGAGGCAATAACAACTTAGAAAAATACGCAAGATACTCATCAGACTGCACTGCTATACCCTTTGCTTTCAAACAAGGCTCCTGAAAAAGACTGTCCATTCCTAGCAGTATTGCCATGAATGACTGCAGGGGTGATGCCCACAGAGCTTTTCCTGTGGTGTGCAAAGGATGTGGCTAATCCCATCAGTGCCAGGGCCTAAGCCGACCTATGACTGGCCACAGACAGTGTTCTATGCAGAAATGATGCCACACAACACTCCTGTCCACTGCACACTTGTAGATCATCTGCTTGAGTGATGTTACTGCTGGGACTCCTGATAGCCCAGTAAAAGCCATTTTTGGCAAATACTTGAAATGCATTTTAGTAAAGCCTTCAACAGAGAGCCTCGAAACGATCATCAAGTTCCCAGGACCCGCAGTGGGGAGGACAGCAGCTCTGGGAAGAAGAAGAGGATGCCCGCTCTCCAAACGTGGGCCTCCCGCGCACGGGGCTCCGGCAAACCCGGCCCGGGAGCTCCCGGCGGGCACGGCCCGGCTCCAGCCCTGCCCACAGGCCAGCCCCGCCCGGGACTGCGCTCCCCCTGCCCGCCCCGGGGTCGGGCACTGACCCTCCCCATCCCTGAGCCGGGAATCCCCTTCGTCCGGGGGCCGCCGGCATCAGGGGCGGGGCGGGGCGGGGGATCCCCGCCGCGGCCGCGCACCTGGTGAAGGCGAAGGCCATGAGGCTGAGGATGGTAAAGCTCAGGAGGGTGATGGTGTGCGGTCGGTAGAAGAACTCCAGCGTGATATCCTCCACCTGCTGCTCGTTGATCATGCGGAAGTGCAGGCGGTAGTTCACGTCGTTCTTGCTCAGGGTCCGGCTCCCCATGCACGACGCCATCTCGCCCCTTCCTCTCCCCTCGTCTCAGCGCAGCTCTGGTTCTCCCGGGACGGGACGGGAC
>VXAY01003858.1:783276-798481 GCA_013399855.1 Oxyruncus cristatus | reverse complement strand
TGACCGCGCCGCGTCCCGCAGCGGGAGCCGAGCGGGGCCGAGCGGGGCCGAGCGGGGCAGCACCGCGCCCGCCGCGCTGAGGGGAGCGCAGGGCAGGGCAGAGCAGAGGCGGAGCTCGCCCCGCCGCGCCCACGCGGAGAGGGAGGGACGAAGGCAGCGGTGGAGCGGGGGGGAGGTGGAGCCACATCGCCCGCTTTGAGCAAACGGTAGGAAGTACTGTGGTGACTGTGTGTTCCCCCTCTCCCCCTCCCTTTCTTCTCGGATGGTCTCGCCCGGGTTGGGCTGGGGGCGGGGCACTCACGTGGTCGGGCCGCGCCGAGCGGGGCAGGTGAGGCGATGGCGGGGCCCGGGGGTGTCCCAGTGGTCTCTCGATGGTCTCCACGTTCTCCTGCACACGCAGAGGCCGCCGGCATGGGGAGGCCTGCGAGGGGCGGCGAGCGCAGAGCGCCCGGACCCAGCCTCCCCCGCCCTGTGGCGGGTGTGCGGTGACGGCCCTGCGCAGAGGGCCCCGTCCCGCGTGGAGGGTTTAGGTCCTGGCTGGGCTTCCCCCGTGCTCCCGAAGGGACAGCTGTCGTACAGGGCGGCGGGCAGTGACCTTCAGACCCTGCTCCTCTCCCTAGTTTTGCCTCCTCCGTTTGCCACGCTTTTAAAGCCTTCAAGCATTTCTTTTGTGCTTTATAGTGAGCCATTGCTGTAGCGCCAAGGGGACCCAGCTCTGCGGCCAGGCAGACAGCGCCTGTGCCGCTCCTCAGCCCTTTTTCTCCCGGCAGGATGCTGTGTTGAGGTGGGAGATGGCTTTGTGGGCCCGGCAGGCCTCTCGCTGGTGTTGCCTGCTGAACACGTCCCGCGCTGCCGGGTTTCCTCGGAGGCTGAGGAGCTGCGGGAGCCCCGCACAGACCTGCCGTGAGTTCGCCCCTCTGGCTGTGCTGCCCGCCGGAAAGGACGCTGCTCTGTGGAGACTGCAGGCGTGCAGGCATCTGTCTGTAGGAAGCTGTTCCGTGCCCGACCGTCCCAAGGATGGATCTTCCTCTTCTCTGGAAAGTAATTTGCCTTCACCAGTCAAACAGGAACAAGCAAAAGTAGAAACATTACCTGATCTGAATGCAAAAATACTGAATGAAGGTAAGAGACTTTAAGGGATACCATTTCTCCCGAATCTTCAAATCATGCTTTCAGTATGTTTTGGGTTAACCCCAGCTGGCTTCCTTTTTTTTTTTTGTCCCCTTTATCTAAAACACGTAATATGGAGTTCCTGACCTTGACTTGGTTTTAGCCCCGTAGTTAATGCTGATATTCTTGTGGTCACTGTGGCATCTAAAGAATACCTTTAAGTTGAGATAAAAATGAAATGTTTTGGGTAGAAATGTGGGTCTGGAGCTGCCATTTGAAGGGTTTTTCTTTTAATAAATCTGCCTGCAGCAGTTGAGCATTTGCCTTTCCCTCACAGATGTGCTGATACAAACTAAGGGGATTGGTTTGGGTATTTTTGTTGGGTTTTTTTTTTTTTTGAGCAAGGCTGGGGGAGTCCACGCCTGAAGCAGCTCACTCAGTACAGCCGTTTGAATGATCAGGAATGAACAACAGGAGGCAGCAGTGTGAAGCCTGCTTTAAGCACTGCTCGCATGAGATATGCCCGTCTAACTGTCTTCTGAGGAAAGGAGATGAAAGAAGATAAATGCGATGTGCAACCCTTCCTGAAACATTAGGATCATGCTACTGACTGTGGAATCTGTCTTTGTCGTTCTGGTGTGTCTTTGTTTTCTTGACATGGAAGAGTGTTACCCTAGTCTCTAGGATGACATTGTGCAAAGGTACAGGGGACAGAAAATCCCCTTCCTGAAGAGTTTATAATCAGGGCTGTTGATCAATAATCAGTCTGATAATTGAGGAGAATTCTAGCAGCCAGCCTGGAAACAGTAAATTTAGCTGCTGTGAGCTCCTGTCAGTGGAAGAATAGATCCATTTAGAGAAGTATTTTTTTAAAGAACACTGAACTCTGTGACTTGGAAAACAAACATAATGATGTTCTCTTTGAAACCTTAGCGAGTAGGAAATGGAGCTTGATTTTTTTTGCTTTTAATGGTGGTGGTAGTCAGCAGCCATTCTACAATGGATAAGACATGATAGCTTGGTTGGAGTTGGCTGTGAAAAGCAGTTGTTTTAACTTTCAGTGTATTTCAGGCATCAGATTCAAAAGAGGCATGAAGTAGTGGGCTTGTCAGATTATGAAAAATAATCTTTGCAGTAGTCTTTTTTCTGGATATGATCAGGCAAGAATGCCTTTGCAAAGACATGAAAGAAGATTATTTTTCAAGAAGGTGATGTGATCTGCAGTGATCAAGACAGCAGACTGAAGGCAGACTGGCTGGGTACTGATTGGGACACAAGCAAGAGCTGATGAGCAGTGACAAGGAGATGGAACAGAGGCAAAAACTGGGAGTAGAGTCTGTGTTTTCAAATAATAGATTGAATGTTCATCTCATGCACAATGTTCCTGCATTTTCAACTGGATTTTAGGAGATCTGTATAGCATTTGGTGGGAGCAGCTTTGTCTTTCACAAAATGTGTTTGGGTCATCTACATTTGTTTCTTAGATTGGGATGACATCCCACCTTCATCTGCCTTGGAAGAGATTTCTGAGGAAGAAGCTGTACAGATCATTGGAGAACCGATTCTTCCTTTTCAGTCTACCACGCTCCGAGATTATGTTGATCATTCAGAAACCCTTGCAAAGCTTGTCCACCTAGGTATGTGTGATTTTGTTTGTGTGGTTGGCCTGTGTCTGGAGCTTTGGAGATTTTTGTGTTTTACTGGTTCCCTTGTAAACTTGAAAGTGGGAATGGTGACCAATGGCAAAAAAGCAGCAGAATATTTTCCAGGGTAAATGGAAAAAGAAGGGGACTGTGCCACTCACTAGCAATGCCGTATTTCTTGAAAACAAAACTGTCTAATTTTAGTCCCTTAGTGCTTGGGTGTCAAAAGGAGGCATCTCCCACAGCTTCTGGAGGTGGGGAACACTCTGTGTAACTTAATTGGTCTGTTTCCTTTTGGGCTGGCTAAGGTTGCTTTAATTTGCTGCAAAAGAAAATGCAGTTCTCCATCCTTGGAAGGAAGGAGAGTGGTTGCTGTGCAGAACTGTAGAAGTGGGGCACAGTAAACTAGAGGCAAGAGTGAAGGATGGAAAAGAACCTTACTTCTCACCAAAAAGCACTTGGACTGCAGGTATATCTGAGTTCAAGGTTGCTGGCCACCTCCTTGTTGCCCAGACACGCAAGGAACACTAGAAGAAGGTTGGAGAAATAAGTATTTAAGAGGGGAGAATCTGGACCCATGTGGTAACAAATGTGTGAGTCAGTATACAAAGGCACTTCACAATTATTCTCTTCCCTTGTATAATGGAGTTGGGAGTTTCTTGCACACATACTTCTTTGCAACAAGAGCATATGGCACGTGCAGGATTCACTGCAAATGTCTTCCTTCAAAAAATAAACTCAGCAAAAGTGTCTAAAATGACTGCTTGTTTTATCTGGAATCTTTCCACAATACACAAGGTGTTATGACCTTGCTGTGTTGAACAATTAAAGTATGCCAAATCAGTGCAAAAAAAGGAGTAGTCCTATGAATTCCAGCATGCCTTTGTGAAACATTTACAGAAAGTAGGATCTGAGTTTATTTAAAACAATTTTTAATTTTGCTTGTTGTAGGAGTTGACCTATCCCAAGTGGAAAAACGTCAAAAAGCAGGTCAGCTCTTGCTGACTTTGGACTTTGAAAAAGATATAAGAAAAATACTTCTGTTTCTTAAGGATGTGGGTGTAGAAGACAGTCAGCTGGGACCATTCCTGACCAAAAATCCATACATCCTTGGTGAAGATCTGGAAGCTTTAGAAACCAGGTAAGACTTTCAAATAGCAGCAGGGTATTAAGCCGCTTGGCTTGAAGATCTACTTTCCCATTTGGCTTAACCTTGTCTGAATGATCGTGTGTTGCCTCCTGCTTCCTTTCTGACTCAATCCCTGGCTCCATGTTCTTGTGCCTTCCCATCTGTTGGCGCTAACATGTGGTGATACCTTAAGTTGAGTCAACACCTTGATCTGCCTGAAAACTGACCAGTAACAAATTTTACTGCCCATCCCTATCTCTGCTACAGAGGAAGCAGCTTGCCCTCCTAGGCCACTTGGTTTACCTGTGTCAGCTTGGATTCCAAAATGTCAGTTCCTGAGGCTTTTGTAGAAGTCACAATTTGAAACCACTCTTCTAGATGCTACATCTGCCTTGTGAATTCTGCAGTAAAAGAAGCAGACCGGATCTCTTCTGTGATGACATCTAATAGCAGCAGAAGGTTTTGGTGACACTTTTTTTTCCTGTTGTCCAGCTCAGACTGAACACAAGACTACAATGAACTAATTTGTGTATGTGTTTTCATTCACACCTGTATGGCCCTACACTGCTCCTCAGTCCCTAAAATGGACTTTTATTCTTAACATTACTTCAAATTCAGCAGTTTATTTCAGAACTCATGTGTGTGAATGTACATGCAATTTTTAATGAACTCAAAACTCCTCAGTATTTAAAAATTCCAGAAAAGGAAGTCTGTCTGCTTGGCGCTTTCATGTAGTAGCTGTCCAAGACAGAAATCTGAAAGTATAGATATTTGGAAACAGGCACATGAATAGACTCTTGTATAACATAGACCTGTCTTCTTTCTTCTCTGTTTTTCAAACCTCCTGTTAAGTGGAATTTCAGAAACAATATGCAAAGAGAACCTGTGTAATTTTTCAGCAGTAGTTTTGTGTCTAGGTATCAGAGTCGTTTATACTCTTCTGAAAAGAGTATTTTTTTTGCTATGATAAATATCCTAACACTTCTGTGAAGTCAAATTTGCTTTTCAGTGACAGTCCCATGGCCAATTTCTCCTTAATTTTCTGCATTACAATTCTTCAGTAAGTTTGACACTGGTGAATGCTTTCCTGCAAGCTTTAAAGCCAGTGTGCTGTGAAGGCTGTGAAGTGAATGTGTCTCAAATAGCTGTCTTTTGAAAGCTGAGTATCACCTTTGCATAAACAGTTCAGTGCAGATGGACATGGTATTGGTTACATCACTCTGGAATGTTTTATTGCTATGGATTCCACGTTGCCAGGAAACAAAACACAAATTTCAATAGATTTGGCATTTGACTTCAGATAAACACCGTAAAAGTCAAAACATTCCATAATTCATAACAATTTTGACAGTTGCAAATCAGTGTCTGTACTGCAGCTGCACCAGATGCTTTGTTTTACGTTATTGTTAATGATGACTTAAAACTGTTAACATGCTACATAGAACTGCTGACCCCTGTAGTAGAACGAGGGCTAACCTTGGTGCCAACACTCACAGATGTATCTCAAACTTTGGCCGAGTTGGATGATTGTGTTTCTTTAATATACCAGTTTCTGGAGTCAGGTTATTACAATCTTTCCATCCCTCTTTTAAGTTTCTTGCCTTTCCAGAATATGAAGAAATGCTTCAGGTGTGAATCTTAATGACTTGTTAAAAGAAAACAAGTGGAGCCAGGACAGCCAAAAGATTTTATTTTTCATCTACTCATTTAGCTATGTTTCTGGGATGATTGGCAGCTGTTTCCTTGAAAAAATGAATGGAAGAAGTATAGCGTAGCCAAGCTGCAGCATTCAAAACATAATGGGATAATTTTTGAAGGGCCAGGTGGTTATTGTTGTGTTCTGATTTTCTCCCCGTCCTAACCTTTCCATGTCTTTGAGGCTCCAGCAGCCAGTTTCATTGGCATTGTCTGGAGCCTAGGCTGCTACCTTCTCTGGTGGGGTGGCTGCTTAATCAGGAATTGGTCCTCTAGAGCTCTTTCTTGTATCTTCTGTCTGGATATTTTTTGGCTTGTGATGAGTTCATTTTTGAGGGTTTGTGGAAAGAGGGAGGTTTTAGCGACTGGAAGGTAATTTTTTTTCTCCACAAGACGTAGTTCAACACAGAGCCTGTTTTTTGCTGAATACCTGCTTCTGCAGAATACTCTGCGAAATCCATTTAGTATCTAAATTACTGCCAGATAAAAACAATTCTTGTGTGCTTTCATCTGACAGGAAATACTTCTGTATACTCTCACCTACAACCAAAGGAAACCTCTCCAAGCTGTAGTGTAATTGTTTTGTAGATGGAGACACATAGAATAATTGTGTCTTTCTTTACTTTATGTGCTGTATTGCCCTCCTTTGTTCCTTTTTCTGGCAATCATCTATGGTAATCATCTACTGCAAGTAGTACTTGAAATAGGATTTCACATTCACTGAATTTGACAAAGTTTGGAAAAAGTATTGAGTTGGAAAGAAAGAAAGCTCTGTTAAACATAAAAACTTTAGTCAGCTTCTTTTCCTTTCTGATGACCAGATATTTGTTACTTAATCATTGGACCACTGACTGAAAGTAGGGACCTATTGCAACAAATGTAACTTCAGCTGATCTAGACATGTCTTTTTGGACAATGTCTCTACACGTAGCATTGTTGTAGGGTATTTCTACTCCAGTGCTATTGGCAAAACAGGGATGTATGAGGTATAGTACAATGTTCTTTCAGCAGCAGAAATGGAATTCATTAAAATAGCAAAAAGCTGTATATATCTTCTTGTCCATACCCTATGATGATCTATTAATGTATTTGCAATCTAGGAGACAGGCTGGTAGTTAGATGTAGGTTAACGTAGTTATCTGCTTAAGTACAGCTGGAAGGAATTAAAATCTGTCTTCAGTATTGACATTCTGCTCTGAGGTTTATTTTACTTCTGATTAATTGGAAGGGAGGGTATTTTGCTTTTACGATAACTGCAGATTTCACCCTAATTATTTTTGGCAGGATTGCATGTTAATGCTAGAACATCTGTCCATTTATAAGATATCACTGAGGAATTTAAGCAGTACTGAATAAAAGGAGGCAATAAAATTTTCATCACTGGATTTTATTTTGTTTTTGTTCTCTTTCTAGAGTGGCTTACCTAAAATCAAAAAAATTTAGTAAGTCAGAAATTGCTCAGATGGTCTCAAGAGCTCCATATTTGCTGTTGTTTTCAGTGGAAAGACTGGATAACAGACTGGGTTTCTTCAAAAATGAACTTGGTCTCAGCGTGAAGAAGGTAAAGACTGAAGTCTTTAGTTATTTTCTTAGTAAGAACTGTATGGCCTTGCAGGATGAATATTTCAAGTGTTTGGAGGTTGTCCACAAACATCAGTGACGTTACCATGAGAACATAGAGGGTTACAGGAGGTTAACATGGTTTTAACTGTCTATGGAAGTGATATGGACACCTAATACTCAGAGGTCCTGAAGTACAGTTTTTGAAGATGACCTGCTACAGGTTATTTTCAAACAAGCACGCATATGTCCAATTTTATTATTTGAGATGAGTTAGAGGACTGAATTCATTACTGAAACAGCAAGCACCTTTTATAACTTCTGGAAAATTAAATGCTTCTCTTCATCTTCTCAGGATACTGCAACATACTTAACTGATCATTGAAAAATTGTCTAATCTGTGAATATCATATCAAACTAAATGCCAAATTACACACTCAGTTCAGCACGAGTAACCTCTGGGTTTGCTTTTGACTGTGTGCCACGCTTGGTGCTTAGCAGATATTCAGCACCCTGCTTTGGGATCTTCAGGGGACGTAGTAGCTGGACTTGCCTGGAATAAGCGGGCAGTGTTAGGTGTTTCCTACAGTAGGTGAGGATTGCAATGAATGTCAAATTCCAAGTGGAATCAGGGCTGTTTTACTGGCTTCTATCAGCTGAACAGTCACAGCTGTCACAGTGCCTGTTCCTGGCCTTTCTATGCTTGAGGTAAGAGACCTCCCCAGAAAAGGGTTTAGTCACTGCCTTGTACTCAGGGTGGATTACAAGTGATTACGTGGCTTAGGGGACGTAATTTCTTGTATTGCCATTATACTATGGTCTAACCGGATCCTGAATTAGACAAACTCCACTGATCTGATAAATTCTTTTATAGCCTTCTTGGGTAGTGTGTTGTTAACTTTTTTAAAAAGATGGGGAAAAACCAGCTTGAGCACTGAGAGAGATTGGGCTCTTGAGCATGCGTTTGATACATGCTTTTGCTCCCTTTCCCCATGTGCTTTACAACACCTATGTTATTTTTTGTTTTCCATTCGAGTAACTTTTTGCATCTTAATATACTGCTGCTTCATGCAAACTCATCTTTGGTGTAGAAATAAAATTGAATTGCATCCTTCTTCCAGCTGTAAAAAAAAAAAAGAAATAAGTTTGTATGACTTTCTTTCACAAATGAATTCACAAACAAGCTTTCAGTAATACTCCTTTTGTGTTTTCCCTAATTGTAGACAAAGGACCTGGTAATTCGTCTTCCAAGGCTACTGACTGGCAAATTAGAGCCTGTAAAACAAAATCTTCAGGTGAGTTTATGAATAAATATTAAAAGTCTTTTGTGTATCCATACAGTTTAAGAGTTGTCAGAAGATAAAGTTCCTGGAGGAATATCATGCATAGAGAGAACTTAATGAAATAATTTTAGTGGAGATATAAAATAACTGAGGATTTTGTTCAAAAATTTATTTTCGTCTATAGCTTGCAAGTTTATTGAATACACGGACAATAAGTATCTCATTGTCTTCTACTCTGTTGCAGTGTCTTCCTGCCAAAAGTTGCTATCTGATGACACAAATTGTTACCCATTTTTTATGAGTAGAAAAATACTGCCTCTTTTTTTTCCCCCCTAAATTACTATGGGTTTTTGCTAACTTGGGCTGTCCGTGAGTATTTAGGAGCAAGAAATGTGCAGTTGATTATTTTCCTCTTCGCAGGTAGCTAGTCTGCCAAAATGTGCATTTGACACCTATTGTCTGATAGCAGATGGTCGTTATTAACAACTGTTGGGTAAATAACTTCAAACCCACGGGGACTCCTTTCCCTTTTGAAAATGTAACTATGTATTGGTTTAATTATTGTGCTGTAAAACCATCGAGGCCAAACAGCATGATGTATTGTAACAATTTGTGAAATTCCATTATCCTATAATGCATAACTATGAATTAAAATGTATAATTTTCAGACAGACTCACTCCTCTGAAACTATTAAACACTAGAAATCTTGCAATCTGAAATGTGTGTGTGGTAAGGGAGGAGACTGGAAAGTAGCAGACTGTTCTAATTAATAGTGCTTTCTTTTTTATGAACATGGTTTTCCACAGGCTAGGGATTCAGTATATTATAATGAATGTGTTTTTAAGATTCTCAGTTCTATGTGACTATCTTGTTTATTTACCATATATATATAAATACCACTTATTTTTAACATGTGTGTGAGAAAGAGGGAGAGAGAGATAGGAATTTTAGGTTCTCACTGTTGAAATCTGCTAGTAATTAGAAGCTCCAGCCTTTCAGGAGTTTGGATGTTTTGGATTCAGAGTCTGGGTTCAGACCTGTATGTCCTAAACTGGTGGTGGGAGGGAAGTACTTGGAAAGTGAAACCATGTACCAGCAGTTCAGAAGTGATTAGGTCATTTCCCTCATTTTGAATGGACTGTTATTTAGAAACAACTACTGGTTGTCAAAAGAGACCAGCCATGGACTAAAGGATCTGAAGGATTATTATTTATTGCATCCTCTAAAGGTTTCATCCAGCACAATTAGAGATTAACTAATGCGGTAAAACCTGAAAGCTTGCATTGCCACTGCCTATTGGGGGAATAATATAGAATAAGTTGAATATTGCTGAGACACAGTGAGAATATTAGCATGTGTGGCCTAGAGAGTTACTGAATATTAAATATGTTTGCTGTCAAACTGAGTGCAGTCAAAGCAACTTACACTTGAGCTCACCCATCATGGCACAAGGGAGCTGTTCCGTTTCAAAGAGTAGAAGATAAAAGCTCAGGATTCTTGTCACAATTACCCCTACAGTGGCCTAGCTTTACATCTGCAGTGATTTAACATTGGGGCTTACTCCAGTTGTCTATCTTAATACAGTAAGATACATTAAGTTGTAAGTTACCACTGACAACTCAGATCCGTGGAAGATACCACTAAATGCAAACACTTCTTTTCATACCTGAATGCTGTCTTAGTTGATTGGTATTTTGTGTGATGCACAAATATTTATAAAGCAGATAAGAAAAAAACAAGATTTGAAAGACCCAATTATAGTCACCTCTAGAAACAATTCCCTGTAAGGATCTGTAAGTCCAAGGGTAGCTTCAAAACGCAGATTCTAAGCTCTTCCCTTTGTATTTGCCAAGCAATTCTGGAAAAGAGCTGCAGTCTTGGCACATCAAACTGGACAAACAAAATGCACCACATTTTTGCCAATTGAAGTACTACCTGGGTTAGATTTAAAAGTGTGGTTACGTTGACTGACAAGCATACTTGCTTCATGAGTGGAAATAAGCTGCTTGTAAATGTCACTGGAGGACAGAAGAAATGGCTGAGTTACCAGACACTCCTGTACGCTGAATTCCTTTCTCAACAACTCAATGAACTGCTTGCCATTCTGCAGTTTGGGAGGAGTGCTCATGATTTTATTGAAAAAATGTGTTTTGTTTTCCTTTTGGGAAATCATAATTGAAGTCAAGGCAGTCTCTGAAAAAACATCTTACTTTAGATATTATTGAACTGTAAGATAAGTTGATAACATTGCATATTCTACACATCTCTTTCAGGTTTAACAGTCTTCAGTTGAAGACTACAGGACTGAAATTATGCTCCCTATCATAAAAATGTAACTTGGATACATTAGCAAAAGAAGTAATGTTTGATTGCTGTGTTTTACAGAGCTCAGCAGCTCCACAACAAGAAAGTCAGTCTTTTGACAGCTTGATATTGAAACTGGTAAAGGACTCTTAGGGGAAAATTTTCATGCTTGTGACTGCCACACATACGCAGACAGTGGTTTTTGTTCATATCTCAGACAAGCTGAAAAATACATAGCATTCACAGAAGTCATCTTTACTTTGGGGGTATACTCTATAAACAAATTACACTTTAATCCAGAATGATAACTTGCACTATCTGACTTGAGAACAACTGGAGTGGTGGATATTATTGTGGGTTGCATTCTTGTTGCTGTGTGACAAAGGGTAGAAGAATTTCACCTGTTTATTTCAGTGGCACATTAAAATAAGCCAAGTTTGCTGTAGCTAACTTGTAAAGGTAAAATTGTGCTCTTTTTCAGGTTT
The DNA here is from genome assembly GCA_013399855.1 of Oxyruncus cristatus. Lineage (NCBI taxonomy): Eukaryota > Metazoa > Chordata > Aves > Passeriformes > Cotingidae > Oxyruncus > Oxyruncus cristatus. Next base: position 787,271 of record VXAY01003858.1, on the reverse strand, counting down.
GTCAGATTGAACTTGGTTTTCAACGTAATGAAATTCAACAGATAGTGTATAAAACCCCCAAGATTTTAACTGCAAGTAAAAAGAGGCTCAAACAGACATTTGACTACTTACACAACATAATGGGCATTCCTCACCACATGCTTACTCGCTTTCCTCAGGTGAGTTGTTAGTCTGGGAATAAATTGTAGGTGCTTGTCACAGCCACTTCATTGATATGGTTCTGAAGGTGGAGCCTCACTGTATGAAGTGAATTTATGTGTGAATTCTTCAACTTGCCTGTGGCTTTTACTCTAAGTGGGATGACTTACATTGGCAATTCAGAAACCATGGAGGATTCCAGGGTGGAGGTGTTGCTTTTTTTCCCCTGGCACATGTTACATCACTAACCCCAGCCTTGTGAATTTTTACGTTTCCGACAGAGGTAGTTATGCCCATCTCTTCTGGATTCATGCAAGAGAGATTACTGCCTGCTTAGGGACTTGCTTGTCCTGAAATCTTACCTAGGAGACACAAGGGAAGACTGATTTGCAGCAGATCTGTTCATTAAATAACATGTGTATATATATATATATATATATATAAACATTTCTTTCAGATTTGTCTACTTAAAAAATTAATTTTAGAGATTTTAAGGTCTGAAAAGAGAGTGTAAAGAGAAGAGAAATTCTGTCCATTAGGCAATCAGATTCTCATTGGTCTTCCTATTGCTGTAGTAATTGCTGAAATATCACAGGATTGAAAATAGGTTGGTTTCTGATCACTAATTTTTCTCTATCTCCTCTGTACTCATTTCATTCAATGCTGATGTGCAGTCGCACTAGCTTCTTACATGGTAAAAGTGAAGGCACAAATTACAGCTTCTGAACTGAAATAATTTTCTTACTAAAGCAGGTCTAGTAGAGAATCTAACTGGCTAAAAAGCTAAAATTATAATTCCCAATCTGTGTCACTTTTGCCCTCCTTGATATATTAGTGACCACAGGTCTTTCTCACTTCCTTCTCAGTTGTCTTACTGTTAGCTTTGTGGTTCACCTCATTATTTTTCTTGCCTTTCTTTGGAAGGGTAAGTGGAGACCTCTATTCCTTGTTTTTGGCACGGTCACTTCCTCTCTTCTCTGTTCTTCCCTTTCATCCTCAAAAACTGTGAGTTTCAGGATATGCTTAGTGCAAGTCAGTCTCTATACGGTCTGGCCTTTAACAAATGCATATTTGTCTCCGTCTGTATTTGCTTCTATCCCAAATAACAGTAATGCTGAAAGTAAGAGGTTTACATTTTTTTTTCATCAAATGCTCTCTGATATTACAGCTGCTCTTGTAACCTTTCTGTCAGCTAACTCCACAAATGATGGTGAAATTTTTTTTCTTCTGTCTTCTGACTCCCTGTTAACATTCAAGGGAGGCAGAGGAGGAACAGGAGTTTTGTTTCTCTCCTAGTTCAATTAATTTGCATCCTAGTGAGATCCTTCTTTCATCAGTGTAGTCTCTCTTTTTTAGTAAAATATCTGCTTGCTGTAGCATTCATATTTTCACCATTATCTTCTCTCTAGCTGCTCTCTCTTCAGTTGTACTGCTCAGAAATGCAGAGTTAGATCTCTGCCTTTAAGACTTACCTGTGCATCTCCACGTCCCTCTCTTTTAAGATGTTCAGCTGATTTCTTTCATGTTTTGCTTACCATTGTTCTCACCTTTCACTGTCTAGATTTTTATTGTGGCAGGTATCTTCAAAGGTAGGCACTGCAGTGCAGCAGAAGGCAAGTGGTTGTTTTGAACCACCACACTGTGCCTTTTAGCTGTGTTATGACAGGAGTCACAGCCACACCTTTTCCCTTGCCACTGTGCCACTTGTTCATTCGCATCATGCCATGTGGTCACCGGTTCATTTCTTCCTTGTAACAATGCTCATCTGAATCTGTCTATAACCATAAATGCTTTCAATAGTATAGGGAAAATGCTCCCTGTTCCTGAGTATCTCTTCTCCACTTTCTTGGCTGTGATTACGCAAAAATAATATAGTTGTTATATATAAACAAAAAACCTGACGTGCTTGAAAGTTGTATCCCTGCCTGATTGTCTTTATGTAGGTCAGCAAATTGTACTGAAGCATTTAGAGTTTAGATAATTTATATATAAATGTAACCTACCTGGTGTTTGACATAAATTAGAAGAAAATATGCAAATTATTTGTTTTCTTCCTAGATCTTCAGTTAGTCTAAAAAATGCTCTTATTTTAGATGCCTTGTAGTCTGAAATTTAGACAGCCTAAAAGTTTCTTCTCTTTTTTTCTTTCTTAGGTTTTCAACTCAAAGCTATTACGAATCAGAGAAAGGCACATGTTTCTTGCGTTCTTGGGAAGAGCCCAGTATGACCCAGCACAACCCAGCTACATCTCTCTCGACCAGCTCGTATCCCTGCCCGATGAGGTGTTTTGTACAGAGATTGCCAAAGCTTCTATACAGGACTTCGAAAATTTCTTAAAAACACTTTAGTAACTCTTGTAAAAACTAATAGAATAAAGTTACGAAATAAACATACTTTATGGAACCACTCCCCTTTAAGGTCTCTAAACTTTAAGGCTTCATTGCTTATGAAACATTTGTAGGATTTAAAGGCTCACAGTAATATTTATAGTAACTTAAATTTTTTTTCAGAAGGATTGAGTGAATACTCATTCCATGAATTGCTATTAATGCAATCCTTGTCATTAACCACTAACTTTATTCAAAGTGGATGATGCAGCACTCTAACAGAAAAGTAAATTAAAGTGGATTCTTCTTTTGTTTTTTCTTTCGATAATGGCAGAGTTTTGAGAGATGGAAAAACTAGCTAGTGACCTATTCCCTGTCTTGCCCTCTATCTTCTTCTCTTCACCCTCTTTCCCAAACGCTAATGCAGTAGTTAAGAAGTGTTGTGTTTACCTGCTTGAGCTAATATTATTTTCCCTCTACGGTAGAAAAAAGCACACCTTTACATATGTGAAGCTCCTCATACAAAGACATTTTTTCCACAGGTTACAAAGGCACTCCCCTTGTGAAGCTGGCTGCTGAAATTAATATCCTAAAAGCTGTGCAGTGAAACCTGGTTTGAAATGTCAAAAAAAACCCCCCAAAAATCAGCAAACTGAATCAAGGCAAATTCCAGAAAGAAAATAAAACTGTTAATGTCCCTGAAATCTAGCAGGAACTTTATTGAAGTTACTTTTCTCTTTCCCTTGTTGAGTTTTCCCCACACACCAAAGAGATTTGTGAGGTTTTAATATGTTTTGAATGCCTCAAACTTTGAACTTTTACTTCCCTTGTTATTTTTAAATGTAAAAATGATCGCTGCCAGAGCTAAAACATTTTTTTTAAAACATTAAATGCATGTGCTTCTGCCAAAATAGCTTCCCAGAAACGCTGTGAAGAAAGGAAGCAAAAGATTTTATGGGAGTGCTGAAAAGGAAAAGGAGAGAGGATAGAAGAACTTTTTGAGGATCATGCAAAAAAACTCAGTGGCTCTAAGAGGAAAAAAGAATCCTTAAAAGAAATGTTTGGGCTAGAATTACACAACTTCTTGTAGTCGGCTGTTCTTGACAAGGCTGGCAGCCTTGTACTTGATTCGCTGGGGTCGCTGGGGATAACACGGCAAAGACCCTTCGCAGTCTGGTGCAGTCTGGACTGTGCTGTTTGCTTTCCTGACTAATAATTGCCTGTTGCAGCCGTATTTCTGGACTAATCCCACACATTCATTTTATTTCTTTTAAAACGCAGTGGTCCATTCCTGACGAACTGCTGAGAAGAGGCAGCGATCTGTGCCTCAGAATGCCGAGCTGCTCACCGGGCAGCTGCGATAGCTGGGCAGAGAGAGGTTTCTGCTTCCTTCTGTGATCGATCGGTACTTCGCTTACATTGCTTTACAAAGCTAAATTTTATTTTCTTTATTTTACACTAATACTCACCTTTGCACCCACTCACTCCTCCACCCTCACCAGGCGCATGCGCCGTTGGCGTTGCGGCATT
>VXAY01003858.1:746034-774318 GCA_013399855.1 Oxyruncus cristatus | reverse complement strand
TTTTTTTTTTTTTCACAAAAGGTGTGGATTCACAGTTCCCTGCAAATGCTTTAATTCTCTTATTTTCTGGAGTGCAAGTGGGGCTATTAGTCCCTTTGGCCAACTGTTCTGAAAGGTCTAATGAACTGTACCAGGAAAGACTATGACTCAAATTGGTTGGTTGGCTAGAGCTGCTTTCTAGGCTTGTTTACCAGCTGCTTCAAAATAAGGGCCATACCTGACTCCACCTGCCTAGAGGCGTTTCCCTGCTTGGGCAATTACTGCCCAAGAGCTTCTACCCTGCTCTGTCCTGTAGTACCTGATCCCTGGCCCCCAGATCGAGGAGATATGCCAAGGGTTTGAGTGAGGAGTGCAGAGTGGGTGAGGGGTTGAGACAGACCCAGGATTAGGAAACCATGTGCAAGGATCTAAAAGAAGTATAAGGAAAATAGGTTGACCTCAATCCCCTTTGCCTGCTTTGAGGGTGCATAGTGAGGATGAGGTGAAGTTGATGCATTTATGCACAAACAGGGTTGAATGCGTTCTGAGAAATGAAATCACTGAGTATGGTAGTGAGGAGTGAGGTATGTGGTGGTTTGGCAAAGGCCAGGGTGCTTTGCAGGCCGCTGCCGAGGGAGATGCCTATGTGTCCTAACTTTGGGAATGCCAAGTTCCTGGCACTCACTGAGGCTCAAGTTTTCCCTGAAAATATTTTAAGGATCATCTATTGAACCTTAACATGAGTGGAATCCAAACTCTCCTTGTCCTGCCTCCATGATGTCTGGACATTGGCTGAGTGCCCGTTTCATGTGGCCCAACCTCATCTGTTTCCTTTTGTGAAAACTAGAACAGCTTCAAGATGCCCCAACAGCTATAGAGTAGGTCTGAGTTTTGGATGCTTGCATCTCTGCAGCAAAAAAGGAGCACTGGATCTTTCTCTTCCAAACCCTAAGCAAGTGCTGGAATTGCTGTTGCCTTTTTTATGAGTGTGCTGCTTTGGTTCCTATGCTGGGAAAGGATCTGGACTTTGAAACCTGATCAGAAAGAGGTACCTCAGCACAGCTGGGCTGTGCTCTCCTCAGCCGTTCCTAAAGCGGTTCCCCACTGGCCTGCACAGATCTGGTTCTTTGTGTCTAAATCTTCTGGATTGCACGGGGAGGCTGGATAGCGAGACATGGAGTTAAGCACTGCTGCACTTAGTATTACAACACCTAAGCCCTTTTATGAAGCCTCATACTCCCACTGCGGCCTAGCAGATTGAAGTGATTGTTTATTAGCAGCACAGTTCACAGTCCAAAGCTCAGATCTCTTCAAGGCACTTCAGAGGGTTTTCTGTCTGCAAGTTGTGTTCCCCAGTGGAGTATTAGTTTAAAAAGATTCTGTTATGAAATAGTCATAAAAGCAGCTTGATATGTTTGGTTTACTTCAATTAACTAAAAATTCTCCAAATCCTCCATGTTTTTCAGCTGCAGTCTCTCATCCTTAAGAAGATGGAAGAAAACTACATCAGTGTGCAAGCAGGCCCCCAGCAATGCTCTGTGCCCAGGCTGCCTGCTGCAGCTCACCAGACTGTCACAGCAGTGTGGAGGTGCCTCTGATAAAAAGCAAAATTCATTCTGCTGCCAGGTGAGGAATGGCTCAGCTCTGCTCTGTGCATTGCAAAGCCGAGGTACCAGAGGAGGGGTGAGATCAGCATTTCGGAGCTTTATGGAGGTAGTCATCCCTGCCTAGGAGCATTTAGGCTGTAGCAGAGCAAAGTCAGGACCTAGGTCATCACTAGCAGCAACTATATATGCTAAATTTTTCTATTCAAAAGCCCCAAAACTGAAACAAAAACAAAACCCAAACAAACACACAAAAAACAACACACCAAAAAAAAAAACAACCCCACAAAAAAACCTCCAAACCACCAAAACTAACAAACCAGAATAAAAGAAATTCTAGGAAAAAGTAACTGTGTTTTACATCTGTCTTACAGAGAAGCTGCTATTCCTATTATAAGATGGGTGATGTAATTATGACAGATTAGACATTTAGATCTGTAGTTTAATGTTTGCACAAGGTAGCTCACGTTCACCTGGTTTACCTCAAAGAGCACCAGTATCACCCCTTCTGTTGCTCAGATCTTCAGGATAACTTCTGCGGGAAGCAGCATCTTCTGCTGGACCAACTGCCAACTTTTAAGTTGGCAGCTGTTCCCCAGAGCTGGTTCTTGGTACAGAGCTTGGGTAGCAGAGTGCCTGACTTTGCACAGCTTTGTTCTTATCTGGTCACAGGCTCTTATATTTTCTCCTGGAAAGAAGGGGTGTAGCCCTTCTGCCTCTGAAGCTCTGGGGGATCTCTTTCTCTTTAGTTTTTCCTAAGTATATTGAATGTAGTGGTGTGTCTGGACACCTCCAAAGCAGTCATTAAAGCCGTATTCAACAAGCTACTTCAGAAAGAACATGAGGAGGTATGCTTTGAAAGGGGACTTCTCCTCCAGCTGCTTCTACCCAGCACTTTAAAAACACATAAGACACAATAAAGCACATGTTGACATAAGTGAGCCTCAAAAAAAACCATTGGATTATTTTGAAGGAGTATAAACACACGCGGGGAGAGTTATCGTCCTTCACCCAGCAAAACAATTACATCAGTGCAGCTTGGACTGGGATATGCCTTAAGATCTCCCAGATGTTGCAAATGCTGCAGTTGCCGATCGGTTGCTCTGGGTAATTATAAACTGTCAAATGGAGGAGGGGAGGTTGGTTCTCGGAGGAAACAACATAAGAGCTTTTTGGGGAATAGAAGAGTAGAAGGTTCACTGTTCATAGCTGACACCCAGAGCCACAACAGCCTCTGCTTATGCTGGGCTTTAACAGACTGGTGTCTTGAACACGTCTCAGAGCCTAACTTACGCCTAACTTATCTCCTCTATGGCACACTGCATAGAGGAGATGAGCCTTTCAGCAAGGAGTTTGCTGTGGGATTATCCTAGCAAATTTGCTCAGAAATGATTTTGGCAGCATCTCCTAGCCTGGGATGGGGGACCTGCCACTCACCTCACTAGCAGAAGCCCATCTGACCCTGAGGCGGCAGATGACATTCAATGGGGAAGGGGAAACTTAGGGAAAAATTGCCACCTTGCTGGCCCTAGGGGAAAACAACTTCCTCAGCCCAGGGGCTGGTCCCCCACTTGGACTGGGCCTGTGCAGCTGGGGGAGGGAACTCCAGATGAGGTGTTGTGCTGTGCTGCAGCACAACAGGAGTTCAAGACTTTGAGAGCTGCAAGAAGATGGGGAGCAGGTCCCTGATGCTGTAGCTGGGTGGCTCAAACACTTACCAGAGCCTGTCCCCAACTCAAAAGTTAATTTTTGTTCAGTTTCTGTGAAGCATTTGCCGTTTGTAGCACAGAGGAGCTGTGGGCATGGTGAGCTTATGCCAGGAATGAGCCCTGACTCCTTTCCTCCCCTAGGGTTGTTGCTACTATTCTTGCACCCACAAGCAGGGCATTGGCCTCGAGGGGCATGGTCAGGTCATCAGTGAACCTCTGCTCAACCCTTTGAAGGATGCTAGAAGACACAAGCATCCTGAATAGCCTTTGGGACTCAGCAACCCAGGTGCTGGGAGATGCTTCACCTCAGAAAGAGAGGGGATTTTGGAAATCCCCCATGCCAGTGTTTCCGTGGGGTAACATGAGTTGGTGAGCTGCCTCTCCGAGGCCCCTTTTGACAGCCCCACCTCACAGTCCTACTGGGCTCCAGCCATGCCATCCCTCTGGGCTGTTTGCCCCCTCCCTATGTGGTGAGTAGCTGGGGTGTCCATCCAGCTTCCTGCAGCCCAAGGCACGTGACAGAACTACCAGCTTGCATTTGCCAGCTCGCAGCAGTAGGTCAGGCTGTGAACAATGGTAAGTGAAAATGTGGCCTCTGGCAGAAGATGAGGAGCATGGGTGGGCAGCAACCCCCCATGTGCCCTGCCTGAGGCGGTGAGCGACAAACAACCCCAGCAGCTCACACTGCCAAGTGCCACAACAGAGGAAACCCACGGCCCATGGCTCTGGCATCTGTTATTGGCACGTTGCTGCCTTACCAGCACCTGCTCAGGGGGGTTGCTGACCTCCAGCAGAATGGGGTGTCCACAGGAAGGATGTGCTCACCCATCACTCTTGCAAGAGCTGATCAGTGATGGAGATGGATGTGCCTTCAGCAGCATACAAGGGTGACAAGCTCAGCAGCAGGTTGGCTGCACATAAGTGAACTCCTGGCAATGCCAATGCCCCATGTGAAGGGGTGGTTTTGTCCTGGAGACACTGGCAACAAAGGGGAGAAACATGGCAGCCATCTCCAGCATCACCCATCAAGGCCAGCTCACCCTCACGCAAGGTGGGGCTGTGCTGTAACAGTATGAGCACCACCATAGCGTCCTGGCATTGTCTTCTTCCCTTTTTTAATTTCATTTTTCAGGATGACAACACTTTAGAGGTTTATGACCAACAGGAGAATTTACTACTAAGTCATATGCTGATGTAATGAAATCTAATATATGTTGTGTAATGAGTTATGAGATGTTATTTAGTTCCAGGGTTTTATTACTTCAATCAGTTATGACCATATTTCCTTTTATATGATTGCTCACTCTTTAAACATACCAGATGACTGTATAAAGAACACCTAATAAAGTCTGGAGATGTTAAAATATAAATGTTTTAATTTTTGCCATAAATTTGTTTTAATTCTACCAATGGTGGCTTTTGCACTGGAAGTGGTACAGTCCTTGTTGCAGACCATGGTAGTGTTGACTTGGATCCTTAGTAGGAAGAAGCTGTGCAACACTGCTTCATTATAAAGCAGTTAGTCATCAATGCTCACCCTTGGTGATTATACACAGAAATTGAAAGGTTTTTAGAATAAAACAAAAGGCAATTAATCTGTGATATAAATAATTGTCTTAATTAAACTCTTGTATTTATCCTCCTAAATGCAATACATGTGCACTCTAGTTTCTACCAATCTTCGAGAGGGGAGAATCAGGCTTATGCTCTTCAGCATCAAAATTAAATACATGGATGTTCTGCCCATGCGCCATTTGGCAATCTTTCTAGTTTTTCTACATTTATGCATTGTATTTTTAAGTCACTTGGGATAACATCGTAGGATTGGAATAATATACCTGTGAAATAAGATCAGAATCAAGTCCTTAATAAATCAACGTTTTAGCGAGCGAAGGACTTCAACTGCTGGACAATTGCAGGAACCAAGCAGTGTAGAGTCCTGGTCGTGATATGCTCATAGTGAGTGTGGAGTTCTCAAAAATTATTGTAGAATAGATTTTATGATGGTTAACAACTCTGCAGTAAGAGCTTGTGTCCAGATTAATACCAGTTGTGGCTATAGCAATGCTCTAGATGCTGCTGCTGTTTTGCAAGCCACACACTTGTGGGAATGCAGAGGTCTCCAGCGCTGCTGGCTAGAGTCCTGCATGAGCGTCACCTGCCTGGAGATGACACCCACATATAATACATCTAATTGCAACTTTCTAATTTCCTCCCCACCTCTGTAACAAGCAGTTCTTGCATGATTTGCTTAGCCCGATGGAAGTCCCTGCTGTGGGGGTCTAGAGCAGGGCAAGCCAGGCTGTTCTGCGCTGCGCTGCCTGGGAGACTGCGCTGCTGCTTTCCTGGGAGGAGAGAAGCCTGATGTAGCTGGGCATACTGCAGAGGTTTGTTTGACCAGCATCAAGGGAGGGAAAACTCTCTTTTAGTTACAACCTAATTTAGAATTTGCAGCAACCAGAAATACTTTCAGCATGTTTAATCTGCTGTGACTGTGACTGCCACCTGTACCACAGCCCAAGGATGACTTTGTTTGAAGGGATGATCCCTGCTGCTCTATTGCCTGTGGCAGAAAGGTACCAGAGGTCCAGTTTGACGGAAGACCCATGCCTGTCATCCCAGCCTCCAAGCCCTGTCCCTTATCAGCCTGTGCCTTGTTTTAGCTGTGGTTAGTATTGCTGCTGTGTGTATTCCCCTTCTTCTGATTCTGCAAAGCAGGGTGTCATCTCAGGATAGTCCCTCCAAACAGCTTTTTCCCAGTTCAGTATTTCTTTTAATTTTACATACATCACGATGCTGTACTTCTCCTAGTATTTATTCAATTATTGATAGAGATACTAACAGGAGGGAAAAACTGCTAAATGACCCATCTTACTTCTCCATTCTATTAATATCTCTATCATTAATTAGATAAATTTTAGGAGAATTACAGAAAGTAATGACATAAAGACTTTACTATTCACAATTCCGGGCTAATAATTCAGCCAAAGAGAATAATACATCAAATAAATGGCCAAGTGTACTTAAAATGTGTCTTTGTACAGTAACAAGGCACAATTTAATCCCATTAAGAAAATGTTGGCAGTGGCTCAATGTCTGGGAACATGCCACTGAACTGTCCTGCTGTAACCTTGGATGTAGAAAAAGTTGAGACAAAGCAGCATACTCAATTTGACACATCTTTGCCCTTTAGGTCCTTAATGATGCAATGATTTACTGAAACATTTAATATTGTTTAGCTGGAGAAACTGTCTCTTATGCAGAAGCTAAGTAATAACATGCTTGCTGAATGTGCCCTATCTGCTGCTTCATAAGCAAATTTATTTGCAACTCCATAAAATACAGATTTCCGAGCTATCTCAAAAGAGCAAGTCCCCATATTACTTTAATTTTCAAGAAAACAATCTTTGTTCCATATATCTTATTTAAAGGATAAAAAGGCAGGTAGGTTAGGTTCTCACTAACCAAAAATTTAAGAAAAACATTGTGATTTTTTTTTTCTCAGGTTTTAGTTTTCATCTGGGTTACTTTGCTTTTACTTTGCCCCCCGTATTTTCAGTAGGATCTGGAGTACTTTTCTATTCTCCAGGTATTTTGTATGTAACTCAGCTGCCAAAACAATTGACTCTTCTTATTGCTAATTAAGAAGGATTTAATATGTACCATAGAAAAGATAGCATAGCTAGATGCATTTCTCATGGCTACATATTGTATCCTTGGAGTTACGGCTATAGATCTTGGAAAAAATGCTGTGTGAATAGTTTAAAGCATTAGATTTTCAAGATGAAATCACGGCTCGATCAGTATAACCTACAGCCAGCGCATGCTGGGGGCTCAGCACGATGGGGGTCTGCTGATGCCAAGTGCTCCCCGCTTCTCTGCAGCTCAGCAGGGCATTGGTGCTGGTCCTCCCCACGCACAAAGCTTTCTTCCCATCGGCTCATGTGCCATTTCCCCGATTTCTGTAAGCATGGAAGGAGAACGGGTGCTTTGAGTGTTATTAAAATACACAGTCATTACAAGTCAGAGGTATCAATATTCAGTGCTGTCCACTGGTTCTCTACAAAGGTCTTGCTCTTACAATATCATCTGTGTGGTTTTCCTCCACTCTTACTTGCAATATCACATCGTGTGGAGTGAATTACTTGACAGAGCTTTGTGTCTCTTTGTACTGTAAGAGCTTCTAGAAAAATTCAAATTGGCAGTTTCTGTAGTAAGGCATGAGGAAATACATTTGAATAGTACATGTGTTTTATAATGTGAGGTCAGGGGGTACACATACATCACAGGCTACAATGGGGAATAAGAGGGTAACTATAGATATAAGCATAACACACACACGAGTGATTATTTTTTAGCTCTTGATCCATTCCCTGGCATTTGCTGTCAAACCAAAGGAAAAAACATGCTGTCCCCTTTCGGTGTGATTGCAGGAGTCTTTGCTCCACGAAATGCAGTTCAGAAACCATGGGAAGCAAACAGTGTGGCCCATAGTAACAGGGTGGCCCCATTTTTCTTGCAGAGTCACAGCGCTAAGAAGCTGGCACAGATGCTCAAAGAGGCTGTGCTCCCTTGCTAGCTGCCCCATTGTCATGGCCAGGATGGGGTGACCGTGCTGCTTGCAGCAGCTTTACTTCAAGGAGCAGAGGAGCAGGACAGCTTGGTGAGCTGATGTACCCTAGTTGGGCTCAGCACCAGCATTGGCTCCTAAGTGGCTCTGCCACTGACAACCTGGTGTTGACGTTTCAAGGGCAGCTTGCTGTCAGTGGAAGCAATATGACAAAAATTAGGTAGGCAAGAGGGATTAAAACGTACAATATTGCAGAATTTGTTAGGCTCAATTACACAAGTCAGGAACTAGTGAAGTGTTTGAAGACCTGGAAATAATTCCAATTTGTCATACCAGGAGACTCCTTCCCAGAAACCGGCTGTGTAAGCAGAGGCAAGTCCACCATATGGAGAGCAGATGTCTCAAGGGAGCTGAAAAGAAGATACTTTGCTATACTAAAAATATTCAGTATGAGGAGGTGATAACAAGTGCTTCTAAAGAAGAAGCAATTATTTATCATTGAGTAGACAATTTTTACTGTTTCCTAGAACACAAACCTATATGCTTGAATAATCTTGGACTGTCACAGTGAGGAGGCACTAATTCACAGCTTGGGGTAGAAGCTATAATAGTAAGCAGATTGCACATCTTGTTTAACCATCTGCTTTTTAAATCATGTTTTATCACACCAAAAAAAAAGGTAGAGAAGTCAGAAGATAACGAGTTATCAGCAGTATGGCTGCCTTTGCCATTTGCAGCTTTGATGTTTTACTTTTTATCCCTTTAATTAAGAACTGTGTCATGGAGATTGACTCAGTTTAAAACCTCAGTACTGTGGTGTTAGAATGGTGCCTGTGAGAGCTGCCTCCATGGACCAAATCTGCTTAAACATCAGGAATGAGTTGAGAGAAGCACTTCATTGCTGCCTTTGGGTGCCTTAGGAGATGTGTTAAGGGAGGACACAACCAAGCAAGGAAGTTCAAGGACATCTTGAACTGAAGTGGAGCTCTGCAATGACTTGCTCTATAAGCAAAGGCATGCAGCTGTGACTAATGCCTGTGTAAGTACCAGACAACACGTGCTCATGTTACTCACATCCCAGGTAGATGGTTGGGTTTTCCTCTTGCCAGAGCTGTTCTGCTTCCTGAGCAGCAGACCAAGAGCCATTGGCACAGCTTCATAAGCTCCTGCAGAACTCCTGACAACTACTGCAGGGAAAGATAAAGTAATCCCAGCAAGGTAGGACCATGTGGCTTGTTCTGTGGTGCTGAGGTGAGAAGAGCTGTAATAGACTGTCTCCAACAGCCATTCATCTAACCTATTCTTAAAACCCTCTAATGACTGCACTCCCCCAGTCCACAAGGGTAGCCTGCTCCTGAGCTTTTATTTGGTTGTAGTTGGGAAGTTTGTCCTAATGTCAAACGCAAATCTCTCTTGCATCCTGTTAAATCTAGTACTCCCCATGTCCACTCTCAGTGAACATCAAGGTAACATATTTTCATCCTCTTTACAGTAGGATTTGAAGGCTGTTACCCTGCTCCCTTCAGACCTATCCATCTTCTCCTCACTAGACTAAACAATCCCAAGCTCTTTCAATCTCTCCTCACAGGTCAGGTTTTATAAACCTCTAAACATCCTTGTTGGTGTCTCAGGGCTTTCCATTTCATTTATGTCTTTCCTAAAAGGTGATGTCCAGTTTCTGGATGCAACTCTTAAGCTGACAAATTCCCAGTGCCATGAAGTAACCACCCAGCCCTTCCCTTTCACACCCCCACGGGTACCTTTGTGGGTGTCATTGTGGTCACCTGGGCTGTCACCTTACCTCCAAGTCTCTCCTGCTTCCTGGTTGGTCACCCCCTGTTTCAGTACAAGTCCTTTTGACCTCCTAGCACTTTGCATGTATCTCTCTTTTGTTCCATTTGTTGATTCTGGAAAACCTCTCAGATTTTTCATAGCGATTTTGAATTTTAATCCTGGGCCCCAATATGCTCACAATCCTCTGGGCTTAGTGTGATGGGCCGATTTTATAAGCATACTTTATTCCATTATCCAAGTTACTAATGAAAATATCAAACTGAAACAGGCCCTGAACAGACCCTGGGTGACCTTATTAAAAATGAATTTTCAGTTTGATGACAAACCATGATAAGTTCAGCATGTTTTTCAACCACTTGTGCACCCACTGACTAATGATTTCATCTAGCCTGTATTTCCTTAGCTGTCTAGGAGAATGTCATCGTGACGCATTGAAATGCCCCACTCAATAGGGGCAATTGCCATTTGAAAACTGTAAAAAAATGAATTGTTAAATACATTGTTTCTTTCTGCTGATCAGTTCTGGGGTTTGCAATGATCATGAGTCTATAATGTTACCAGCAAGGACCCAAGGAAACAGCTAAGAGGGAAGAGGAAAGCAAGGCAGCATCCCGCATGGGAAAGAAGCAGCCCATACCAAGGCTCCTTCTCTCATCCTGATCCACACCTGGGTCCACACCAAATCAAAACCCAACACCTCTGGCAGCCAGCAGTGAGAGCAGAAGTACTCACAGACTCAGAAAGGCCAAGGAATGCCATACTCTTGTCATTTCAAGGTAAAAATCAAGAAAGGAGTAGTATTTCCATGCAGCCGTCACATGCATTTTGGGGAAACCTCCTACAGTGGAAGATCCCTCAGAGGGAGGAGAAATGTCCTCCCGGGAGAGCATAGGAGAAGGCTCTCCGTGCTCTTCGGGCTCAGGCTTGAACAGGATGCTCCAGGAGTGACAAAACTTTGTTATAAGGGAAGAGAAAAATAGTTTTTAATACACCTTTTGGTTGCCCAGGGCTGGGTGTATATCGGGTGCCATGGCGGCTTCTGCAGCCACAGGATTTGGAGCCGAGCCTTTTCTGGTGGTAGCTCTGGGCTATGTATATTACACCTTTACATTCAATTTGATACTGCCTTTAGCCTACTGGCTCCCTGCCAGCACAGCTGCAGAGAAGTTGGGGAAGTTTGCCATAATTTGCTTGGGAATTCTTGTGGAAAGCAAGTTTCACCTACTGCAGTGGATGGAGGTGGTTAGGTTTAAGGGGGTTGGGTTTCTCTTTGTCCTGAAATGTTCATCCTCACTTAAAATCAGAAGTAAGGTGGAGTTTGAAATTAAAATATTCCAGCTTCAACGTATAGGATTACTGGAATTCAGTGTTTAATACTGCAGAAAATGCACTGAACTCATGCCCTACATTAAAACAAAGTAAATATTACTTTAGCCACGATCCTGTCGATGTTGCTGACATCAGTGAAGAAGATGCTCTCAACCCAGATTTTGGTGGGTACCTTCAAAAAGCAGCAAGATAGGTATCCTAGTCACTGCTCAGCCAGCAGCACCAGCTCAGCCTATGTAGGGCTTCAAGCAGCCTTGCCTGTGCACTGCCTGGCCAGCAGCCAGCCTTCCCCTGGCTTCAAGTGAAATCCCTGTGCTAAAAGATCTGCTGGCACCAAGAGCCCAAACTGCTACACCCTTTAAATGCAAGAGGGGTCTACCAAACCTGGAAGAAGAGAACTGCAAGGACAATTAAAGATAGGGACACAGTGGACTTTTATCTGTGTCCTATTAGGAAAAGCAATGTTTTAGGTTTTCAAGAATACCCTAATTCAGCATTTTGCTGCAGCAGGGTGGTCACTGGGCTTTGGACTGCAGCCCAGCCAAACAGAATGGAGCTTTTCATCAGTTAAAATCCAAGAAGGGAATAATGATCTCAGAGTTTTGTATTTATCATTGGACTTGGCCTGCTGACCCTCCTAAGGAAAGGCAATGACTTTAAGCAGTTCTCACAAAGCCAAGGCCTAAATGGTTGCAGTAAAAATTAATTTTATCCTGATCCTTTTCTTTTTTTTTTCCCAAGATACATGATTTCTATTATGCTTGGATAAATCCTGCCCCTGCTAGTTCCCTCAGAATGGTCAATGCAGCTCTCCACATTGCAGAGCTATGCTGGCCCAAAGATGTCACTCTCTTGGCAACAGCTCACAGAGCCCCAAACAGGGCTATGTGGAGTTATGTGGAGTTATGTATGATTCAGCAGCAACAAGTGTGAAAAGGCTGAGACCTCTGGTGCTCACCCTCCATCAACCTTTTTGTATTCCTGGCACTGCCTGTGAGCATTGCTGGCTGCAGATACTTAATGACCAAAAAGAACAAGTACTGAAGTTAACTTTGGGATTTTTTTTTTTTTTAATTAGCATTTTTCCTTCTTCTTTTTTTCATTTAGGCAGATATTTATGCTTTTATGGACATGAAGAGCTTCCCCTGACATCATTAGCACCATCATGGAACATCTTGTTATCCCAGCAAATGCTGTGCAGTGATGAGCAATACATTTTTCCCCCTTACCCCAGAAAACTTTTGGGTTTTGGGTGGTGAAAAGAACAGGGTTTTTTCTGTCATGCAGTGGGTTCACATTCAGCATGATGAGGAACAAGCACTGACTGAAGTGATAAGGTATCTTGTATGTTCCCCTTTACAAGCTGCACTATGCCACGAGATCTCTGCATTTTTGACATTACTGGTCTCTGAATACCTAAAGACTTTCACATAAAAAAACCCCAAACCATAACATTAAAAAAATGCTCTCTGAGAAAAGACTAATGGATTCCTATGCTTCCCAGTACACCTATGGAAAATGGAGAAAAATCCCTTCCATACTATGCCTACAAAAGCATTCTACAAGATCCCTTTATGCCTGCTGCAGCTAGAAGCTCCATGTTTCTTCCTTCTAGTGTAACTTTTCTGGTATAAAATAGGGACAAGATCTAGGCCACCTAAAACACAACTAAATTGGGACTTCAGACTCAAAAACCCACCTAGACCCTAGGCTGTGGTTTACTCTCCAGGGTTGTGTTCTCCCAGGAGGTACTTACATTCCTTGGATACTACCCAGGTCCCTTCTGACATCCATGTGTCCCTCAGGCATAATGGTAATTGTTAATTATCGTTAAATTAATGTGGTGGTGGCTGGAGGTTTTGAGAAGGGCAGAGGTGCCAACAATTAAATGGATGGAGCCTGATCCATCAGCCAAAGACAGTCTCTCCAGGCTCCCAGTGAGCAACACTGCTTGCTGCTAAATGCAAAGCTGAATTCACCTTCAGATGAAAGCAAATTCACCTACAGTCCTAACAGTGAAAGAAATCACATGCTTAGAGACAAATGAGATGTATATTTGATTTTATTCTTCTTTCCCACAACACACATGATTGCTGGAAATTCTTTCTTTCCTGTGCACCATCTTTTTTTTGTTTTCTGTTTATTTGTCCTGATTCAAAGCTAACAGCTGGTTTTACCTATGAGAACCAGCTCACAGATGCACTTCAGGATATAAAGCACATTTATGATAAGACACCTGATAAATCCCTTTATGTTCCATATCTTCCCTGTAAAGCTGGGCAGGGGGCGAGTGGAGAAGGAGAAAACCTGCTTTAGGATGATATCATAGCTGTTGGGCACATCTGCCCCAAATTAAATTACCATCTAAAGGGCTTATTTCTCAAACATATTTCTTTTCGGCTTGGAAGGAGACATAAAGCAGTGTATCCCTTCAGTTTGCATTTGGGGAGTCTCTGCAAACTTGAGATCACCCTTCACAATACGGCAGCAAGATTTACTAGTGCTGAGCCTCTCAGGTGATGATGCTGTACGAGTTGCATGAAAAATGAATCTTTCTTGGTTCCTTGATTAAGTTGTGACTCATAATAAATCTTCTGGAGACATCAAGCCTGTCTTGCTAAAAGCATGAGGGACCTTTGCAAAGCCCTTTAAGAAGGTGTGAGAAAGAGATCTCACCTGTAAGAAGAAAGCTTTCAAAAGTGAACCTGTTTGTATTTAAAAATACCCATTCTTCATCTTTCACGGTAAACTCTATGTGCATGCCAGAATTTGAAGACAAAAATGCAAAATTTGTAGAAATTAACAAAAATGTTTAAACACAGCAAGGATAAAACACTTGCAAATAGACTGCTTCGTCTGCTGCCATACCCTCTTCACCCCCCAAAAAGTAAACAGGAAAAATAAGGATGAAGAGAACATGAAGTAAAACTATTTTTTTCATACTTTCTGTGTGATCTATTCCTAGGAAGGCACTCAGACTATATGTCTTGTGGGTGATAAAGAAGAGAGAAATGCTGCTCCAGACAAAATCTCTGTTCACTTGCTCCCTCGTAGTGCCAACTGCAGGTGTCCCCAATGTGCTCATGGTGGCAAAGCCCTGTGTGACAAGGGAGCCACTTCTTTTGCCTTTGGCATCTGTTCCTGAGCAGACCCCATGGACCCAGTGGTCATGACAAAGCTCTGTGTGTGTGTGCCATGTGCTACATCAAAGGGGAAGATGCAGCACATGCCACACACATACTCAGCTTTAGAACTGCCTGGGCAACCTGAGTGCTGAACAGTCGCACTGGCATCATTTTACAAGAGCTTCACTAGAATCCATGAACCTGTCATTTGTCTGTGGCAGGTACTTAGAAATGTGGCAGAAATACCCCAAAATGCCTCTCTCAAAGCACCTGCCAAAAGCATCCAAACAGCAAAACCTTTCAGTCTGTCTAGAAACCATGTCCCCAGTTTTCTAGTACAGTTGGTGGAGTTATGTTGATTTACACCAGCTGAGGAACTGTTCCTATATTTTCACCTGGTTCCTGAAGATCTATATACTAATTCCCTGCAAAGCATTATNAAAAAAAAAAAAAAAAAAAAAAAAAAAAAAAAAAAAAAAAAAAAGAATTTTCTATCTGGATCCACAAGCCCGATTTCATAAGTGAGTTATCTCAGCCTTGATGGGTCAGATCTTACTGAGAGGACAATACATCCAGGGCTGTCATGTAAATCACTTCCTTTTGAATACTTATGTCTAATCAACTTCAGACCTCGTTTTGGACACATTGTATGTTTCATAAGCTGAAGAACTCTCTCTGATGAAATCTTTGCCTCCTGACCCCAAAATACATCTGAACAAAATTGTCCCATCAGGAGTTCAGATAATTGCTTGGCTTTTCCTGTCAGTCATAAACCAGACAGATGCAACTTTTTTGGACATCTCCCCACACTTTAATGTGCTTTTTCAAACATATTCCAAAAAGTATAAGAGAACAAGAATGGTTGCTTTTATAAATGTGTGGTACTTTGTATGCTTAAGCAAAGAAATCAGAGACTCTCTTTGCTGGTGCCATATGTATTATTGTGTGATAAAAATTTACCAGCATGTAGTTCTGCAATTATTGTTCTTACAGCTCCATTAGTCTTAAATCTTATTTATGTACTGTGGGCTTTTTTCTTTCACTGGAACTCCCAGGTTCTCCCTTTTCTTGCGCCAAAGCTTACAAAGCACCAAGTAGTCCAGGCACAATTTGAAGACTTGATCTTTCACATGCCCAGAGAGAGTGTGTTTGTGAGCAGTCTTTCTGCTTTCACCCACAAAATCCTTTAGGATCCACAGCTGTGTGGCTCTATGGATCCAATAAAGTTGGCCAGTGGCTGACCCAGCAGGACACAGCATTAAGGGAGGTTCACACTGGCTGCCTGGCCATGGACGCTTCCACCTCACAGGGACGCAGCTTACCCCAGGGAGAAGCCGAAGTCCTCACTGGGACCTGATCTGGGACATTGCCGAAGAACTGGGGTTGTCAGCAAGGCATGGAAGGCACAGCATGGACTCAGCAAAAGCTGGTGGAAAGTGTTCTATTGACTGTTGAGGGGACCACAATTTTCTGCTCCCAGCTGTCCTTGACAGCCTGCTGATGTACAGAGGAGAGCTTGGAGAGGTGAGAAAAATTTTCTGGAGGAAGCCTGAAACATTTCTGCTGGTGAATGGCAAGTCACCCCATGCACTCGGATGGAGCTAAATCCTGAACAATGAGAAGCATTACAAATATTCAGACATCACAGACAAGGGTTTACAGAGATCACAGTCTGGAGTTGAAAGCCTGTGAATTCCTCAAGGAGAAGGTGTGGTCTGGGGCAGCGCATGTGAGCCAAGAACTTTCCAAGTGCCTTTGCAGCTCTCAACATCTGATGAGAAGATTAGGTTCATGGGCAAAACACGTTGTGAAAATGGAAAGCAGGCTGCTACATTCATCAGAAAGTTGAAAGAACAAAATGTATGTGAATGTTAGAAAAGAAAAATCATTCAAAGTTCATTCTACATCAAGAATAAATCTTTTCAAGGAGTGGAAAATGGTGATCTGCAGGGCTCAGGTGCCATGGAAGAACCTCACTTCTGCACCTGAGTCTTGGCTGCACAAGCAGAAGTGCAGAACCATATGTGTCATCTCACAGACCATTTGGATGCTAAGCCTGTATATCTATGGTTCCTGCAGACAGACAGGCTGTTAGACATCACTGTGCCTGTTTGAGGTGTCAGACTCTTGGTGGTTTGCTGGAAGTCATTGCTACCTAACAGGTGCAACATAACCGAATTTGACCTGTCTTTATCTGCAACAATTGTGGTCTAGCACTTTACACCATCATTAAAGAGTAATCTGGAAACTCAAGTGGTGTTTCTGATACTGGTTAGTGACAAACAGGGCAGGGTTTTGGCTGCAGCACAGCCTCATGAGAATATGTGCTCTTGTGTTTCAGATCTGTAGGAGTTACAGAACTGCTCCTGAAGCTCATGCTGGCTTTATCATTTTGCAGCATCCCTTTGAAAGCCTGTAATCTCAGGCAGAACTCTCACTGGGTTTATAAACTGTCCTGTGAGGACATGGAAAAAAGCATGAATTATTGGAAAGTCTGTATCCTCTGCAGGAACACCTGCAGTGAAGGCCTCATGAGTCCCTTGGGCAGCTGCTGTACCCATCAGGTTGCCAATGCTCACGGACCAGCACACACTGAGCTGCTTTTCTTCAGACTCTTCCCTTTTTCAGGACTTATGCTAAGTGTAGGAAAATAACGTTCAATTTTTTACATCCCTGCATTTCTCCACTTCATTACTGTAGGAAAAGCCCTTATCCCATCATCCCCCTATACTGTGTGATTTCCAGGTTGGATTGCCACTATTTCAACCCCTACCTTCTCATTTCCTCATCTCAGGGGCTCCCTGTAGCTGCTTCGTGTCTCTGCTGTCATTTCTCCAAGGCAAGCATCATGTGGGAAAATTTGTCCACAGGCTGCTGTGTTAGGGACAGGACCGAGCACACGGAACAAATGAGAGAGCTCAGAAATTTTTGGGAAGTGGGGGCACCCCAGCCCCACCCCAGAAAATGGAAACATAATTAAGGGAACCGACGTCGAAAAGGCCGGTGTGACTGTCACAGCGGCGCTCAGGGACACTCCGGACAGTGTGCGTGCCCGTCTGTCGAAGTGGAGTTACACCGGGAGAATCCCGGAGGGACGGGGTGGGCCCCCCCGGGGCCGGCGGCGCGGCGAGCTTCGACCGCCAGGTGGCGCTGTCGTCCCGGGCACGGCCCGACCGCCCGCGGCGCCGGGAATGGGAGAGGGAGCAGGGAAAGGGAGGGAGGGAGGATGCCCCGGGAACCGGCAGGGGAGCAGGGACGCTCGCTTGGCTCACCCTTGGCCTTAAGGGGGAAAATTCTGCTCAGAGCCCAAGTGCCAGTCCCACAGAGCGCATTCCGTGTCACCCACTAGTGACACCTGTCAGGTGTGTCAGGTACGATCCCTATTTTCACTCGAACATCTCCCTCTGAGGATGTTCATTCATAGGCTGCCCGTGTTTTCACTTGGGTCCTGCTAGTTCATTTTGGGTAATGCATGGAATGACTCAGTGATCCTCCTGCGGGACTCCTGAGGAGGCAATTTCTCTTGGAATAGAAGTAAAAACCTTATCCCTGCCCAGTGCCTCTGAAATACATCGTGTATTTCAATAACAGTGGTTTGGTCCCACTAGTAACTGGTCCTCCATAGACAAGCACATTTCTTGGCTCTTCTTTCTGATCACTTAACCTGTGCTGGTGGCTCTGAGCTCACATCTCTGCTCAAAGTACATGCAGCAGCTTCACAATATCATTTGGAAAGGGCTTACTTCAGTAATACCTTCAGTAATGCCTCAATACCTTTGACATTGAAGCAAGCATATCATGCAGAAGTTATTCACAGTCCAGACATGTTCCCCCAAAATCAGAGACCAGATCTCCATCTCAGGGCTCAGCAGTGACCAAGCCCAACCAACGTTTCACCGCCCTCCAGTTTTCTCTGTAGTTCACTGCTACAGGCACTGCCAGGTGATGCACTCCACTCCCTTCCCAGGTACCTTGGCAAAGGGCAGCCTGTGACCTTTTCCAACCACCATCTGCTAATGTTTATTTTGGCCCTTCCACAGGTGTTTCCAAATTACTTTTGTGGGAGAAATGTGGGAAACATTATTTAGGGCAATCCGTTGAAGGATTTGGGAGACTGAAGGTGAAAACTCCACAGGCTGACATCTGCTCTTTTTGCAGCTTCAGTGCTCCATCCTGCCTTGCTCTGAGCCTTGCTATGAGTGTGCAGTGCTGAGTCCCTCGAGAGGCAAGGCCCATCCACAGTCCTCAAAACAGGGGCTTAGGAGTTTGTCCAGAATGCAACCTCTGCTCTGGAAAACCTGTGGCTTCAAAGACGAGTGGGATTTGGAGAGGCTGAAAATGCAGCAAGAGCGGCAGATTTTCTTCAGATGTGTGGATCTTGTTGTAGGCTTCATGAGCCATCAGCAAATGAAAAATTAAGCACATGTAAAAAACAATCACATGTAGCCACTGGAAGGTGAGTTCAGAAGTTTGGAGTTGATTTGCATTTTACAGACACAGAAATAGCAACAAACTGAGGAAACTTGCCTGTTTGCAAGGCTGCCTGAGCAAAGCCATAAAAGTCAGACAGAGAGCCATCAAACTTAGTTATGCAGAACAATATCCCATTACTCCCTGGACGAATAAGCCAGTCCTCACTGGAGCTATCAAGGATACAATTCCAGTAAGTTATATACAATTCTGAACTTGTTTTCTAAACATATGCCTCTTTTAGAGGGTAGGAAGTCCATTATATTATTTCTGGCAATGCTCTCCTTTTCTATAGCTCCGATAGAGCTCAGTCTGTGAAATGTTTCTTCAGCTACCTCAAAGCAAGTGATGACATTACCAAGAAGAGCAAAAGAAATGTATGGAAAGGAAAGCCTGGGCTGTGATTACATACAATGAAATGGAAGATGCCCGGACAAACATCAAAGTGTTTCTGTTGACTTACCCTGGAACTTAGTCCTGTTGCTAAAGAACTACTGTGGGATTTCAGGCACAAATGAGTCCTGATGAATTGTGAGGCAAAATTTGATTTTGATTAATTATATGGTAAGTTCTGAAAATCGCATACACACTGGGGAAGTCTCCTTATAACATGCATTTCTCTGGTTTCCATTCCTTGTCGTGCTGCTGTTGGGGATATTGAACACCTCCTGTTGTGGAATCCCTGCCCCGGGAAAAGGACGATGTCAACCAAGCACATGCAGTGCTGAGATTTATAGAGAAGTAAAGACAACTTCTGATATTAAGCAAAGAAAGCTGAGCTGGATAAAGAGCCTGCTTGAGTAAAATGAAGCCTTTTTTTTTTCCCCCTTTTTTTCTCTCTTTCTTTCTTAAGCTTAACAAAAAAGAAAAATGGAAAATCCCCACTGATTGCATCCAGCTGTTAAAATTTTATGATACCGAGATCCCCAGTTGTCATGACCACTTCATGTAGTTTAATATGCAGTCGTATTCTTTTCAGTTTCATTTTCTTCCCCAACTTTAGTTAATAAAACACCTTTCAGACAGCCTGTTCTTAGCAGTTATGGAGTGCCTGGTCTTCTTTTATAAAGAGGAGAAATGTGTGCGGCTTTAAGAACTAATTCATATACACACACCCGGGTCATTACCTGTGGGATACCTTGGCACATGAGAAAGTTAAACTGCAACCATAATTCCCATTAATGTCAGTGAAAGCAACACTGATGTGTTTCCTTGTGCAAAGGAGATGCGGGCTGAACGGCAGCAGCTCTATTTTGATCACAGTAGACCAGCCCTGCAATAAAAAGGTCAGCCCTTTGCCCCAGCCAAGACTCCCCTTGCCTGCGGATGGCTTTGGGCTCTGGCCCAAAATGAATAAATCTCTGTGAACTCCGGAAATTCAGAGGCAAACCAACACCTCCCAAACTATTGCACATTTACTCTCTGTTCATCCGCAGCAAGCATGGGGGTTGTTATCTGCACTGTTTGCACAGTTTCAGCTTGGCTTTTCTAAAGGACTTTTTTGCTGCTTGATTGGCATGGATAAAATACCCAGGATAAAGGCCATGCCCACATTTTCTTCTTGTAAATGCAGTAATACTCTTATTCTGCCATCACTCTCAGTTCCTTCCTGCCTCACTGGTGTTAGCCCGCACCAGCAGCCATGGACATGGTAGGAGCATGATTTTCTGTGCCAGAGCAGCATTGGCATATGTGGGGACAAAAGATATTTCAATATCCATTTCCGCTTTAGAGCTCTTTGTTTGCTGTGGCACACTGGTCTTGCTCTGGCTTGTTACCACTCCTCTTGCATATAGAAAAAAACCTGCTGCACATTAAGAAAGAATAAGTGTACACATCAGTAGCTGCAGGATCAGACCAGCTGATTTAATTAATCCCAGAAAAGGCATTTCATATAAGGGAATGCAGAATTATGATTAAACTGCAAAGGAAACGAAATACGCTATGCGTGAGAGGTTTTTGCTGTGCTCTGGCTGGTGAATGCTTCTTTTTGAGCCTTGGCATTTTTTTCTATGAGTCTTTTGCCTTTGTGATGTTGAAAATGGTTTGGAGGATCTATTTAATGATGTAGTTTTATGTAAAAGGTGACCACATATACTGCACTAAATATAAAGCAGTCAGAAGAACAGAAAATAAACTGGTTTGGTTTCCTAAGAAGTAGTACTGATAAACACTTTGGTCAACCAACGCATTTTGTGGCCAATGTTTAAGGAAACATTAGCTTCCAACATGCTTAGCTCGAGGAAGCTTTATCCTCCCTATGCCAGTATTTATAGTCATAGTTTAAGAGGAAGCCTCTAATGATAACATCTTACTGCTTGTTTAATCATCTTTTACTCAGCAAAATAGCCAAGTTAATTTAGGACTAGGAAAGGATGTGGACACCACAGCTGGCTGCGATAGGAGCATGGAAGCTGCCAGTGGCAGCTGGCAAGGATGGGGCTGTGTGCTGTAACCCTGCCCCTTGGCAAAATACTTCAAGTGTTTCTCCAGGGCAAGTCATCAGCTTCCCTTTGCTGTGCCTGTTTCTCATGCTGTACCAGGGAAAAGGAAAAGCAACCTTTTAAATTACAGAGATTTTAAAATTGGGGGGAAAAAAAAAATTAGAGGGAAAGGAACACTTGAGGCATGTGGGCATGTTTTCTGAGACGGAGTCGAATCACATTAAGAGTGCCCCTTTATTAAGTAGGGAAGATCCAGCTGATAGCTAACCTTTTGATATAAACACACTACCAGCCTGCCTTTTCCTCTCCTTCCTTGATCCCCTCCTCTTCCCATCTATGCATTTCAGTCCCTTCTCAATTAACCAAACAAAAAAAAAGGAGGGGGAAAAAAGGTGGAATTATCATGACAGCTGTCACCATCACACAGTTAGTTCAGTCTGTGCCTCTCCTTCCCCTGCCACCATCCTCAGGCATAACCTCCATGGACCAGGGAACATCCCCAGCCTGAGGACTGCTGCTGCTCATCCCCTTCCAACATCAAAGTGTTGCCTAGGTCAACATAAATTTTGTAATTCCAAGGAGTTTGGTTTATTTGCCAGAGGCTGCTCCATTGGAATGCCCCTGTTTTGGGTCTGTATGCAATGACTCTTCTGCATTGCTCTTAAAGGATTTCTTTAGCAGAAATGGCTGGGAAGGCAGTAAGTAACACCCAGTGGACTCAGCAGAGCTGGCACTGGTGAACTGCTTTGAATTGAGTAAGTATAAGGAAAAATTAAATTTTCCCTACCAAGAAAAAACTAAACAGCAGTGGTATGGTGGGAAGCAGATCCTGTCCTGAAGTGTTTGCAGTTGAAACAAGGAGCAAGGCAGAAATAACAGTAAGAAGAGATGCAGTGACACTCCTGAGGTAGTGTGAGGATGGGTGAGATTGGTGCACACATTGTCGAGGTCCCAGGTAAGCTGCTTGTCTGCATTCTGTAACTGGTAACACAACAGTAAATGAGATATCTTGAAGTATTTTCAGGGTCTGTCAGAAAACCCAGCTACCATGATACAAGTGGCCACGCAGTGTTGAGGTGACAAGAGGGAAGTGATGAAAAAGAAAGGACAGAGAAAGGAATTGTAAGATAAAAGGATACAAATAAATTTCTTTGTGCTGTTAGGCCACACTGCAATGATGCAACACTTTGTACAGACTCCTTCATCTTCTTTAAAAAGCAATTTGCTGTATGTCCCTGTCCCTCTCCAGTCAGAATGTGTGATTGTGATAATTTGTGACAGCAAGCATCATTTAACAGCAACGGCCTGAGTGAAGCCAAAGCTGGAAGACTGAGCTGAGGTAGTCACCCCCCAAAAAACCCAAACACATAGTTAAATCTAGCCTAGTGAAACTATAAGTATCCTTACATGGAATGAAAAAGTGCAAGAAATGTCTGCAAATTATTTCACATTTTTTCTAAGATCAGAAGTTACTATGCATATAAGAGATCCTGCATTCACTGAAGAACAGCCCTAGATATATGGTCACTCAGTATTACAGACAACAAATAATGTAATTCAGCCCATAAATGCAGGGCTGAATCCTGCTGGATCTGAGTTCCTTTTGTGTCCTACAAAATTAGGAATTGTGGATATCAAAGAAGAAATGTTGAGTATCCTCTGGGGCTGGTTCACAGACTAAAAAGCAAACAACAAATTAAAGTGCCACTGAATTCCTGAGAACAAAGAAAACTGCATTGAAGCAACAGCCTTTCACTTTTACACCCATAAGAGCTGAAATGAGCAGGCACTGAAGTGGTAAGCAGTTCTCATCCTGCCACCGGCAACAAGATACGCACTCTTTAGAAACGACAGAAATTGTCTGATTTAGCAGTGTAGCTGAACAAATTAGAAAAGATAGTATGAGTGGGAGTTCGGTTTATATAGCTGGAGCTCCGAGACAGAAACACAGATTATGACAGGTTAATGGGAACTGTGACATTCCCTACACATGTAAATAAACACTGAATTTGAGAACCTCTGTTTTCCCCAAGCACTAGTAAATAAAAGTATAACAGAGACCTCATGTAAAGTAACCATATGCTTATAATTATACAAACATTGTAGATCCCCTGTGTGAAATTTCACATCTTTATTGCGTCTATTTTAATGTTTACAAAGTTAGCAGTAATTTTTCAGACCCAAATCTATCCTAAACAGGAAAAACAATTTCCTACACCATTTTCATTTTCTACATCAGAGCAAATGAAAGCAGAACCACTCTTGCAAACCTCTTCCCTTTCTCCTGATCTGTGTGCCACAGTTTGTTTCCCTAATGTCAGGATATGTTTTGATGCACCAAGAATGCAGGAGTGGCTTCATTCTTCGTGCCCATATATTAAGTTTTTAACTGTGAGTGAGAGACAATATGGTTCTAATCTAAGACAGCGACAAAAATGCAGAGAGCTTGGAGAGAAGCGAAGTTGCCACTGGTTTGTGGCAAAATAAAACACTGTAAAAAGCAACAGCGGTGCGTAGGGTTAGCCCTGCTCCTTCTCACGACTTTTCTTGTGAAAAGACTAACCGCCAAAAGCGGGAGCAAAAGGAAGAGAAATGGGAAAGCCTGTCCTCATGCCGTGGGGCTGCAGAAGCTTCCACTGAGCCGGAACACAGAGGACTTGCTTGGAAGAGCCCTGTGGGCTGTGGGGCTCTGGGAGAGGTGCAGATCCCTTGCGGGATGCTTGGAAAGTGAAACTGAACTTTCTTTGGAGGACCACAATGTGGGAGCTAGTTCAGACTCATCTGAGGCAACCCTATTTATTTGGCTATGCTCCTTTGCCTCCTGTTAGTTTGCACGCCATAGTTTTGGCAGTTAAAAATCTTGGTCTGCATAGACTTTTGAGGTTTATGTTGACAGTTTGGAAATGGGGCAGGCTGAAATAAATATGTTCAGAAAAAAAAATGTTTTTTCCATATTAAGAAAAAAAAAATATATATTTAGCTAACGTGATGGTTCAGGATGCAGGCAGCAGAGAAGGGAGCTTGGTGCTCCATCCGAGAAGATGCTCTCAGCCAAGGTCAGGGCAGTCCAGCCATCAGGGAGACAGGGAGAGGAGCTGGCACATTTCCCATGAGGGAAAATCCACCTGAGGAAACAACACCTGGGTCAAAATATACCTACTGAAAACGAATATTCCTGCCAGTATGAAGCACTGAAACTTAACCTTTTCAGGAGCACTGCAGTAAGGAAGCAGAGATGCTAAAAATGTTGAGGCTAAAAGTGGTGGGAATTTAATCCTTCAGAACCAGGGCCTTTGAAAGACAAGTCCCGTTTTCAAAGCCAAGGCTTGTGAAGGCTGGTGTTTTGCTGAAAACCAGCACATATGGACTACACAGGCATTTCAGAAAATGTTGTGCTAACTGCTGTGTGGGTAGGAATCACTACCCCCTGATTATGTGGTGTGACCATGGCCTTTTTGAAGCTTTTTGTGGTAAAGGGGAAAAAAGTGCATAGTTTGAGTGGGTACATTTTCTAGTCATCCTAATAAAGAATGATTTTGGTTCACAGAAATAAAAATCATACAATGGATAGTTCATGTTGAAACAAGCCACAACCTAGATGCAAAAAATAAAATGATATTAAGAAGGACTGTCTACAAACTGATCAACTGTACTAATGCCCCTTATGCACCACAGTAATTCTTACAAATGGCTACAAACCTGAGGTGAAATAAATGATGCTTAGGTCTTGGATTGACCACTCATGCAGGGACGAATTTTAAACTCTCCATTAAACTTCCATGTGAAAAAAAAGGTCACATTTGGTTTGGACTGCTTTCTGACTTTCAGATTTGCCTCCATTAATTTTTCTTTTCCCTAGCATAGCAAATTCACAGAAAGAAAAAAATGTGAAAGATGTGAAAACTGTGTGTGCTAGTGCAAGAACATTAAAAAAACTGGTTTTAAAACTGCATTTTTGCAGTCTCCAAACTGCTTTAGTTTGGAGAAACGTATTTGAAATAAAAAAAATAGTTACAAAATATTTATGATGCAATTATAAACTGAAATCTGGCCAACTTTTATTGTTGAGAAAACCGGAAAGAAAATAATTTCAAAAAATGCCATTCTTCTTTTCTGGTGGCTGCTATTATTTTACTCTTTTTATTGTTGCTGCCATTTTTACGCCCTTTGCTGAGCTCTGAAGGCAGGATCCCAAGTGTTTCACAGGCGCCGATTCATTCTCATGCTGCCCCGCAAAGTGCTCATTCCTGCCTGGTCCAATTCCACACAGTTTTCTCAGTGACAATCAAAACTAAAACTTCTTAAGATGGTTAGATATATTCTCAGTGACCTGACTGTGTAGCTGCATAGGGTGCCACAATTGCTGTATCTCCACAGTTCCCTGCACTGTCATTCCCTTAAGTGACTGTCTTAGCAATTAGCTGTATTGAACAATGGCATTGTCTCCCAAAATGGCAAGAAGACACCCTGAGCAATCCAACTCTGCGAGGAACAGGCAGGAAAGCAACACTGCCTGTTTTATGTCTGCTACTACGACCTGTGTGTGCACTACTATCTGGTAAGCAACGCTGTCTCGGGGTGCTACCAACAGGGTGTCTGCCTCCCTCAGCCTCCACCCTCCCTGAAAGGTCACCAGAGCCAGGGGAAAGGCCCCTGTTGGCTGCAGAGGGCTTCAAGTCCGGCCCCTGATAAAAAAGTGAGAGTGAAAAGCAGCCATCCAAGTCAATTTTAGAGAAATGCATTAAAACATGCAAAAACAGCAGGTAGAAATTAAATCCGGCTGATGGAAGTTGCTCTTGAGACCACCCAATCCTTGCAGCTTTGCATTAGTGCAAAACCACCTTCCCTTGGGAGAAGAGGAAGCCAAGGGAGGAAAAAGCTGAGAACAAAGAGGGAAGAGGAGAGACAGACTGAGAGACAAAGGCAGGAAGGGAACAGACACTTCAGGAGCAATGAGAGGTCCCTGGAAAACAGCAGGGTGGGAGTGGGAAAGGGCAGCCGTGCAGCAGAAGCACTGGGGACCACAAGGAGGGGATGTGGGAAGTGGGAACAATATCAGAAAAGGAAAATAGAACAATGAAATGCAGCAGGAGAGAAAAGAAAGAGCCTGGGGGTCTAGGGTTGGGCAGAAGTTGATGAAGGAGAAACTGGAGCTGGGCAGCTGATTGGAGATAGCCAACAGGAGCGTGGAATAAGCAAATAGAGCACAAAAGGGGCAGAACGAAACAAAAAAAAAAAGGCGATGAGAAGGCCCCAGAAGTAACTGGGTCATGGCTAGAAAAACACAGCGCAAATGCTAAGTACAGAGCAGAAAAGATGGAAGTGACAAAGGGGAGCAGAAGTTACAAAACTGAGGCATCAGAAAAGTGAAGCCAAAGGGACAGGAGGAAAGGGGAAGGTCCCAGTGCAAAAAGCAGCAGATGAAAAGGGAGGGAAATGGTCAAGAGAATGTCTGAAGCCAGAGGATAGGCTGGAGGAGTGAAAGCACAATAAATAAAAGGGGGTGAAAAAACAGGATGAAATGATGTGGGAATTGCTTTCGCAGAACACTTGCCTCATTTCTGCACTGTCACTGATACTCTTTCGTGGCCCTGTTTCTTCACAGTTCATCTGCCAGCGCCTCGCAGTACATCTATCCTACTAAAAAGAAGCCAAGGCAATGATGGGCCCCATTCTCTAATCCCAGCTATATGATGTGTCCCACATCTACATGGTCACATCCAAATGGCCGTCTAGGGACAGCACCTGGCACAAGCCATAACTTGTAACAGGCCTGGGTACTGGCTGGAAAAGCACTAGTCGGCATGGGCCAAAACCACACCAGGAAGCTCTCTAAGCCACATATGGAGGACTGCAGGACAGAGTATGACCTTCTGTCTCAGAATTATCTTTTTCCCTAACAGAGATGCCGCCTGGGTCACTTGGAACATGAGTCCTTCACTTGCTTTGAACGTTCCCCTCATGCTCTTCATCTCCCCCAGCATCTCTCCCTAGGAGCTGGGGAGCACAGTAGGACTGAGGACCCTACAGGCAAGCTGGGACCCGCCAAGCTAGATACCTGCTCCATATGCCCTGTCACAGTCTGCCTGATGTCACTGATGGTGTGTTGCACTGGGAGTGGTGCCAAAAGTCCAGGTATAAATCTCTCTCTCTTGGTGGAAAATGAGAACAGGGAAGAAAAAGACAAGGATGATGGAGGAGCATGGTCAGGGATCTCAGATTCAATGTGAGGTGAAAGCCAGATTCCTTTTATTTACTATGGACCAAGCTTTCACAGCTAAATGCACATGACCTCTTGCTGGAATGAGAGGAAAATCCACCACTGGCAGAGTGGTGGATAGGAGAGGTAGGAAGAACTGGACAATGGGAGATCAGGAGAGGAGAGGAGGGAAGCTTGGCATAGGGCAAAGAAAAGCCACACTGGGAAGCGGAGGAGTGTGGTTTGTGGCTACCTGCAGTAGCAGTGCCATGGTTCAGGCGGGAGGATGAGAAGGTGAAGAGAAAGTACGTAGTGACAGCTGACACCAGTCCTATGCTGCTGGATGCACCTCTGAAAAGCCAAATGAATATTTGAATACTCATACTTCTGCTCCACTGCTGTCTTCTTCATGACCAGCGCAAGGCAAATCTGTGCCCTGCTCTGAGGAGTCTTTCTGCCTGCCCCAGGCTGCCCTGATTATCTTGACAGTGCTGCCTGCCCCAGTAGTGCCCCCCAGCACTGCCTTTTCCCAAGCCCTGGCCTGGCACTGTGCTCATCTTGGACTTGTCTCCTCTTTGGCATCTGATTTGAAGATTTTGAGACAAGGAGAATGGTACCTGGCACTTCCTATGCTTTCCCTTCCTTCTCTGATGGGTGGCAGGGCCTGCTTCAAGGCTGCTCACTCGATGGGCCCTGGCACATCCCAAGGTGAAACACTTACTTTCCACCAAATTCTCCTTCTTGAAAGACCACTGCTTTGTGCCAAGTTCCTGGGCACACAGCCACAGGAATACAGAGAGCCTCAAGTAAAGCCATTAACATCGCAGGAGTCTGCCCACACCCAAAACTGAAGCACCTGCGGAGCACCTGAACAGATGAAACCATCGGTGGGTTGATGAGAAGCGGTACCCGCGGTGGGAGAACAAGATGTGCAGCATCTCTCTCCAGCCCTCGTGTCCACTTCCCGCGTGGAGCCCACAGCGAGGAGACGGAATAGGGACCCCGAGGCGCTCGACCAAGGGGTGTCCCGCCCCGCCGCGGACCGCCCCGCGGGGGCGGGC
>VXAY01003858.1:420640-734681 GCA_013399855.1 Oxyruncus cristatus | reverse complement strand
GGCCGAGGGCGGGCGGCGCCCGGTGCCGGTGTCCGCGGCGGTGCCCACGGTGGCGGCGGGGAAGGGCGTGGGGGCCGGGCAGGGGACGAGGCCCCCGACCGGTCCCTTCCCCGCTCCCGTCTCCTCCCCCCGGGGTTTATCTGGCGATCTATCCTCCCTCTAAAGGTGAAGGCAATTTACCAAGTACAAAAAGAGTCGGGGGAGGGAGAGGGAGCAGACTGATCCCTCTCTCTGAAGTTGCTCTGAAGAGGGCTGTTTCATTTCTGCCCTCTCTCTTTCACATTCCTGCAAGCTTACCAGCCAGAAATAGCCTACGACCCCCACCCCCCAGAGGGGAAAAAAAAAAAGAAAGAGAAAAGGCGAAAAAAAAAAAAAAGAATTGCTTAAGATTGGAATTACCAGCTAGGTTTCATTTTAAGACAGCAAAGAAAAACTGTGAAGAGCGAAGTGTTACAGAAAGGACAACGGGGGTGGATTGGAAAGAGAACTACTTCGGATCTCATGAACAGTGCAAGGGTGCCATTGCCAGGTCTGTAGGTAGTTCTGGCTCGGCAGCTTTCTCAACTTGCAGCAGTATTATACGAAAATGTTGAGCTGGAAGAGGCGTGCTGTGTAAGATTTCTGTTTCTTTCCCACCCTTGGTGTCAGCTGTGGCTTCACCTGAGGGAAGTGCACTTCGAAGTATGCCTAGCCCTTTCGTAATGTAACTATTATGTTCGTAGTTTCAGGCTTTTCCCCACTGATTTCTAGAATTGTTGGCTTATCTGGTTTTGCAGAGCTACAAACTCGTGGAAAAAAATTAAAAAGAGAATAGAATAATAATATAAAATGCTGATAAAAAGACTCGACCAGGAGCATTAATTTAAAATGCACATTTTGCTTTGGATGCACTGTTGTTCATATAAAAGTTGTAAATATTTGTTTATTTAAACAGACTGAAAAGTGCAAAATGGAGATGAACAACATGCATTTCTTTTTTAATGTACAAAACATGATATGCACTCGAAATGTTATAATTTCTAATATTTTTAAAAGTTTATATTTGAGTTGTACAGAATTAAGCATTAATCAAATATTTCATCCTTACTTAACATTATCATTTCCTTAAGATATTACAAGATTTAAATCTGTGCTAATAATGGAGAAAAGATTTTTTTTTTTTACTGTCTACCTCACTATAATGCAAGTATTTACAACTCTAAAGTTATCTGAGGTAAATTAATATTCAGAACATTTTTACAATACACCTTTACTGGACGATACTACAACTATTATTGTATTATTAAACTTTTTTTTTTCCAAAAAGTCAGCTTGCTTTTTTATATGTTCTATTATTTGATTAAGTAATTCTGAGTTCTCAAGTAAACGTTGGCTCTAGTTCTAAAATGCACAGTTGAATTGGAGCAAGTGCCACTTGAAGACGTACCTAAAGCCATTCCTCCTGTCTGAAGACTTTTTGTATTCACAACATCTTTAGTTTTATCTTTCGTATATGCCAGTGGCATAAAGCTGCATTATGTTTTTATGCATTTTATGCAATGATTATTGTAAGTGGAAGAATGCATTAAGGGGAAGAATTCAGGCAAACGTTTGTAAATCTCATCTGTACCGGGGACATTAATATACACTGTATGATGATGAGCAAAAGACAATGAATGTTTTATAAATTATATTTATTTTGATGCAATGGGTAATATATTTATTAAATATTTCCTGGCTATCTCTTAGATAATGAAGAACTATTCAATGAGTAGCTGTTTCAGTAAGAGAAGGATTTCCCTCCTCTCCAGGGATGCGTGCGGAGAAGGTGGTGCAGGCACTGTGGGGGCTGTGAGCTCCACTCTCAGGGAAAAAAAAATAACCCCCTCATCTTACATACAGAAGGACCGAAAGAGCTGCTCACCTTGTGGAATGTGTTTGAAAACAAGGTTCCTTTCATGGAAAGTGGAATTTTTTTTACCATATCACAAGATCTGATCCCACACGTTGTTCTCTATCCAGTTTTCACTCCCTTGGACTGGTGCTTGAACAAAGGAGTGCAGAATTGGGCCCAAGTGTTTGAATAGCAGTAGCTAAGAGACCTGTAGAAGACTCTAGGCTTAGAGCTGGTACAACCGCCAGAGGAATATTACTTTTTAATTCCTAATAGTGTTTCAAGTGTTCTTGACTAGTAGTAGATTGGGAAATTGCAGCTTTAAAAAGGGCTTTAGTTTTAAAGCCAGGTTCAACTTTGGTTGCTCTTCTGACCACACCAGTTCAGTCTGTTGCTGTGGCTCAAGCTCAACGGGCTGCAATATACTCTCTGAGGAAAGGTAATCAAGATATGTAAGACACTGTCCACTTGAAATGAGCGTAATGTAAAAAATCTGAAATTTTACAAAATTCTCAGCTAGAGAAGGCTGAATGAATCCTGTCTTCATTTTGCTGTCTGTTGAGCAAATGAATTATTGTGTGTACAGACAATGCTTTGGCTAAAACCATACACTGAGATTCTCAGTGCAGTTCCATGTAAAACCCAATATCACTTCTGTTGAAAGTCTGCTTATCACACGTTTGGTGGCAATCGATGCTGTCACTGAGTTGCCCTTTCTGCTCCACCTCAGACATGGCTTTGGGGAGCTTCATCAGACAAAGTTCAATTGTGGGAGGCCTCAGAAATCTCCCATCAAAGGAAGTCGTCAAAGGGGCGACATGCTGTCTTGGATGTACAGTGTAGTGCAGTTTGTACCTTCTCCTACATTAGCTGAATTTTTGGTGACATCTTTAATGTCTAGAAAGGGTTTGAAAGCCCTTTGTCCCAAATGTCTCTGCTTGGTGACCTCCAATGGAAGTGAAAAAACCTGAAAAAAGGCAAAAATAGTTAGAAACTGCAGTATCTGCTTTGGAGGCACACCTTTTGGATTTTACTTACTGAAAAGAGTGAAAACTCTGGCCTTTTTGAGCATGTGCTCTGGATGCTATAGGTAATATAATGTTATCTGAGCCCATTTTGGCAAGTCTGCTATTCCTAAAGATGGGATCTCTCCTTACTTCCATTTTTAGGTCTGCAGTATTATTTTGCAGAAATCTGAAAAGGAGCAATATGATGCTGAGGGGGAGAAGTGAAAAGATACAGAAAAGCTGATCAATGGTTTTCCTTCCTTGCACCTCCCTTCCTCTCTCCCACCCTTCCCCCAAGAGATAGCCAGCACATTGAACAAAAAATACCAGTAATTATTTTTTCAACTTTTACCACAAATGCTGCAAGCCTTTGTTACAGAGAAATCCTAATATGGAAATGCAGTGGATGCACAGTTCAGATCTCTTTGTCCTGCCAAAGTAATACAAAGTTTCTTTTACATTTCTTAACTCCCCATGCTCAAAATCACATTTAAAAAGGGGAAATTATTTCTTTTATTATGTTGCTGGCCAGAAGAGGGAGCAGAATCTGTAAAATAGTGGGAATAGACACCGATGGACAGAAGACAGCTGAAGTTGGTCTGGCTGATGGTGCGATACATATCAGCAGACTTTACATGATTCATCCATCACACTGTCTGTGATGCTCAAGCACAAGAAAACCACTGACTCATCTTTGAAGTATGGATATGCATTGGAACAAATTTTGAGTACATGAATGAAGAAAGATAGCGTGAGACTTAAGCCCTTACTTCGTAAGTACAGCTCCTTGTTGAACCATAGACTTCCTCTTATATTTATTTGTGGGAGGGGTGCATTTTTAAAAATGTGTGGGTAAAAAGCTGGAAACTCCTCATGAAGAGCTGATCCAGCCTTCCTCCTTGCTATCTCCATGTAGATGAGACATTGTTCTGTTTGCTGAAATTATAAAATAAGCATGTTTACTTTTAACATCTCAATCTTCAGCCTCAAATGTTAGTTGAGGGTCAGAGTTGAACATGTTGTATGAAACATTTTTCTTCTTGACCTCTTAATTTTTGCTTCAGAAGCACATCTGAAGCTTTGAGGAAGTTGAGTGACTGAACTTCACCATTGTCAATCATTCAGAGGCTGGGCAGCAGGACAGCAGATTTCAATAGTATGTAACTTGTTCTCTCAGATAGCAGCCATGTGCTATAAAGGAGTATATTCCCCTGGAGCAGGGTCCTCTTGTCAGCATTCAGCTATATTATGCGATTAGCTTTCCAAATATTTGTTCTTGTTTCTTTGCAGTGTCAGACCCATTGTAAACTGAGGATGTTCCAGCTGTTCATAATTGTGAGGGAGAAGAATCAACATCTTGTCCCTGCTACGCTCATCATCAGCCTATTCCTTGATGACTGCAGCCTTGAAAAGTACGACTGTCTTAGCTAATATGCATTATTATTTAGTATGTTATACTGCTGGGAATTAAAAAGAGTTCTCCCAAGGTTATAACGAGAGCTGATTTTGCACAACATCAGCCTGATGCAGAGTATAAGACTCTGTATGTGCCCATGTGCTAGCATTTTGACAAAACTAGTATTCGTTTAAACTATGAGCTCTGTCAGCCCTCTCTCTGGAACAGAGAACTCTGAAATTAGACTGTGGACCTTTATCCCATAAGAGGACTTTCATCCTAACAACTTTCTGCACCATTTTTTAGAAAGATCCTTAGGAGAATCTCCATCCTACAGAGCACTGCTTAATCAGTGAAAAAGCATTGTTTCCCAGAATGTGAGAATTTTATTACTAGAGAAAAATGAGTGAAAAAGCTCCTAAGACAGAAGGTTTTGACTGGGTGGGCAGGAAAGACCTCAGGTGAGTAAGAAAAGTGGAGGTCTGGTTGACAAATCATTGTTACGGTGGAAGTGGGAAATTGCAGGAAGGTCAGAGAAGAATAAAAGGGATAATGTAAGGGCAAACTGCCAAACATCTGAGATGCCTTTGCTGTAATGCTAAGAGTATGGAGAATAAACAGGAAGAACTAGAAGTCTTGGGACACAACAAAGGCTACAGTTTAATCAGCATCACACAAGCTCAGTGAAATAAATTGTGGCACTTCAATATTAGCAGAGTGAGTATAATAGGAAGGATAGGCAGTAAAAATGTAGGAGTATTATCTGTTATATTAGGAGTGAATAGAAGGCCAGAGAGAGGGGAGAGGTAGAATGGTTGGAGATAAAACAGAGAGGAACTGTAAAACTCTACTAAAGAATGAGGACGAGGTTGATGTCACATTTTTTTGAGCAACTACTGGGAGTGTCCTGAGGATATGAGGTAACGGTAATCAAGGAGTTTGTCTAACCAGGTTATCTGCTGTAAGAAAAAGAAAAAAACCCAAACTCCGACAGCACAGCACAAAAAGCTCCTCAAGTTTTTGGAATGTGTTGGGACAACCTTTTGTTTAAAAGAGTGAAACCAGTTACAGGAGACATAGCCAGATAAGCTATGATAGATATGAAACAGAAGGTTACTAGAAGGCAATTTGGGCTCTTGTGTCTGTGGAAAAGGAGGGCTTGAGAGGAGGAGAGCAAGACCAAATGACTCCTGTATGACAGATTTCCTCGCTTTGGGCAATTGATAGGAAAATTTCTGAGAGGAAGAGACAAAAGGAGAAAGACTCTTAAGAAAACAGGCTGTTTGGAAGAAGTCCTTAGTTTCGGGCCCTGTAGGAAGCTATCCTGCTGGCAAGGAGTACAGCATTGGAGAAGATGGGGAGGCTGACTGAGGAGATGATTGGTTATCTGACAGTAACCCTGAGATTGGTTCAGTTGGTTAGAGCTGATATGGCACTAATAATGCCAAGGTTGCAGGTTCAATGCCAATATGTGCTGTTTGCATAAGAGTTGGTCTTGATGATCCTTGTGGATCCCTTCTGACCCAGAATGTTCTCTGATTCTGTGACAAAAACCCATCAAACAAGAAGTGAATGAAGACACTGTACTAGGATAAGTAAAGAGAAGGACTGAAGTATAAAGAAAGCAAAAGGGAGACCAGAAAAAGAAATTAGAAAGAAGAAGGCAAAGGATTAACACTTCGTGGGGATGATGAATGAAGAACAAATGACAGAGTAGGCTGAAGGATGAAACACCACCTTTGCAAGTAAGGGACACCTGGTGTCAGAGGTTGAACACATTTAGAGCTAGCAAGGGAATTGAAATGCACCTCATGGAAAAGAAGTGAAGGAACCTTTGAATAAAGGGCATATACTCAGAGCAGGAAGTCCTGGGGAAGTTTACACTGGTGTCATTAAAGAACTAACCACAGGAATTTCTGAAATATTAACAAGTGTATTTAAGAACACAAAGAAGGTTTAAGAGGTACCGAGAATTAAAGACCAGACGACCTGTCTCAGATACCTCCAATACTTTGATAATTACTGGGAAAAAAAGTGCTTCATATAGCAACAACTGCAGAATGGTACTGTGATGAAAACATCAAATGCAAATTTATCCAGAACAAATAATATCCAGTTAGTCTAATGTTCATGATAAGAGTGACATGTAATTCAAGCGCATAAGAAAAAAGGTGTCCAGATGATCTTGCTACATTCAGGGGACAGTTTGAGATGAGTACAGTGAAATGTAATAGCAACAAGTCAAAATACTACACGTAAGAAAGGGTAACATCAAGCATAAGATAAAAAACTGGCTAATAATGCTTCTACAATAAAGAGTCTGGGCTTTATGTTGAAATGAATTCTGAATATGAGGTAATGAATGATGCTGTTGCCCAGGATATTCCACAATATAAAAACTGGGGTGCTAGATGTCAGAAATAATCTGGCATCTGGATTGATGAGGGCTCAGGTAAAGTTCTGTGTCCAATTTTAGGAATCATGCTCTTGCAGATCATTTTCTGACATCTTCTGGACTATTGGTGGTCTGTTGACCACAGACTAACAGGGCCTGGAATGTAAATATATCTGGGCACGACAGATAGATCTGTAAGACAGGGTAGCTCTTTCTCTCTGTTCTCTGAGAAATATTTTCAAATATGTCTACCAGGGTGGGCCTTGCTGAGCCCCTTGCTGTCATGAGAGCAAGGAGTGGAGCTCCCAGCAGCTCACGGTGTGGAGCACTCTGCAGTGCCACAGCATCTGAGGTCTGTTCATCATAAACTGCTTGAGACTGAGTAGAACTGGATGCCATGGTACTCCTAAAAACAGTTATGCATTCGTCTGCAGTTAACTCCCTTGAGACATACAGGTCTGAATTTTGCTCTTGAAATGGGAAAAAGGGGATTTATTGTGATGCCTATTGTGGCAACCTAAACTGGACAGTAAGGCTTCTGGGATGTCTTTAGTACTGAGCAGAGTGGAATAAATGTCTCTTAGAACTTTATATAAGGCATTTTGTTTAATACAGACAGATGAATGCTTCAGAATGACAGAGTCCCTTTGTTCACTCCCACTCTGATGTAGTCCTGCACTAGATGAGAGTTTCTTGTTGCCATCATAAAACAGACAATGGGTTATAGCATGACAACAATGTGCTTCTGTAAATTCACCAGGCACAATTTGCTGTTGATGCCAATGCTGGCCAAAAAACTCCCAAACCTCAATCTGCCTAGAATTAGTTATCTCCACCACCCAGCAGATGTTCTACAGCCAGCTGTGTCCTACAGCTGACTCTGAAATACTTTTCAGAAACTAGGTTTTGTGTCCTCAAGAGTTTCAGTCTGGCACTGCTGTTGTATTTATCATTTACAATTCATATTGGTTCAGATGAGGATCTCTAGGGAGGAGTTTTGGATACTATTGTGATCAGACAGATAAAAGCAAATGGAAGTCTCTGGTCCATCTTGAACCAGGTACCGTGCAGACGTGAGGGGAATTGATTCTTGGATGTGCCTGTAGGCCCTTGGCACAGATATGAACTGCATACAGTGTACCTGCTAATCAACCCCTTCACATATGTCTTTGATTAGTGAAGATGAACAACCAGTATGCCACAAACTCCAGAATGTATGTTGCTTTGTTATGTTGTTTGAGAGGGAAGTAAATTACTATTGTCACCTAGAACTGGAATTCTGTAAAACATACTCCAGTCACTTTCTGTCAATACCCTACAAGCAGATTATTTTCATTAATGATGCTGAAGTTGTATTGACCCTTCTGTATCATTCAGTTGATATTTCTTTTTGGTCTTTTAGACTAGAGTCTAAAAACCTATTTAACCTGGGATGTACCTCTGCCAAAGGCTGTTCTGCTGGGAGACAATGTAAACAAATTCATGACTGATGAAACAGGCAGCAGAATCATCAAACATTAAGCAGCTTCTGTAAGTCTGGTTGAAAGGTTTTGAGAGAGCAAGAGGAAATAAAGAAGAAGTGTTCATCATTTAAGAACTTCTCAAGTATTTCTGACTCCACATTTTTCCTCAGGAGGCTAATGGGATCGACCTGAGGCCATTAGAAATTTGGCAAACAATTTGAATTCATTCACATTTGCTTGAAAAACAGAAAAACCCATTCCATGTTGTGCAAGGAGAAGCTGTCTTCAACATGCATCAAATTTTTTTCTGAAATTTTCTATACTTCTGAGTGCTATGAGTATTAGACATTGCTGAGGCATCTACTGTCTAGCTGCCCATTAAGTACCACACTGTTACAGATGTGAGAGGCTTAGTGCAGCTCAGAGAAAGCCTGGATGATGTACTCCTGCATATCATGCTTTGCACAGCTTGGTAATCCTAGTGGGTTTGCTAATATTTCTTGCTCTGGGTTCTGCTCTGTTCGCTATCAGCAACCACCAGGACAAAGTCCTCAATGTGAAGGTAGAATTTGTTTCAGATGGAACAGCCCAAGGATAACACCCTCTCTTCCCTAGAGCTTTGGTGTTGTTTTTTTCTGCTTGTGGGACAAACTTCACTAGAAACTCCAGGGCATTTAAACTTGTAGCCTAGCTAGAGAGTTTTGTTTTGTGTGAGGAAGTATATGCATTCAAATTCAAAGCAGATTGTTTTATGCAGTGTCAAATTCTGTGCAGATGGA
Organism: Oxyruncus cristatus; assembly: GCA_013399855.1. Classification (NCBI taxonomy): domain Eukaryota; kingdom Metazoa; phylum Chordata; class Aves; order Passeriformes; family Cotingidae; genus Oxyruncus; species Oxyruncus cristatus. Next base: position 725,768 of record VXAY01003858.1, on the reverse strand, counting down.
ACATGATATGATATGTTGAAGTGGGATATATGGCATATGGCCATAATTCAGGAAAACACATTTCTCCAGCTGGATACCTGCTATCGAGTTGGAAAACATGTGTCCTGCATTCTGGTAGGCTTCTACCGGAACAGTGAGAGGACATAAAAGACAGGCCATTCCTGGTTTTGAGTATCAGCTAATAATTACATCTATCTCACTGGTTTCGTAGTGCTGTTCAAAATTAAGCCTCCTTTTATCACAATGAGCATTCTGCAACTGAAAAAAAAAAGCTATTGCTGAGCTCTACACCTACAAGTATATGTGGACAAGCCAACATGTGAAAACAGGCTGGACTGCTTTTGGGCTGGATGACCATGCCTTCTGTCCTTTCCTGTCCCCCGGGGATACATAGCCCATGCTGCTGCAGGGTGCAACACTTCTTCCAGGCACCAGCCCCTGACTCTGGGGCTGGATCCCCTGTCTCCAGGGATCCCCTGTCTCCAGGGATCCCCTGACTCTGGGGATCCCCTTGGGTGCAGCACCCACCCACAGCCCATGTCTTGCTCAGTCTTGCTGGGATGCTGCAGTGAGCAGCAGGATGGGAGCGATGGGTGTCTTGGGATAGAGAGTCTAAAGCTCTGCCTGGCTCCTCACATGGTCTGACAAGGTGCAGGCATCATTTCACAGCATCCTTAAGCAGGCAGAAACTGAGTTGTACATGACAGATCTATTTCTCAAGGAAAATAGGCTCATGGAGAGGTGAGATGTAAGTGACTTAAGCTGTATTAATCATCAATTTATGCCTCCTGCCAGGCAGAGGCAGGCTGTGCATACAGCTTCTTCTGTGGTTCAACTGTTAAATACCTCGTGGTCAGACTCATGAGTAATTACCTGCCTCAGCCTACTTTTAAATAATGAAGCAAGTATAAACCATTGCCCTGGAGTGATCCATCCTTTTCAATGCTGCTGTTCCCTGCCTGCTGATCTCCCGCTCTGCTCTCTTGCACCCGTCCTGGCTCTGACATTGCTCTGCTCCATCCCAACCAAACACAGCCAGTAAATAACCATTCCTCTCCTGTGATCAGGCTAACAATGCTCCCCTCTCACACCCTTCCCTCTGCTTTTACTTTTGCAGATTCTGTTCTTTTTGTACTTAGTTTTACTTTCAAAACCTTGTGCAGCCACTTACCACTCTGGATGTTGTCGTTTCTCAGGCCCCTTAGAGGTGATGGCATCTGCTTTTTCCTCCTGCCTCTCTCTCTCTCCCAGATGTGGCTTTTCCCACACTAGTCACCCTTTCCCACTCCCAGATTCAAAGTCCACCATGACTGTCATAGCTACAAAAACTGCATTTTTGCCAGGTGCTCTGTACTCTTGCAGTTTTGCTAGTTCAATTCACACCACCCCCCCCGCCAAAGATTAGTCTGGCAAAATGCTGATAGCAAAGGTGGAGGTTGACTGGTATGCAAAAATAGCTGTTTTCCCCAGCAACTTTATTTTCATCTTTATTTTTACATGAAAACGGGTACAATTTTTATGATGCAAAGATCTGCCCTCCCACTGGAACAGACATATTCCTATGAAGAATAAAAGGGATTTGTATGTGGGATAAAAATGGCACTGAAAAAAATGTCACTGTTGGTATTAAAGGAGCTTTTGCAAGGATGCAGGTAAAAATACCACTTTCTGTGACTTTTTGTCTCTTCCTTTTCCACTTTTTCAATACCAAGCAAAATATGAAAAGGTAAAATCCTAAAGACTTAAAGTTTTCATAATTAAAGTGAACTTCTATTTCATTAAAAACTGAGTCACTTAGCAACCCTCCTCACCCCAGCATGGCTCTGTTTTGGCGTTTCTTTGCAAAATTGGAGGTTGTTCCCCTCCACAGCGGGGGCTGCTGGGGCAGCCAGGATGCTCTGAGATCCGTCACTTTCAACACTGCAGGAACCAGGTGCAGGTGAATGTGCTGGTTCCTGATGCTCCGTGGGGCTCCTAGGGAAGCAACGGAGACCCCAGGAACAGGGACTGTGCCTTCCTCTGCTGAGCACGCCTTCCTGGCATGGCTGAGCAATAAACCCAGGCACTGTGCTCGGCCACACTGGCTTTCCCCGAGCATGCTGATGGCTCCTGATTCAGCTAACTTGACATAACTTGCATGGTGCAACCCATCCCTTGTTTTCACAAAATCAAAGGGATTCCTCCTAGAAGGCTGTGGGAAGGGGAGAAATATGTATATGACCTGAGGGCAGGTATAGGTAGCTCCCACAGTGGAGACCTCTGGACAGCTCTGCATTTCCCTTTTGCAGACAACCTGCCATGTGTCTTCATGAGGCAAATACTGTAATTATACAGACTACTTCGAAAAGGTTTTTCATGCCACAATAAGGACTGAAAACAGTGAAAAAAGACAGACATTGTCCTGTGTGGAAGGTGTGGGAATTGCGAGGTTTCCTGCCTTTAGACGTTGCAATTTGTAGTGTGTTCAATGCAGTTAAATTCCTGTCCCTTTTGTGCACAAGTATGGCGAAGTTGGGGTTCTACAGGCAAAAAAACCCATTGTACTTTAAAATGTCAATTTCATTAATAATATAAAAATGTAAAATTTAAAAAAACAATTTAAAAAAGAGCAGGTAGAAAACTTATTCCTGCAATGTGTGCTGGAAGGAGAGAGAAGGTCATGTCACATAGGTGAGCAGCAACAGCTCAGCAGCACAGCCCCATTTCTAGATACCTGTGATTAAATCTCAGAACAGTGATGATGCCCAGAGATGTGTGAGGGATCGAGCTGCTCCTAAATACCAAGTGAGCAGGAAAGGCACAGGAGCTGTCATTAAGTGTAGTGAACACTCTTCTCTGTGTTTTGGCTCACATGTGCCCCTGGGGTCTTCACGGGGACCCTGTGGTAGCTGATGGAGGTGGTCATGGCTCTCCAATGTGTTTAGTCGTTGTGAGAGGCTCTTACTTCAGCAGAGGGAGTTCAAAGAGTTCATTGCCATGTCTGTTTCTTGGCCCTCCCCTGTTCCCTGACCCTACAGAGGATATTTCTGCTGCTCATTCAGGGTGGGGAGAAGCTGAATGAGGTGAACATGTCACTTCTCTGAGAATGCAGATGTTCCATGTGAAGATGATGGTTCATTTGCCAGAACAATGAACCAAGTCTGAGCTCTGCTAACACCACCTGCTTGAAAGTGAGGAAAGCAACTGATGAGGAAGAGCAGTCCTGGCTGGAAAGTGTGGTGTGTGCATCTACCCTTGTGTATGGCAGTAAAGGGACCCTAGGAATAAACTGGCTGCTGGAAACTGTTCAAAGGCTACCAGCAATTGGTGGCTGGTCTTGCTGTGGCCCTCTGTGGGCATTGGGGAGGGGGGGTCATGCCACCTGCACCAGATGGGGAAGTAAGCGTGGTACATGGAGAGAACATGTTGTTATTGACACACTGAAGAAACACAAGCTTTGATTTCCACAACCCTTACAGAGGAATAGCACTCAGTAGTGTTGTGACAGAGAGATCTGCTTTTATAGGGAGAGGACTATCTAGAATTAGGGCACATAAATGCTGTAGGAAAGCCCTGGTCAATACCCTAGCATGATGCAGCTGGATATCTATTCCTCCAGGCCCTGATTAAGCTCTTGGAGAAAAAGAATATTTCTGTTTAATGATAGAGAAAGTGCATGAATATGAAGAGTTGACATGCAAGCCAAACTTTGGACATCTCTGTCTCTCCTGAGTTTTGTGTTTGTGATAAGTAAATAATGTCCCACAGTAACGCTGCAGACCTAAATATTTGGCTGCCTGTGTATTTCATAGAAAGTTGCCCTGATTTTGAAAGGTCACACAAATGTAACAGTTTGGCCCAGATGTGAAAACAAAAGAGCCTCCCCTGAGTGCTGTGGACCAGCAAGCCACCAGCCACCTCCGAATGCCACAGCCATTGCTCATCTGTTTGTTAGATTGGCTGTACACAGGAATTATATCTCTATGGAGTTAGGAAGTTCAGGCCAATGCATACTTCTGTACTATTTGCAAGCTGTTTGAGGGAAAAAACCCAGGATCTTTTTTATCTACAACCTTTTCCTCACTGAAAGAGAGGTCCAGAAGGAATCTGAGCCAAGGGGCCAGACGCTGGCTTTAGGCCTTATATAGATCTGCTGTTTTTCATGCAGCACACCTGACAAGTTCTCGAAACGGCCTAATAGCCAGTTTAACCAGTATCAGAGGAATGGGCTGGGCTGTGGGGTATCTGTCTGGGCGCTGAAAATGATGGAGGTGCCCACATGGGATGGTCATGGTCTATCCCACGGTGTGCTGGAGCACTCATGGCTCCTCTTAGATTCCCAGGTACAAGAACTCTAGTGCTGCAAAGGCGTTGAAGCTTGTGTCTGCTTATGCAAAGTACCTTTCTGTTTGTCTTGCCTAACGAGTGGAAGGTGCCCATGGTGCTGGGGGATCATTTTGTATTTCTGAAGCAAACTGTATAATGGTCCCTTTCACACTGGTGTGCTCATGGAAAAGGCAGAGGCAACGCCCTCCTGCCAACACCTCACAGAGCCCACAGAGCTCTGCAAATACTACCAAACTGGTGGCAGCAGCCTGCAGGTGGCTCGGCGTGACATGGAGAGTGAGATGGTGGCATCCTGCAGAAGCCCCAGAAAGGGGGAACTGCTGGGTCTTCATTTTCCCATCCAAGCATCAGGTGGTTTCATGTAGAGAGTGGCCTGTGGGGCAGCAGCACCTCTTCACTGCTGAGCTTCAAGAGATGTGGCCCAATGGGCAAGGTTGCCCAGACCCTCTTATACCTGCAGGGCTGGCTCTTAGATCCTGTACACTGGAGTGTAGAGTTATAAAGACCTTTCAGGTCTGATATCTATGCAGGATCTCATGGATTATGCTTCTGCTTTCCTAAAACAGTAGATGGTGAAAACTATGCCCATATTTCCTTACTATTGTCTGAGCAGGTGAGTCATTGACAATTTGGATGTAATTTTGGTGTGATCACCTTCCTTGTATCTACCCTGGCACAAATGTCAGAGTGGAAAACTAAGGCAAAGATAGGGAGCTACTGAATCTTATGTTTACTTTAGTATAACAGTTTGAGAGGAGAAACCAGGAGATCTCATACATGGTCTCTGTTGGTCCCAGTCCACAGCTGCTTGATTTACTGCAGCTGAGGATCTGGCTCTAAACTGTTTTCTTCCCTCATAGATGTAGTTGTAGTCAAGCCAATTGGTACATGTCTGTGCAGATGAGCATCCTGTGTAAAAACCAACAGAGAACAAATGGGGGAGTAAAATTTCAAGCACAGAATTTCAGCATTCAGCCAACCCCTCCCTCTAGCCCAAAGTGCACCAAAATGATCTGCACATTTTAACTCTGGTTGATCCCATCCCAATAGTCAGAGGATTTGGTCTAGATTATGCTCTATTCCTCCTCTGAGCCTTTTCCCTCCTGCCCCGTGCAGATACCGTCCCCAGCCCTGCAGGCCACTGCCTCTCAACTTCTGTTCAGACAGTAGCTCCCACCCTCACCCTGGCAGCAGCAAGCTGCCTTTGGGGATGGCAGGCTGCATTTTCCCCAGGATATTTGCTCCTTCTGCCTTCTTGTATCTCGAGTACTCTCCTCAGAGAGACTCTTATGCTGGCTTTGGAATCTTGATGGAAGTGTGCTGCAGGTGCCTTTCACGCACAGCTTGCTGCTGACACCACATCCACCTGCTTAACCTCAGACAAATTCCTGTGCAGTCTGATTTCTAATTTTTGAATGGAAAGACTCTATATGGTGTGAAAAATATGAATTACGAGACTTTTCTTCTACAGAGGATAGGGACCACAGACACAAGAAGGCTTTTCAATGCTGCAGGAAGAGTTTCAGATTTGGGCTGAGAATGTAAGAGTTTGGGACTCTGAACTCACCAAGGGTCCCATCCATGGGGAAGACCTGGATGGAAGAGCTTGTGTGTATTTGGGGCACCTGCTGTCAAACAGCTTGACTCCTAAGCTGCAGGGCAAAAGAAGCTCTGTGGGCTCTCTGAAGACAAAATTGTGCAGGGTATGAAACACCTGGTGGGACTCCTAGAGCTGGAGGTACCACTGACACTGCACCCAGTAATATCACCACAGATTTCAGATTCTGTGGGAAATCCCATCCTCTTTCCGAGAAGAATGATATACTCGCTTACACTGACTGTCACATTACACTTTGGCCTCTTTGGCCTCTCTTAGCTCTATATGATGCTGTAGCTGGCAGTGTATATATATATTTGACTTCCCTGCAATGACTTCGACTCTGCATGAGTTTAGAAGAGCCACACAGTTTCTTACAAGATTCTTGCCACTGAAAACCTTCAAAATTTCTTGCCATGTGCTTTTATCTCTAGCTACTCCCCATTTAAGTCGCCCTTTAGCCTTACTGATATCTATCGGCATCCCACCTTCTGCACACCGTAATCCTTACAATGGCACAACTTGGAAGTAGCCATATAACCAAGCTTTCTCTTTTCCTCATGAATTCCAAGAGATGAATTCCTTCTATGTCTCAGCTATCATAGAATCATATAATCATAAAATATGCTGAGTTGGAAGGGACCCACTAAGATCATCAAGTTCAACCCTGGCCCTGCACAGGGCACCCCAAAAATCACGTCATGTGCCTGAGGGCATTGTCCAAACCCTTCTTGAACTCATACAGGCTTGGTGCAGTGACCACTTCCCTGGCCTCCTTGTGAATTGTGGGAACTTAAATGTCTGTATTTTCAATTTTTGGGTCTCTTTCACTGGAAAACCTCAAAAAAGAGCACAGTGATGCTCCACAGAAAAAAAGGAACAATATTCAGTGAGCTGATTTCTGAGTATCATCCTGCATGATGGAGCCTTCTGCCTGCAAATACCACTGCCTTCTTTCCTTTCTGTCTAGTCAGTGTGTTGATCCCATGAAAGCATTGATCTTCATTCATCATGCTCTGTAAAGCACTGTAAAACACATCACAGCAGCTCCTCCTTGTGCTAAATATTTTTTTATCTGTGTACCAAAGTTTCCTTGCTCACCTCCAGGCTATCCCTCCTTCTGATAGAACCACAATGAAGTTCGACATAGTGACAGAAGTTGAAAGCTTCCTGCTTTTAATGTTTATTTAATAAAACATTTTGCATTCCTGGAGAGATACCAGTCTGTCATTAATGGATTCTTGGCTTGATGCCAGCAGCTAATAGTTTTATTGGTCCTCACACATACAGCACAGTTATGCAATTTGGGTAACTGCACTGAACTGCTCCTCCCTCTTCTTCAATTCTGACTCAAAAAAAATCCACACCAAAGGATGGACAGACATCAGGGTCTGGAGAAGGGAAGGGATGAGAGGCTCTTACGAGGTTTGTGAGCTTTGCGAAGGTTATAACAGAGCTCCTGGAAACCTCTACAGCCCCTGTGAGGGGCAGGGCTAGCTGGAGACCATGCGCATGCTGGCGGTGTAATGGTGAGTGCTCCTGGCTCACCTCATGTCTTGCCGGGAGCCTTCTGCTCTTGCTGCCCATGGCCCTTTCACACAGGACTGCTCTAAACCCCACATATCTGGTGTGATCCCCCTGCCCCACTCCCACCTTCCTGCTCCCCAGCACACAGGCAGGCAGAGTTGGCTGCCAGCTGGAGCTGCAGGCAAAGAGCTCTGTGAGTGCAGAAGTGGGATCTGGGCTCACAGCACAAATGTATGCTTAAAATACCTGTCTCATTCAATCTCATTTTCCATTGGCAATTAAGATGAAGCCATTTCTTTCTTAGAGCCTCTTCTTCCATTAGTCTTAGTGACAAGAGGAAAGGTGGCAGCATCATTATTTTTCATTGGGGGCTTGCATTTGTCTTTCAGCTGGAGAAGTCAGGGTGTTATACACATACATATGCATTTCAAGGATATGATGTAGCTGGAGAAAAATGAGTGCTTTGGTGCTACAGGTCAAGTTTATTTAACACTACAATGTTTTAAAACAGGGTGATGCCATTTCATTTAAATGTCCCAGAATGTTTTGCAAGGTAATCATTTAAGAAACTTTTCAAAACTACTTTTGCAAATCAGGCATGTCTTGCATAAAATGCCCTGGCAATAAAATTGTATATGTAAGAAAAATTATGCTGAGGGCTTTACTAGAAATGAGGAAAGCAGTAATTTTCACTTTAGGACAGGCTGGTTTGTAACAGTGTATTATTATATAACTCAGCATTGCAGCCTGCTCTATATTTCTTTTGCAACATTTGTGTTTTTCTTCTGTCTTAAAGCAACCTTGTGATAAAATTGTAAGGGACAAAAAGAAGAGAAAATAAAGCAAAGAACAAGAATGCACTTGAATTTATGGTGCACATTCAAACCTGCTTGCATCTCTTTCATCTGCAACATCTCCATTCCTGCTCTCCCTTTGTGTTTCCCACTGATCAAACTCAGCTGCACAGCTAGGATTGACCAAGACCCAAAACAGGACTTTACAGCAGCAGATAGTTGTAGGGACCAAAGAGATAAAGGACACTTTAAATTTTAATTCTGTCTAGTTCTCTTGGCATTGCCACCTCGGGATTTGTAAAACTTCGAGATTTCTTTTGATTATTGAAATTTTTGCAAGGGATTTTTCCGCCCTCAGAACCGTTGGTTACTTAACACATTTCTGTAAAGAAATATTTGAAAAAGCTGTGGTACAGGGGTGTCTCATTCTGTTTCTAGGAAAACGGAAATCAGAGGAAGGAAATTTCCAAAGCGAGTGTCAGATTCTGATCTCTTTTACAGAAGGATAAATCCATGGTAATTCAGTGTAGTTACTTGAGATTTACACTAGCATAAATAAGATAACAATGTGGCTCTGGGAATCTCCGTAGCTCCCCATTTGCTCATCTAACAGCTGGCAGCTTGCTTTTTGCTATTTCTCTTGCTTTCTGGACTAATTTGTCTTGCTTGGTGATCAAGTCAGGGCCAAATGAATTTGGGACTTTGTTACACGAGCAAATGTGTTTTGCATAACACACAATTATGAATGGCTCAAGATCCTTCACGTGATCATACATATTTCAGATTTCCCAAGGGCCAGAAATTAATGGCTAGTAAATGGATAGAAATATTACTTCACACAGTATGTAGTCGACCCGTGGAATTTAGTACTACAGGAGGTAACTGATTCAAACAATGGGTCAGAATTTGAAAAATGGCTGGATAATTTTATGTCCATTACTTACACTTGGAGCTGGACAAGCAAAGACTGAGGTAAGGCCTCTTACATTAGCATAGACATGAACTCCCCTGCAGGGACTAGGAGGAATTTTCTCCTCATGCATGGTCGTACCCACTTGACACTCAGCTTTGCCTGGTTTCCTTTGCCACTCCACAGCAGGAGGCAGCAGGAGGGAGCAGGTGAAGCTGAGGTTTACAGGGCTCTGCTGTAAAACCTCAGACCCCAACACTTCCTGACTTTAAAGGAATTAAGATCTAAACCTAGAGCCAAGCCAGACCGACACTATCTCCACCTGCTTTTGGTGCTTGTTGAGTATTATCCATGTGCTGGGGCTGGTATGCACACACTCACCAGCTGACATGCAGAGAGAGAACAAAATCAAAATATACATTCACATAAGTAAGCTGATGCACTCACTGCTGTCTCTGTTTACAAATTAAGTCAGACAACAAAATCACTTCCAAACCATTTTAGAAAATAGGTAGCTTGGCCTTAAACCGTGGGTCTCTATTTAAGCATTTAGATGTGTGGTCTAACCTGACCTTGGAGTTTCCTTGTGAAGGCACCAAGCAGCCCAGTGCAGTTTCCCGACTGTAGGTATCCAGTACCACTTGAGAGGTCCTGACGCACCAAGACATTAGCTAGTGTTTGATGGGGAGAGAGTTTATGGGAAATTCTGCTCTCCAGCTGCTTGCAGCCAGGTGAGACTGGCTCGGGCATCTCAAATAGCGCAAAAGACCAATGCTGAGGCAATTAAATCCTACTTACTGTGTAAAAAACCCAAACATACATCCTATCCAGTATATTTCCAAAAGGGAGCTGAGGTTGTTTTCCAAGACTGCAGAAGACCTTCCTGGAACAGTGCTGACCATTGCCTAGGGCATGGCGATGGGTCTTAGTGATAGACGTGCTGTGTAGTAGACCCAATCTTGCAATATGCATAGTAGTGTTTGTAGGCCTTAGGACTGGGTCTGGGTCTAATCAGGAGTGCAGGCATGCCCTCAGAAGAACAACTTCTTGCAAACATGTCTTTCTAAAAAAGCTGACTAGATCACACAGCAAAGAAGAAAGGTTTGGAGGATTCCCACTAACATTGGTAGTAGAAGACAGAAGCTCTGAGAAGGTATTTCAGTGAAGGCAGCAGCCAGGTGTGATTTGGAGTCACTGGAGCAGCAGATACTTGTTTCTCAGTGTTCACTTTCTGTGGGGTGAACCCTGCAGTAAACTGGAGAGATCTTCTCACTATCTTCAGGAAAAGACACAGGCAATTATATTTCATTAAAAAAAGACATTTTAGAATTGCACAGCAGAGGAACACAACTGAGAGCAGCACATGGAGGGAGCCTGAGGACTGCACAGGGTTGCATATCACCTGATTTTGGTCTGTGATACATACACAGAGTCATTATTTTTTATTATTGACTGCTCTGACTGCATTAAACACCTGAACAATAAAGACATTATGGTTTCCTGTAATAGCTGGGAAAGTGATGTCAGTCTGTCCCTAGGTCCTCTCAAACTATTAGCTTTGCCTTTGAGATGGCCCGAGGAATTTGAGGGAGTCCACTGAGCAGTGGCAATGCTCTGATTTGGTCATATTCAGACCAGAAAAAAAACTACTTTGCACATACAAGGCCTTTTAAAGGGGCTTATGCAGATGGCAGCTCTCTTGACTCAGGGAATCTGTGACTTGGCAGATTTTAAGAGAAAATCCTGACTTTTCTGTCTGGAGCCTGGTTAGGAGAGTGGATCACCACATGGTAACTATCAGTTCTGAACAAGCTCTGCCCTTACCTTTTTTAGGTTCAGCTGAAAATGTGTCTGCAAACAACCTCAGCATTCTGAGTACCCCTTTGAACTGTTGATCAAAGAAATCATGACATTTCTGCTTCGCTCGGTACAGCTAGGGACAACTAAACACTCTGAGGTGATCTTTTTGGCAAGTAGGAAAACTCTTCCTGCTGAAGTTGCCCATGATGAAGCTAGCAGCTGCAGTGAATAATCTCTGGATTCCCAATCCCTTGCAGATGTAGACACAGGCCTCCTCCCCTCCTTTGTTTTCCTCTGCTCCTTTGTCAACTGTGAACAGAGACCTGCCAGCAGCTGCAATATACTCATAAAAATAAGGCAGAGGTCTCCACTCACCTCTGTCTCCCAGGCAGCTGTTCACAAATGTCCCACTCTTTACTGTGTTCAGTATATTGAAGTACCTGCACATTAACATGTTGTCAGATGCTGAGAATTCAGACTGCCTTCAGCTGGTAGGAGCTGGAGGCACACAGTGGCTGTACAGGACCAACAAACTACCTCCTTGGCCTTGCAGAAGTTGGACTTGGGTGGGGCAGCTGCACCGGCAGGCAGATCCACTTGTATCCTAAGAGTTTCCCACACATTTTCAATTGATTTCAGATATCCAGAAACTCCCATTGCGTCTCTTCTGCGTTTATGATCTTTCCTCCCAGAGATGTACTAAAGTGGAGGTGAAGGTGGTACCCATGGACGGAAAAAGTGTGACTCCAATGAGTTCATCTATAGAACTAACCAGAATCAAACATTTGTTGTCCAGCTGAACAAGGCTTTTAGTGGGAAATGCTTCACAGAGTCACAGATTCATCCAAAAATATAATTGTGGAACATTTTGTTAAAACAGAGCAGTACCTAAGTGAAGTTGCCGAGTAAGTTTCTCACATCCAGAAGGAATTTTACCTTTCCTTGGAGAAAACCTGGGATATCAGAGGCTGAGATTCAATCCCTTCAGCCAAACTAGAGAGTCTAGGTCACCCTGTGGGGCCACCAGATGTCTTGTGAGTCTGTTTTTTCATGGCAACATCCATGGAGAATATTGTATTTTGATTTCATGCTGCAGAGAAATAAAATACATTGACGTTCATGTTTCACATGAAATACAGTCCTGGTTTTCTGAACAGGCCTAGCTAGCAGTGAGTTATAAGAGTGAACTTTAGGGATACTATATTCCCTGGCATATTTTGGACACTTTGCAATTTTTGAAGTAATATTTTGCAGACCTAGTCATACAAGGAAGTCTCATAACATTTTAATTTTTTTTTTTTGATATACAACCATAAAGAACACATTATTTTTACAGCTATATATGAATGTGTATGTGTGTGTGTGTAAACATGTAAGTAAAAATTGATACATGTAACAGTGGTCAACAAAGTGCATTATTTGAATGTCAGCACATAACTTCAAGTTAGCCGTACAATTAGACATTATACAGTTCTTCTAGAGCAGCAGTAGAGTAGGGCTGAGCAAATAACAGTCCTCCAGCATGCCCTTGCTGGTGCAGAAGTACTGCTGAAGCAAGAGAGCAAAGGGCTCTGGCTGCTGATGGAAAGCATGGCTAAAGTACCATGCTTTTGCCCCATAGACCTGGATTCGTAGGTGTCATGGGTTCACTTGTTCTAAAAAAACTAAACACGGAATTTTCCCTTCCCCCTGCCCCACTGTGTGTGGGCAGGCTGGTTTTGCCTTGGGTATTTGACTAACACAAAAGAACTGGCCAGTAGATTGACATTCCAGGCTAATGGCCTGGGGAGGGGCTAGGAGATTCTTTTATTTGTTTTTTTTTTTTCCTCTCCTGGAGAGGGGGGAAGGAGTCACAGTTCGTGGTTGCTGACGAGGAAGGGTGTGCATTGCAAAAGTCGGGAGGGTGCTTTGTTCTCAGCCTGGCTGCCTGCCTTGCTGGCACCCTGTTTTCTGCCCCCGTCTTGCTTGGACTTCATCAGAGAGGAACTATTTGGGAAGAGAGAGCCACCCTTGTTTTTTTCCCTCCCCTGGCTCTCATGTTTTTGGCAGCGTTTTTTGTGCACATCACTGAAGGAAGGGGAAGTCACACGGCCAGCAGCAGACACCGTGAGTCCCTTTTGGGAAGAACCCTTCTTTCTTTTTTTCCCCTTCCCAGTGAGGGGGAGGGAAAGGCTCCATTTCAGCTCCCCCAGCACCCCAAGGGCCTCCACGTGGCGACCGCCAGAGCCCAACAGCGCCCCCTGCCGACCAACCCCGAGCACTGCGGGCTCTGCACCTCCAGAGATCCAACAGCGCCCCCTGCTGACTGTGTTTAGAATTGCACCAAAAAGCACAAACTGAACTGTTCACTTTTCATTGAAAGGGATTTTTGGGTATAGGATTATTGTTTGGTTGGGGTTTTGTTTTGGGTTCTTTTGTTGGTCTGCCAATACACGTATATCCTTTAATAAAGGGCTGTTGTTTTTCCTTTCTCCACATTTTCTCAATTGGAGCCTCTTAATTTTGGATTTACTGTTGCTTAGAGGGAGGAGTTTTGGTCTTCCTCATAACTCACCCTCCTTAGCAAAACACTTCTGTCTCATTAAACTGAGACAATAGGAGTGGAAAGCCAGCCTAGAACATCATTGTGGTACCAAGCTGTGCCCAGTTAAATCAGACAACATGGGTCTTCAACTGAATTAACTGTCCTAATAATTTCTGACCAAGAATATTTACAACAAGATTTTCTTTCTTGAGCTGCATTAACACTTGGGATAACCACGATGTGTACATCAATATCCCTGCAGAGCAACTGATAATCCAATGCCCAGCCATTAGAGTACGCGAGGGCTAAGCCTTTGAGGGGGCTAGTTCATCATCAGTTACAGTCTCCCTGGGATCTGCTGTAAAAGGTTGTCATCCACATCACCTTCCTCCTCTGGATTTGCCAGGAGCTGTGTCTGATCTCCAAGGACTTCAAAACACGATTCATTGTGTGTTACAGAATGTCCATTCCTCTGGGCAGTGATTAAATTGCCTTTGATGTGGGTCACTGTGGAAGGATGAAGGCTGCATGATATCACCAGTTTCCCTCTGATGGACCTGTACAGCCCTGCCAATGTCAATACAGAGTGGTGGTGCAGGCTGGCTGTGAGAATCCTTGTGCTGAGTCCTTCCAAGCATGCAGGGTCTGTCAGCCCCTTTGGCCACTACAGGCAATGCTTCACAGGCCCCTGCAAAGAATCAACACAGGTGACTGTCACGTAAGTCAGTGCTATAGCATCTATTTTAACATAAATATTTCCACAGAGCTTTTTATTGTTCCTCCTGGTCTCTGCTCTGGGTGTGTTTGTGTGTGCCTGTGTGGGTGGAAGGGTTGTGTTTAAGACATGTATGTATCTGACACTGTTTTTCTGGTGCTCTTGCAGCCATGCAAAACTCAATTGTTTGTTGATGGTGGCTCAGAAGAAAAGAAAAACTAAGTTCTAACAGGTCTGCAGTCAGCTTCTGGTTTTCCAGGACAATAGCAATCAACTTTTAACTTTTTGGGATAGTAGGAACAGGGTACAAAGTAAAGCAAAAGTTCAGATATTGTAAAAGCTATCTATGTTTGGCTCTGGGAATATATTTATCTTTGAAAGGCTTGAAAATAGGTTGCTGAAAAGCAGAGGGTCCCAAACTGATTCCTAACTGACCCCAAAGCACTTCTAAGCAGTATGTCTGAAGGTAGGGACAATGGATGCTGCTAGCTCTGATACAGGCTCTTATAGATGCTGTTAGGCAGGTGTCCTGGGAAAGTTGGTACCTTGACAGAGTCCAGAGCTGGTGGTGCTGCCTTGATCTTTGCAGGTATATATCAGGCTAAGGAGAAGGATGTGTTGTCTTCAGAACTAAAGCAAAAAGTGTAGGAGTCAGGAGGTGAGGGTTGAGGTTGACATGAAAAGATGTGCTCCTGTGTTTTAGGGGTAGTGAGGGGCACAAGAGTAGGACATGAATTTGGGGTCCCACCTTGGTGGGAGACAGTAGGAGGATGGGGAGGACGGTGCCTGATTTGGGACTCCAGAATTGTATGCACATAACCTGTGTGAAGCACTGGGAGCTGTTACTGCTGCCCATGGTAGACCCAAGAAAGCACAAATTCTGCAGTAGATCATGAGTAGAAGCAGCATTAGGTTCTCCTTGAGAATAGTGGGCACAGGGAGGCCCAGTAGAAGTGGATTGTCATGGAAGGAGCCCATGTTATCCCATCACCTGAGAGTCTGCCTCTGAGAAGCAAAGCAGCTTCCCTATTGCACTTCCCCTGGCTATGCCCAGGACTGGCTGGACCCAGACTGTCCAAACACAGCCTGTAACCACAAAGGCTGGCAAACAAGATATCCTTGAAAGCTGGCATGGACATCACAAACAATGATTGTTTGTGATCCTCACACAGAATTTATCCTTTGTATCTTCATCCCTTGTCTCAATTTACTTCTGGCCACAGATCATTTGCATTTCAAGGACCCAAGAATTTTGGAAAGTAAGTGGAGGTTGAAACTGTCAGGATGGCTGAGAAAAGGTGGTGAGACCACTGCTAACTTTGGTTATGAGTGTCCTCCAGTTCTCCCTTTACTTACGGGGTAGGAGAGAGATGGGTACAGCTGTCTGATGGCAAAGGTGCTGCTCACCCAGGGACATTTCCTGGGCTCACTCGTAATACAAGCCAACACAAATCATCCTATAAATTACTTATAAGAAATGGGTAAGTTCATTGCAAGTAAATGACAAACAAAACAAAAAAATCCATTAGTGAAACAGTGGACAGCAGGCAGGGCTGGTGGGAGGGAAACTGTGTGGGCAGAGAGGTTTCACTGGGGGCAGGTAACTGGTGACTGGCTTTTACTTGTTGTAGAACCTTGACATGAAAAATGAAGCCAAATCATCAGAAAAGTAGGCAAAAATGGCAGCGTTCAGCTAAAGACAGCCAGAGGTAAGTGTCTGTAATGTGATCCTTGAGTAGGATACTGCCTGGAAATGGGGATAGAAATAGCTAGGAAATCATATCTTGCTATTTTGAGTCCAAATGTGTTTGTGGAACATGTTTTCTCTTTTTGTTTTTGTAATTCAGTGGGACCACATCAGTGAAATCCCTGATTCTGCCATCTACTTTTCTTAACAGAAATGAGCAGGAGAACTCCCAGTGCTGCCTGGGTTGGGAAGCATAACCCTGGTGCCAGACAGAAAAGCAATCCTGGAAAAAGGGTTGTGAGCTGATGGTGTCATTGAACTGAGAAGAACCAAATGGTGGAGATATCAAAATTACTTGACTGGAATTATGGAAAGAAGAAATCACAGACAAGGTCTTAAACAAGACCCATAGACTTTGCCGTTGGAATTAAGACTTGAAGCAGCTGGAGGTGTCAGAGGAGGAATTAAAAGAGGACATAAAATATGAGGTGGAGGCTTTGCAAAAAAAAATCAGAATGATGTCTGGAAGTTTCCCAAAAAGGCAAAGGGACAAGCTTTAGTTTGGGAATTGTTGAAGGCAACATCTACAAAGCATTTCCTCATCTTGAGAAGCCACCCAGGTGCAGCATTTTAATTCTGCAAAGGCTTTGCTGAGGTACTTGTTAGCCCAATTGTCATACTCCACAGGAGATTATTTACTAGAAGGAAGGATCCCAAGCAACTTGTAACTGAATTAAACTTTTAACTCATTTGAACTTGACAGCAAAAACAGACTCATTTGAGAACTCCAGAGGATGCATTATTACGCTGAGAAAGATTCTGGAGGACACTGGTCATACAGGCCCTGGATTTTACTGTGATAAATAGGGTTGGATTTAGCACTTTCTTAGTTTACTCATAACCTGAAGCCCTGAGGAGTCAGCTTGCCTAGCTCCAGAGTTACAAAAAGGAATATCTCTAAGGAGGGAGACTCCACAGCACTTGCTGAAGTAAAAATCATCCTTAGGTGTTTTTGCAGATTAAATAACATTCAAATCCCCAAGTGCATGAATGAGAGCATGAACAAAAAACACAGTCTGAAGTGGCTTTCAAGTGGCCAGCCAGAGTGATTCAGACCTACTACTAGTGTATAAAAAACTTGAGTAGGTTCTAAAGAGCTCCTTTGCAATGGTTTGTCCTGGAAAGCTACAATTTCCCGAGCACTGTGGTTTCTCATGGCAGCAAACCTGTGGTTAGGACAGCACTTGCCATGATCGTCTAAAACCATATGTGCTACTCGGACACTGTGTGTGGGAGGCAATGGCAGTGCTGCAGGGGTCGTAGCTCTGCACAGCCCTGGGCACCATGTCCTTCCAGAGCCTGGCCTCCAGGCTCTAGTTGTGGCTGCCAGAGGTGAGCAAAGACTTGGTTTATACAGAAATGCATAAAAAGGAAAGGATGACTCCTCTCTTCCAATGACCTGCAGGGTAGCAGGCACTCATGCCCAGGGCAAATGTGCTTTCAATGCTGTTGGCTCACAGGACAGCAGAGGACATTTTCTGGCCACAGCAGGATGGTTTGGACTAGAGATGTAATAGAACTGGGAGGCATGCAGCAGGAATATGGTGTCTGAGGGTAGCTGGGAGGTATAGTGACATAGTCACAGTACAGCAAAATATCTGAGGCTGGCAGGAACCTCTGGAGATCATCTGTTCCAACCCTTGCCCAAGCATGGGCAGCAGCAGCAGGTTGATCAGGCCTATGCCCTGTCAGGTTTTGAGCATCTTCAGGGATGGAGACTTCACCACCTCTATGGTCAGTTTGTGCCAGTGCTTGACCACCTTCAACATAAAAAAAGTTTTTCCCCTATGTTTTAAATGAAATTCCTTATTTTTCAATTTGTGAGGTCAGTCTACAGTGCTTGGGAGCCTATCTCATAGGAAGCAGTAGGTCGTACCTGCAGGAGAGGGGTGAGGGAAGGAATGAGGGGCTGCCTGAGAAGTGGGAACTTCTGTAACCACCAACCATCAGCCCTATTGCAATTTGGCATGGTGATGTCAGATTTACTTTCCCTTCAGATTTTACAAGACTTTTGCGGAAGGACACCACTGGACACAGACTTTTCAGTGCTTGAAGAGCAGTTGGCAAGAGCAGGATGGGTTGTGGGGGAGGTTGGTGCCTCCAGAGCCCCGTCATTGCTTGGGCAGCAGGGACAGCCACTGTCCTCCCTTGGGCAGCCCCTCTCCCCACCTGACTGATGCAGGTGCTGACAGTGGGATGTGAAGGATGCTTCTGCTGTGCTGGAAAGGCTGAGGTTTTCATGCAGAAGTTAACTTCTTTTCCCAAAACATTCCTGGGGTGTATTTGCATTAAGTCACCTCCCTTCTGGTTTTGGACTCAAAACAGTGAAAAGAAAAAATCCTGATGGTGACAGCGCAGGCTTAGATGTTAAAATCAGCTCTCCTTTGTGGGTAGGAGCTCATTTATACACATGATTTATGCCTGTTGGAATGAGAGGGACAGACTTAACAAATGACAGGTTTTGAATGGTTGCAAGTAATGTTATTAATGTCTGCTGACTTGGTGACCTGCCCAACTTTGAACTTCTTTCGGTTGTGTGGGGCTGAACAAGATCTGCATGAGTTTCGAAATATTTCCACATAAAATAAGCTCTGAGACAGATGAAGAAATGTGAGTTTCCTAATGGGGCCTAGTAAGAAGAGTACAGGAATAAATGAATAAAGAAAGGTTATAAGAATAACCCTCAATTGAAACAAAAACAAAAAATCAGAGAGAATATATTCTGGTGCCAACCACTGTTGCCTGTGGGGTTGCACCACTGTTGCCAATTAGAGGGCAGGCATTTTCAAAAAGGCCTTTGCAACACCTTTCACCTTTTTTGCAAGCCTGCCTGGTCAAGCAGCACTGCATCCATAACTCCAGCAACTACAGCCTCCCTGGCCAGCACCATCGAATCCCAGCCTTAATTTATTTAAATGGGTACAAGATGATTCAGTAGGTGCTAATGCTGCTAATTCAGTAGGTGTTAATGCGTGAATAATTATAGACATATTTAAGCAGCTGGTGCTGTGCCTTCAAAAGTTTCTGTGCATGGAAATTAATAGCTCTGTGGTGGCATGTGTCCTTTACATGTTATAAAATGAAGATGTTGGTAGCAGCTCCATGTTACAGTTTGAGTCAAAATTTTTGCTTGAAGTAGAATGAAAACTTGTTTTACCCTTGAATGTCTCCAGACATGGTACAATAGATCCTCAGGAAAGATCTGATTTTTTTCTTAATTCTTTAAAAAAGACCCACATATTTTTTACACCTGTCCTTGATTTCTCCTCATTTCTCAGGATCCCCAACAGCCTAAGTTCAGTGCTGATAAACTTCCTCTACATACGTGTATTGATGCTATCTTAGAGCCCGGCCAGCTGAGAACAGCACACACAAATATTCCACCTCTTTGCAATAGTTGTTTGGAGCTATGTGAAGAATAGATTCTGGAGGTGCTCCTTGCTCAGCTAATGTCTGGTTACATAGTTCCAGGTTAGCACTTTGCCTTGAGCAGATGACAGGGCATCTCAGATGGGCATACCCCATAGAAAATATACCCATATGAAGTGCAAACACGACAGAATGACAGTGAAAACAGGGGCAATGGAAATGACAGTCCATTTTGTGCCCCACTGACTGCAAATAATACTTTCTCATTTATTTTGCTGTCAGGACAAAAGCCTTTCTAGGCTTTTGCTCAGAGGTGCTCAGCACCATGCAGGATCAGCCTCCACAGAGACCTGGGCTGATGCAAGCATTGACAGCAAGGTTTTGACGTGTCAACTGTTTGGCTTTGGGACAAAAAGCAGGGTTGAGTTGATGCTGTCTGGTAGATTTCCCTGGGTCATCCTGACAGCTGTAGAAAGCCCTTTATTGCTTTTACCAGATAACTGTGGGAGCCTGCTTTCTTTCTTATCCCCTGCCTTCTTGTAAAGGAAGTGTCAAACGCTGCTTCCCCTCCGGCTGCCTGGTCGGTGACAGTGCCCGGCACTGCCTTGCAGGGGAGGGGTCCTGCCAAGCAGACCTGCAATGAGTGCTGCAGACCCTCTGCCCTGGAGGCATTTTCTAAACAAACATACACCATGAGAGCAGAGAGCTGCACTGACTGACACTGCTGTTATTCCCACATTTTTTGCCTAGAACAGGCGAGGGGACCTCTGGTGCATCTCTTTGGATCACCACAGTGGCCACTCAAAAAGTGGCTTGGCTTTGGATGTGAACCAGTCCACAGACATCTAGGATGTCACAAAGCTTAGATTAATTAAATAAGCATTGCTCTAGCAGCTGTTTTAAATAGCTGCACATCAGCCTGACTTCCAGTGCCTTGGTTTTTAATAGATGAATATCTTGTGAAGGTTTCACATTATCATTTGGATGAAATACAGATTTCTGAAGATGAAATGATATTCAGTACTTTTTTGTATTTCCAAGAATGTCACGTTAATATGTTCTCTGTTCCTCTGCAAAAGGCATAAAGCTCTCTCACCAGTATCAGACATACCTCCGAGAATGGCTCACAACGGTTAATTAAAAAAAGTCCGGGATGACAGGCTACAAGGCCTGTTCTCGTGTGCTTTGTATGCAGGCAAGGAAGTCTCAGAGTTCATGAATGGTTCATTTATACTGCACTTTAACTTATCTGCTTCTTGAGTGCTCTCACTCTTTTAAAAATGTTGTATAAATTTGCACTGGATACCCCTCGCCTAAACTGATTATCAGTATCAGATCCAAAAATAATTTAATTCCTCTAAACATTACCTGTTGCTTCCTGTTCCACTGTACAATAGTTTATTGTCTGACTCTGTTGTGCCACATATTGTCCTGTCAGCTGAAGCCACAGATGGGCTGAAAGGGGAGATGAAAGTGTTCTGCACTCCTTTACAAACCATAACCCAAAACCCGGGGAATGCACTTTACATCAGATGCCCCCTAGCCATGCAAGTAAGGACTATTTTACCTTCATCTTTGTACTGATATCTGTGAGTTGTCTGGGATTCAGAAAGTATGTATGGTGCATGGGGCAAGGGGGGCAGAGGGTGTTCATTAGGTAAAAGCTACATTTTCCTGACTTGTCAAAAATGTGCACTGTAAAAGAACTCTCTTTGGTTTACAAGCAAATCCCAAGAATTTGCTTTTTCTATTGTTATTAGTTACAGAAAAGTTGAATGCTTTGTGTAGCCCAGTATTTTTCACTTGATACTCCTGCAGGAGCAGAAATGTGAGGAGAACGGACCTGTTTCTATCTTCTAATGGACAAGCCATTTTCCTCTACCCCTTTGCCCCCCTTCTGAGGTGGGCGATATCTGGTATTGCTGCTCCTGAGAAAGGCACCTCTCAGCTTCACTGCTCTCCCTGAGGTGTTGTTGGAGGGATGGGCTGGGCCCTGGGGACACCCAGGGCAAGGAGAGGTGGCTCTGCCCCTGCTGCAATCCCAGATGCTGGGGAATAACCCCCAACCACCCTACTGCTACCACACTTCCCCCATCCTTTAGACAGAAATAACTCAGGTGTGAAACTCATGTGTAACTCAGGTGTAAAATCCTTTACTCACTCATGGTTTCTCCCTCAATCAGGTCTTCATTATTGCCCTGATTTTTTTTTTTTTTTTTACTTTCTCCTTTGCGTCATGTCCCTGCTTCAGTTTATTTTGAAAAAATCTTTTGCTATGCATAAATTCACAAAAAGAGGAAAAAAAAGGAGGGGAAGGGAGAGGAGAGGAGGGGAGGGGAGGGGAGAGAAGGGAAGGGGAAAAAACCCCTGAAACCCCACCTTCCTGAAACAAAACAAAACAAAAAAGAAGAAAATAGCAACAAAAGAAGAGATCAGAGCTAAGCAGGGCCCTTGGCATATGTAAAAAAATTGCAACCAAAAGAGTACCAGCAGGAACAGCCCCACTGGCTGCCCCTCAGAATAAAACCTGAGCAGCAGGAGCCAATTTCTTGTGTCCAGGTCACACACATGTCAGACTGCCCTCAGAGTCACCCCAGCATGTCCTAACTGCCCAAATTCTCAGGAAGAGTGGGCCTTGTTGCTCATCTTCAAGGAATATGTATCTGTCTGCTTTGGCCCCCGAGGAGGTATGCATTTACATTTAAATAAGCTGAGAACCAGGAATGTCCCGACAGCAGCTTTTTCTGTTTGGCCCTGCTTGGGCTGCATCTAGACCAGCTGTGCTGGGAACAGCCATCCTGGATGGCACAGTAGGGAGAATATCCAGTTAGGCTGGACTACTTTACCCACATCAGTCCTGGATGCACGGAAATAAAAGCTGGAAGCTGGTTCCCATCATGAAACAAACTTGTGCTTATCCATTTGTTTAAGAGCAAAGTGTAAAGGCAAGACAGGATTTGATAGCTGAGCCTCACTCTCGGGACACACCGGGAGCAGGGAGAAAATTCTCATCTTTGCTTGAAAAGAGTCAAAGGAATATATGAAGGTGAATATGCTTCCAGAGTTGTGTGTCTCATGTTGAATCAGTTGTGCATATTCATCAGTGATTCTGCAATGGGGATAATCTTTCCAGCACTGAAAAACTGTTGTCTTGTTATCTACATCTAGCATTTTCTTCTCGTGCTCCTCAAAATTGTTCTGCTTGTATCTTGGAATTTTCTTTCACTTCTTATGCCTGGTTTCTTCTGTCACTTTTACATATTCCTTCTCTCAGACTCACAAAACACATTAAAGAGCACACAGCCAAATATGGAGGCTTCTGCATCTTTGCCTCTGAAACAGCCATGCTACCAAATATACTTTAGAAAAAAACCTCCAAAAAACTCTTCCAAGTCAGGACCACAGCAGCCCTGCAAGCCCTGTGTTTAAGGACCAGCAGGAGGTAAAGCAGATAACAAACAAAGGGTGACAAGATGGTGAGAGGACCTGGGACAGGGGTTTCATTGACTCATATTTATCATCTGAGCCTGTGTTTCCTGCCTCAGGGCAGGACAGAGGGTCAGGGGCTGGCTGTGAAGGAAAGAAGGCATCAGGAAGAAGGGAGGATGGAGAGGCAGTCAGCAATGTGCTGGGGACTAGGAACTGGATAAAGTGAGCTGTGGAGGGCACAGGGATGTGCTCTAGCCTAGCCAGGGCATCGGAACCCACTGGTGTCACCCCTGTCACTGCTGACATGCCATATCAAAACTGACCAAAACACATCAGACAATATGCATTTAAGCTCCATTTATTTTTCAGATCCACTTTTCTGCAGAGGAACAAGCGCACTTTGAGAGTAGTATTGACAGAGATGATTTAATAGAGTGTTTAGCTCTTGTTGGAATCATGTTGTGAATTAGGCTCCTTAGATCAGTCTGTTACCAACTCTGATGCTAGCAATGGGGTAGCCCTAGAGGCACACTTTGTGTCTCGATTTCCATAGCTCCCACACTATGGCAATGATAACAAGCAGTGAACTTTGCCACCTGGGGTAGGCAGTCCATCCATTGCTACCAGAGGCACCCTCATGGTCACTGACCTCTTCCAGTGAGGCCCTGGGACTTGAGCTTCAGCACCGGCTGGAAGAGGTGGAGGACCCCTCCCTGGCCACCATGGTGGATTCAGGCAGTAAGAATGGGATGGGCAGTCTGCTTACAGAGGTCCCATAGGTGTGGGAACAGGTGAGGGATGAGGCCGAGTGCCTTGCTAAGGGCTTCCTTCAGAGATGTCATTCCTGTGCAGCCTTCTACAAACAGGGCATGGAAATAATGCAAAACCTGGGGCTGAGGGACTGGGCTTGGCTTGAGAAACCAGGGTCAGGCAGAGGCTTGGGAGAGGACAGCAGTGCTGCTGTGGCTCCGCAGAGCAGCACACACACCTGTGGCCAGTGCAGTGCTGGCTATGCCAGGAGAGCCTTGCTGCCTCCCTAAGTTGCCGCCTCCCTAAATCACTGCCTGGGACTCAAGATCCTGATGCTGAGGAGCTCAGAGAATTCCTAATGCTGTCTAAGGACCTCTTGACCTAAGTCCTAAAATCATGACCCTTTTATTTGGCATCTGCCAAGCCCTGAGGCACCTGAAACTCTGCACTTGCCTGTTGAGGAGCACCTCACTTTCATTTCCCAGCCTACAAGATCTCGGCACTTTTCCTGGGCTGGGTATTGATCCAGCCATGAGGCCTGGGGGCTTGTCCCAGTGCTGTCTGCACCTGAGGTTGTGCTCTGAAGGAGCTGGGCCAGAGGAGGGTCACAGTGGTGCTCTGATGACCAGTTCATTGTTGTATGTTAAACAGTCATTTCAGGAAGTACACAAATAGAGGCTGGAGCAAGACTGAGACCTCTGGAGTCCCCCTCTGGGCAGGTGACTGAGGCTGAGAGCACTCTTGCTTGCTCTCTCCTTGTCATCTAAATGATCTTTCACGACTCCTTGCCAAGTGGAGCAGTTTCAGCCGGAGGGGCTGATGTTACTTCTCTTTCCTCTTTGGAAATGCTGGGGTGCAACTCCTTGCAAGCAGTTGAGCCAGCAGGTGTTTTGGGGAGAGATTTTACCTTTGATCTGCCTGTTGTCCACTATCACCAAGGGCACCTTCTCAGGCTTTTTTTTCTAAGGCTTTTCCTCAAGATTTGAAACAAAGTAAGCACTTAGGAAATTCAGAGGGGGCAGTGGGTGGGGCAAAATATGCCAATAAGGTTTTCCTTATTGGCCCTTTCAGCAGTCCTTGACACAAGAGAGGGTGCTGGTTAGGTGTATCTGGACATGATGCCTATGTGGGGAAAAGAAAGGGGTTAAAAGAAAATGGCTGATCTAATTTTAAAATATTATACAAGAAAAAATAAGTTGAGAAAAACAGGCTTCTTCCCCCAGCGGTCACTTTGTCCTGTGCTGAACCATCCCTGGACAAGCTGGCTACATCTGTTCTGGCCAACCAAACACAGCCGAGGTGGGGCTGCACCAGTCGTTGTCAGCGTAGGGCTGGCTGGGCCCCTCATCCTGTCCCAGGCCTGGCAGCTTTTCCCTTTGCCTGTGCTGTGAACAAGGATAGAATGTGAAATCTATCCATCCAAGGATTTCTCTCTGCAAGAGACCAGGGTAGCCCTGATCAGTGGCACTGATCTGCATTGGGTATGCAGAGAGTTAGGCCTTCAGGGGATCATCCACAAGGGACAAAAAACTGGTTATGAAGAATGTCCCTGCTCTTTGACCACATCCAGTATATATAATTAGATGGGAAACTCTGCGTCTTGGTATTAATTGCTGGATGATTCCTTGCCAATCTTTCTGCTCTGGGAATCAGATTCTAAGTGCATGATAAAAACATCAGGTAAGACAGATCTCAAAGCATGCTTTGTTTATCTACAAAGGATACACAAATGCCATTTGAATTGTGCCTGATGATAATATAATAGTTTGGGTTGGATGGGATCTTTAAAGGTCACCTAGTCCACCCCCCCTGCAATGAACAGGGACATCTTCAACTAGATCAGGTCGCTCAGAGCCCCGTCCAATCTGACCTTGAACTTTTCCAGGGATTTGGCACTTCTCTGGGCAACCTGTGACAGTGTTTAAGCATCCCATTGTAGAAAACCTTCTTCCTTATATCTAATCTAAATCAACCATTACCCTTTGTCCTAGCAGAACAGAATGTTTCAGAATAACCTAACAGATACTCAGTAATATATTTAATTGTGATGATGACTTTGTAATATTAGACATCTTTGTAAGATGAGTTTGTAAGAACAGTGCAGAGTGAATATATCACAGTGCAGGTGTCCATGAATTTGCTGGTGTAGCACAGAACAACTACAGGGAGAGGGCTGACCAAAGCTCATGAGGTTGTGTAAAGTCTGGAGCTGACTCGCCTTTGAACTGCTCCAGGAAAGGTGGATCTTGCCAGGGGCTCCAGTAATGGCTACATGTCAGCTGTCTCAGGACAAAAAGTCAGGAGGTGTTTGTAGTGGAAGAGTACATGGGGCACCTTTGTCACCAGGACGGCTGTAGTGTGAAGTGCAGGCACAGGCAGGGAGCCAAGGAGAGGCACGTGTCATGGGAAGAGCTGTGGGCAGGCATTTCTCTCTCAGTTGTTTGAGAAGAAGAATCCATAGACATAATTTCTTCTTATTGGTTACAGTGAAAAGAATGAAGCAAGGGAGGTTTTCTGGACTCACATGTTTACGTTTTACTTCAGCTCTGCCTCAAACCACCAAAAAGCCTTGGAATCCTCTCTGGAGTATGAGAGTTTCTTATTACTGTTTATTTTCTCATGCAACAAGGAAAAAAAGGTGAGGCAGAGGAAACAGGACACGCTTTGGACACCTATACTTCATGGTAAGTTGGACTGTGTTTCTATCTTCTTAGTGCTTATTTCAAGCCTTTTAAATGTGCCTGACAAAAAGTGTGACAAGTTGGTTGGCTTTCCCCAAAGTTTACTCTTGAGTGGGAAATTTTCTGTGGAAATAATGTGTTAATGGCAGAGAAAGAAGCAGTGGAGCATGATCAGGGTGTGATCATCGATCTGAAGAAATGTGTGTTAGTGCAGTGACACATTGCCTCCAAGAAACAGAAAACAAACCACCAAGTAAGATGCTTCATTTCATAACTGGCCTGTAAAAGTTCTCCTAGCATCTGGTAGGTACTGCCTTATGTGCCAAATACCCAACAAATACATTTAAAAAAAGGAATGCAAACCATATTTTACTGAAACATAAGAATGTTAACATTCAGAGTCTCATCGGCAACAATATGGGAGTCTGACAGGAGCGGTTTTGAAAGACTGCCATGTCTACTGTTTTCTATTCTGCAGAAGAACTGAAGCCATTGATTTTATGCCTGAAAAGAGTATGGAGGGCAGCAGCCCAGGCACTGGAGAGGAAATTGTCCCCTGAGTAATATGGTGCCATGGAAATACAATCTGATGGCCAAAGTCACCAGATGGTGCTATTGTGCACACTATTTTTGTGTGTGTGTGATCATTGTCCATGCTTGAAAGGGATTTTGAGGGGTTTTGCTGTAGGACAAGGGCTCTGGGGTGGTTTGATCTCTGCCTTTGTCCCTCCTGGTCCAATGCAGACCATGGGGCTGAGCCCTCCTAGACTGAGCAGTGCCTCCTTGGTCCTAACTCCCAAGATGGGGACTACCTCCATGCTGTTTCATCCTTCATTGTTTGAAGTTAAAGCATAAATGAAACAAGATGTACACAGAAACTCCCTCATTCTATATCACCAATTTCTTCTCTACGGGGAATCCAAACATCTCCAGGCAAGAGGATGTGAAAAAAAAAGCAGGGGTTTCCATGATGCCCACGGAAGCAAGGAGCACATCTGCTCATCTCTGATCAACTGAAGAACCTTCTGAAGCATCACACAGCAAAATCACCCCATAGCCAGGCACAAAATGTCCATCATTTAGCCTACAATCCCACAGAAATGAAGGACACTACCCTGTGCCCCAGGAGAGTGTTTCTTTCTGTAACGACTCTGTCCAGCAGAGGATGACAGAGATGATGAGGGGACTGAAGCATCCTTCTTATGAGGACAGGTTAAGAGGGTTGGGCCTGTTCAACTTTGAGAAGTGACGACTGAGCGGGGAACCTCATCAATGTCTGGAGCCAGGCTCTTCTTGGTGGTGCCAAGCAATAGGACGAGTGGCAATGGGCAGAAATTGGTGCACAGAAAGTTTCACCTGAATATGAGGAAGAACTTCTTTACTATGTGGATGACCGTGCACTGGAACCGATGCACTACTCTGGGCAGAGATATTGTGCAGCCTCCCTCACTGGAGATATTCAAGAACTGTCTGGATGCAATCCTGTGACATGTGCTCTAGGATGACCTGCTTGAGCAGAGAGCTTGGACCAGATGACTCACTATGGTCACTTCCAACCTGACTCATTCTGTGATTTTATGGTAAAGAGTGGTGTACCCCAGGCCTCAGTACTGGGGCCAGTCCTGTTTAACATCTTTGTCAATGACCTGGACAAGGGGATCGAGTGGACCCTCAGCAGGCTCGCAGGCAACACCAAGTTGGGTGGGAGTGTTGATCTACTGGAGCGTAGCAAGGCTCTGCAGAAGGATCTGGGCAGTTTGGATCAATAAGGCAAGGCCAATTGTATGAGGTTCAATAATGCTGAGTGCCAGGTCCTGCACTTGGGACACAACAGCCACATACAGCTCTACGGGCTTGGGGGAGAGTGGCTGGAAAGCTGCCCAGCAGAAAAGGACCAGGTTGCTGTCTGGCAGCTGGCTGAAGATGAGCCAGCAGTGTGCCCAGGTAGCCAACAAGACCAATTTCATCCTGGCTTGTATCAGAAATAGTGTGGCCAGCAGGACCAGGGCAGTGATTGTCCCCCTGTACTCAGCACTGGCGAGGCTGCACTGTGTTCAGTTTTGAGCCCCTCACTACAAGAAGGACATCGAGATACTGGAGCAGGTCCAAGAAGTGAAATGGTGAAATGTCTGGAGCACAAGTCATATGAGGAGCAGCTGAGAAAGCTGGGGTTGTTTAGCCTGGAGAAAAGGAATGTGGGGGGACCTTATTGCTCTCAACAACTTCCTGAAAGAAGGTTGTAGTGAGGTGAGTTTGGCCTCTTCTTCCACGTAACTAGTGACAGGATGAGAAGAAACGCTGCCAGTTGTACCAGGGAATGTTTAGATTGGATATTAGGAAAGGGTTGTAAAACACTGGAACAGAGTGCTCATGGAAGTGGTGGAGTCACCATCCGCAGAAGTGTTTAAAATGTGTGGATATGGCACTTGAGGACATGGTTTCATGATGAACATGGTGGTGGTGCTGGGTTGACAGTTGGACTAGATGATCTGTAAAGGTCTTTTTCAACCCTAACAATTCCATAATTCTATGGTCTTATGTTTCTATGTTCAAGCTTATGCATTATAAATATTTTGCTTTCTGCCCATTCTGCAAGTCTCTTAGTGAACCTGTTTTCTCTGTTGACTGTTCTCTAATTCTTTTTTAAAATGCATAAGCAGTTTTTAAACACTATTCATACAAAAAGTGTGACCCCGAGATCTTGAGTAAGAAGTGAAAGGTATAAATGGGCATTTTAAGAGTGCTATTGAGAAACATGTTGGGAGTATGGCTGAGAGGACTACACTCGCTTTAGCTTCATCTCTTCTAATTAAAGGCTTGTTGCCACATTGTCCACTAGGCTGAGGATCTGGCTGTGCCATTCCAGCTCCGCATGGGGAGCAGGGATGAAAGCTGCTGGCTGGTCTTTACCCCCAGACCTGCTCTGAGCAGATGGTGATGAGGGGTTTGGGAGGAGATGCCCGCACTGTGGTCTCCACCCCAGAACTGCCCCAGGGCCACGGCAGGACCCTGCTCTCTCTGCTGCTTGTACAGTAGCACTCTCTCCAGCAGGCAAGGGAGTCCATCCCCAAACCCAGAGGATAAAACCTTTTGTTCCAAAGCACCCTGCTGCTGGCTGAATCCTCTTTCTCAGTGATTAAAACCAGGGGTGCACCTTCTCTAATCAGAAGTAGAGGTAGGGAAGCAGCCTCCTCTCAGTGGGTGCCTTTTGCCTTGCTTGCACCAGACCAAACCCTGCAGCAAAACAACGTGAAAAACCCATGGGGAGAAGCAGCACTGGCCTGCAAGGGCCCCCACGCAGGGACAGGGATGGGGCTGGGATTGGGGCACTCCCCTGAGTGAGCACAGCTGCTGGAAAGGATGAAGCAGCATCCGAATGCTTTTAGCAACAGGCACAGGACTTGAATCAATAATACAAGAAAGCCTGTGGTCGGCGGCATTTCTGGCCACAGCAGATGGACCACCATTCAAGGAAGGGTTTGAGGCTTCCTCTGCCTGAGGGGATTTTAAACCACATTCCCACATTTCAGGCAAGTACCCTCATTTCTCTCTGGCCTGTAGGTCCGTGAAGAAACTGCAGTGTTGCACAGCAAGGAATCAGAGGGCTGGTAGGAAACTGAGCAGAAAGCACAATTTTTGTAGGTACTCATCTGAACAGAGGCTCTGGTGTCTGCATCCAAGAGCATCTCTGTCCACAGAGGTACTCATACCCCAGCTGGTTATGACTCTGCACTACCTGATCTAACTTGAGGTTGTATTTCACTTTGAAGTTAACCCTCCTTTAAGTGGGGGATGGACTAGATGACCTCCAGAGTTATCTTCAAAGCTAAATTATTCTGTGATTCTGTGTCTACCACTGTTTTTTATCCAGCTACTGTTTCATGTAAAATCCCTCAGTGAAGTCCCCTAGCCATTAGGTACAGGCATGTTCCTTCTTGCCTGTTCTACCTCTGCCTCCATAAATCTAGGAAAGCTCAGCTGTGTAGGTACAGAGTCCTCAGCAGGCTTCTAGCTAATGCGTAGATTAAAAGCTACTACCGTTGCCAGTAAATACAAGACTTTTGGGTCACTCTAAATTAAGCAAAAGCTCCATTAATTTGATCAAAGAAATAGATGATATATTGCAATGATTTGTATAACATACAGTTATTTAATTCTGTATAAAATTTTGCACAGAAATCCGCCTTTTTTCTGGTACCTTTGAACAAACAGAAATTACCTCAGCATATTACAGATAATATAAAAGTGTACTAAGTCACAACAGAAAATACATGGGGGTATATGTTGGGTATGGACACAGTAATCAAATGTAATCATATACAAAACCGGTATATTAAATGAAGCCTGAAAAATAAATCTTTCAGTGGCAAATAAATAAATAAATTGAAACTGTATTTAAATATTGATTTAAACATGTGCAATTTTTTTTTTTTCCATTATGTTTCGATATGGAGAAGTACAGTCAGCATTCGTTGTAGACTCAAAGATATCAAAAATATACATTGACTCAGACACTGGAAAACAAAAATATCAATTTTTGATGGTTTTAGTGTGAGAAGGGTTATAGTTTAAAAAGAATATTTTCAAGAGTGTGTCCTGTTTTTGAGATGTATTTATTTGCCATGAAGTAACAAGTTCCACAGCGTGGTGTGTTCTACAGCAGATGAAAATATTTAGTGTGTTAAATTTATGGCCAAGGGCAAAGAGCTGAACTTGGGAACCTATTTAAAGTGCAGTGGAAGTCTGTGAAGATAACGATGGGGAGTTGAAAGCAGCGAAGCCTCAGACAGTAATATCTCAATAACAAAGAGCTAATACTTTGCTGCAAAGACTTTCTCAGCAACAGTTGGTCCATTTTTGTCATTATGTCTAATCAAGTCCAGTCTTGCCTCAGCCTCCTCAGCCAGCAGACATCCAGCACTTAAATATAACCGTATGTGTCCAGCGTGATTACAAGCATCGTAACGCGCTCCCGGCTCTGTCCTCCCACCTCCAGCTGGCCCCAGACCCCAGGCTGTCACATTCCAGGTTTCATCCTCTGAGTGTGCGTGCCGATGGTGCATGAGGTTGGAGGGCTCGGGGAAGGGGTGTGGGGTGGCTGACACCCACGGAGAGAAGCATTCCCTCTCTGAGACCAGCTACAGCCACAGCATCACCAATCCTGCCAAAAAGTGCCCAGAGTCAGTAAGGGCTTGGGCTCCCAGTGTATCTGGATTTCTTCAGATGATTGTGGGTTTCTTCACACCTTCATTCATCCTGTGCTGTATGAGCCACGTGGCAGCTTTCTCGTGCTGGAGAGGCTTCCCAGAAGGTGAACCGTGTCTGCCTGACACTGACCCTGACCCTGCTTGCAGCCAAGCATACAAACCCCCACCCCTGACAGGCAAAGGACAGTATTTCCCTTCTTGTGCAAGTGGAGACAGGAGGCAAGAGCCAGAGGCAGGAGCTGTCTGAAGTGCTTTCTGCAATTACACTAGAAAATTCATTAGCATGAGTCAATGGCAAAAAATTAAGAAAGTGCCGAAAGACCCTCCATTAACATGTTGAAGAAAGGCTCTCCATTAACACATGAGAAATTTCACAAGGTAAACAACCATGTTCCTAATTTGCTGAGGTTCTAATTGTTCTAATGGTGCCTACATAGCTTCCTACTTAGAGCTGATAATTAGAATAAAGACATTAAATTATCCATATTGCTTATTAATTATGTACAGCACTGGAATCCCATTAGCGGCTTTGGATATATTTTTGAACACGTTTTAGTGAACAATATCCACTACCCTCGAGGAAGTAGAGGAGGACAAGACTTTCCACAGCTGGAGTGGTATATAGGATTGTATTCATCCCTCCTGAGTTTCACCAAAGTCTCCGTCTCTGTGGCCTTTCCCAAAAAGTGCTAAACAGCCCATGGGAGTGATGGGGTGTCCAGCACAGGTGACAGGGGGATGCATGACCTGGGACTAATAATCACCTTAAGGCCACTTCTCTGAGCCCAGCTCCAGCTGGGATGAGGAAGGCACTGAAGCTGTTGTGAAATAATCTCCATATAGAGAGTTGTATATTCAGTGAGGGAAAAAAGGCCTTGAGAAGGTGGTTCTGCTAAAACATTTTTAGGATTATAGTTTTCCTTTTAGTACAATGGTCTCTAATAATATTGGAGAGACCAGAGATGGGCAGAGAGCTCTGCTGTCTCCGCCGTGTCTCCCATTTGTACCAAGAGCCTGGAGGAGCAGGCACACCTCTGCTGGGGAGGCCAAGTACTCTGGTGTGGTCTGGGTAAAGTGATACATACCTACACCATGAACAAATCAAGGTGTGATTTTAGTGTGGGAGCAGGGGGATAAGTAGGCCACCAGCAAAGAGAAAGGAAAGGTAATATGCCTCCCATTTCTACTGCTGCTTCCTGTGCCATGCTGAAGAAGGCAGGCAGAGGAGAGACGTGTTGGGAAGAAAGGGCAGTAGGTTGCTCCACACTCCTCCACTAGAAAGGAAGCTGAGTTGCTAATATTATCTGTATTTATTGTATTTATGTGGTGCTGAGCTCATCTTTGAGACATCTGGGCCTAAGAACAGTAATTAAAATGAACAACTGTTGACAGCAGTTGTCACAAATTGAGCAACTGGCATAAATCAAACTGCCTGGAGTCTCAGCCATCTCTCCCAAGGAGTGGATAAATACCATCTAGCCAAATTAAGAAAGCTGTGGAGAGCAAATGTTTGTGACACGGAGTCAAAAACATGCCAGTGCCGAGTTCTGTTTGGGTTCTGGAGGAGCAAATCCCCTCCTTGAGGGATGCCTGTCCACCCTCTGTTTACCCTCCCCCTCACCTCGCCTCTGATTTCAGCTCTGGCACAAACAGAGCAGGTTTTCTGGCAACAGAAAAGGTTAAAAGCAGCAGCAAGCTCTGTCTAATGGTGGAGTTTGCATGATGGGCAAATAGCACTGGCTTTGCTGCATACTGAAGATTACAGCTGACTAAAGTACAAACCAAACCAAACCAAACCAAAATCCCAACCAAAACCCTTTGAAATCCATGACATGTGAATGTAGGATGTATTTTACAGGTACCCAAGAGCAGCCAAGCTCACTAAGGCAAAGATCTGTCTAATTCAATATCCCAAAGCAATAATTTAGGGAACAGCATAGATATGGGTAAGCAGGTGTAGTGCCCTTCCAAGCCCCCCGCCCCCACCTCTGATCATTTGCAACTTGGTGACATTAAAATGGCAAGGCTTGAGAAAACAAAATCTGTCTTAGAAAAAACCCACACCAATCACATAATAATTATAGATCAATTCCTTGGGACATACAAATCCATACAGCACTCTGATCTGTTTCTTAGAAAGCTGACAGATTTCCATTACTTAGACCAGAGTACAATTTAACACCAACACTGTAATTAAAGAGTTGGTTTTCTACTCTCTTCAAAAGGTTTTGAGGTTGGACCCAGGTTTGGACCTTCCCTTTGCATCACACAACTGAAACACAGGAACATTTCTAAAGGGAGCAACCAGAATTGCCCTGGTGCTGAGGCTCTTCTGTAGCCTATTGGGTCACCAAAAAATCAGGGCTGAATAAAAGCTGGCAAAGACACAGAGACACCCCCAGACTCCTGCCAGGGCTGCCCTGCCCCAGGGCCCAGCATGACCCCAGGCCAGCTGGACAGAGCGGGCTGCAACATGTCCCAGCCCCAGCAATGAAGGTGGGACAGCAATGCAGAGTATTATTTCAGGGAGCTCCCTGGCTCAGGCAGCACTTACTCACAGGGTGCGTTTCCGAGTTTTGCATTCATGTGGCTGCAAATAGGTGCAGGAGTTCATGACTCATCAAATAGCTCCAGGAGTGGGGTCAGAGGAGCCAGGAGCTGCATGTGGGACACATTACAACAGCTAGGGAAGAGGCATAGCAACAGATCAGACTTTGCTGCCCAGGTCTGTGAGCCCCATTCTCCTCCACAGCCATTCTGATGCCTACAAGACGTCCCATGGGTGTCTGCTCTATGGCTGCTATAGGTGCACCACCATGAGCCCAGCCCACTATCACCCTCTTTCCATCCCCTGCCCTGGCATAACAGTGCTTTTCTAGAATAAAGAAATCTTATAATCACTGTAGGGATGATTTGATGTTGGCTCTTGGTCTTCAGAATTTAGCCTTATTAATGAAATTCAGGTGGAAATAATACACTTTCTTTGTTTGGAGTGTGAGATATGTACCTTGAAAAGCAGTAATTGTGGCAGAGTTTTACTTATGGTCAGCTAAAGTAAACAACAGGCTGTCTAGATGGATATGATGTCCAAGTACTTTCCTATCACAAGGGCTGGATGCTGGCTCTGCTTGCTTTGTTTGCACTGGCCAGTATAAAACAATCTGCATACCATAATCTGAAAGGAAAGGTCAGCCCAAAGGTCACATGTTTTAAGGGTGCTACTTCAAAGACATTTATCTCGTTTACAACACCATTAAGTCCCTGGTAATGGTCTATTGTCTTTCATCATCTCAACCTCTTCACCTGCTTGTTTATGTTTGGCCAAGCCTCCCCAAAACGGGGTGCAGGTTAAGCAGGTGCTTGGTGGCTCCTGCTTGACGGAACACACTCCGTGTTATTTGAGAAAGTGGCAGACTGTTACAGGACTATCAAACCATAACCACAGCCATCCTCTTCCCCCTTCCTGCAGAAACCAGTAGTTAAATCCTGCAGTTTTCAGCTGTTGTTTCTGATACAGCCTTCTCGCCTTTTTCGCACTGTTCAGTCTGGGATCTCCACTGAGGTGGCTCCTTCAAGATGACTGGTCCCTGCCCTTTCCCCGTCACACCTCTCTCACCCCACTGCTGCTGGGGGGATGAGTTTGCTTGTTATACTTGGGAACCGTAATGACTTCTCTTCTCTTGATCCTCTTTGGAAACCGGCCCCATCATCCACATTAGTCTGTAACACCTGAGGCAAGATCTCATCTTCTTGTTGCAGTAATTTAGATAGTGTCCCATTGATTTCAGTGTGCATCACTGGAGCAAAGTTCATTAGCTGAGTATCCAAACCCTTGGTGATGTGTCCCAGGATTGCTTTCACATGCATAAATGTCCCATGCCCATGGCAGCTCCTTGGGGTTGCTACAATACTTGAGGCACAAAGTCGGAGAGCACTGTGATAAGTTCCCCTGGACTGAAAAATTCAAGTTCTTCTTTCTTCTGCTTTCTTTTTTGCTAAAGCACACCATACCTAGATACACATAGCCTAGTCATGCCCAAAGGGCAAGGTTTAATCTCTTTACACTGACAACATCCTCTAGGAGTTCCACGGTGCCTGCAGTTTCGGGGAGAGGAGACCTGTCTCTTCCACATTTGCTACTGTTGCACTGAGATGCTCTGACCAAGAAAAGAACACCTTTTTCACTCTCTGCTATTTTGCCTTCTAATTGACAGCAACTCTCCCACTGTCAAGAGAGGGGATGTAGCTTTGGTGTGTGGTGTGAAGAGGTAGGGACTGTGTGGGGCATGCTGAGTGTGGGTTCCTGTGCTGTTGGATGATGAAGACTGCTGAGCCCCAGGATGGGAAGGAGGAACTAGTGCCCTAGGTCTTGGCTGAAGACTGCTGGATGCAGCACAGGGAGTCACTCAAGAACACTCACACAAGCATGGCCAGGTGCCTGCTTCATGCAGGCACTGGGGCCTCTCCAACAATCTTGTGGCATTATCAGTTGTTATCAGGTATTTTTATTTTTCTTCCTAAATGTTACACAGTTGATCACAAATTTTCTTATGTTCTCTTTCCACAAGGAAGTAGTGAGAGACATTTTATAGGCTTTTCTAGGAAAAGTTGGTAAGTGAAATTTCCACTTAGAAGTTTTCCTTATACGTTTGTCTTCTATACACATAACTTAAATGTATGTAAATATTTGGGCTGAAATTCCCATGCCAGGTTGAATTACCTGGGAAAATATTCAAATTAAGTGTTCTGGACTTTTCTATCAGTAAAAGAGTAAGAAAGAAACTCTTCTGATGAATTCTAGCACCGTTGCATTTGGCCCTTGTGTCTTAAAATTACTTAAGGGCTCAGAATATGCCTTTTCCTGTTCCCATGAAAAGGTAGTCAAATTTGATGAAGCTGTGAGCTCCTGAAAAAATTCAGGCTGCCACATCTGGGTAGGTTTTGCCTAAAGTTTGGCAGCTTTTATCCCAAATATTCTGCCTGCCCTGAGCATAACTCAACTCAAGCAAGGAGGGACTGAGTAGGGCTTTTCCCCAGACTGCTTCTTCAGATCCTGGTGCCTCAGGCATAGCTTGGAAAGCAGAGACCATCTCTCTTGTGCTCCCAGCTAATGCCCCAGGGGCTGCAGAAGGGGCTGCAAAACAGGCAGTGAGGAATGTAAAGGTTGGAGAGTGGGAAAGAGCAGCCGGACAGAATTAATTCTGGTACATAGTTGTGAAGCAGGGGTTGGAGCAGACCCAGGCTGAGGAGACAGGAAGGATGACGATGGTGAAGTGTCTCCTCCATACTAGAGTACCTATTTCTGTAGACCTTTCACTTTTGCTTTTGCATGTTCCCTGACTGGCAAGTGAAACCTTTGGCAAAAGCTGATGAAAAGACTGCAGAGAAGTCCAATGACTGGGGTGAATACCTGAAATACTGAGGGTTTTTTTTTGGTGATGGGCAATTTTTCTTCTTTACAGTGGTGCCCTTAAATCTAGCATTTCTTAACCCTTAACTTATTAGCTTTGCAACATTATGCACTTTTCATTTATACTAGTGTTTGAATAATACATGAAATAACAGGTCTTAAGAAGATGGTAAACACACCCTTGCCTGTCTGTATATCTTTGTGTATTGCATAGCCATAGAATTTTAGTTTTCATCTATTCTAGAGCTGAGAAGATATATTATTTAATAGGAACTCTGTTAATGACTGGAAATACATGGTTCTAAACTGTTTGGGATCTAATTACTGTAAATGCTAAATACTTATTTTTCTAATTTCTACACAAGTAGATCCATGTTTATAAGTGAGTACACAGTTACTGAAAATTTCAGAGTTTTATAAATCTGATACCTCTTTTCCTAAAACTTCGTTAGATCAACCATATACTACAGATGTATTTCTTTATCAGTTGCATTATCAGGCCCAGAATTCAGAACTGAGTTTTCCTGTGTGGGCTCTTGTGGTCACACAGTCCTATTTGCAGGCTGAGGCTGTAATTAACAGCCTGTTCTTAATCTTTCTAAGGCAGTTTGCTTTTTTGTGAGAACAGTGCAGAAATGTTTGCAGTTGATACCTGTGAACAATGCTCTTTCTCTTCCTTTGCCCAGGTTCTCAGCTGGCAGAAGGTGGGAAAATGCCAAGAAATTCAAAGGAGTCACACTGAGCTTCACCAGCCAGGAACTTGCCCCATAACTTTTATTTTAGGCAGAAGAGGGAGAGTAAACATTTCCCCGGGCCTGGAAAGAACTCCTTTCTACGTGCTTATTACATGCCTGAAGTCGACATTTTTAGAAATTAGTCAGGAGTTGCTCAAAAATGAAAAACTGGCTGGTTCTGCATCTCTCTGCCTGCACACTCACCAAACTGGTAGAGTTAATAACTTATTATAGAGTGAGAATTCTGCACTACCTCCACAAAGAGTGGGAAAAAATTGTCTAATGGGTCTTCAGGCAGAAATCATAAAGCTCTTACTGGTTTTGCTTAATTTGGCGTCTTGTCCAGCTATGCTGCCCTCCCCAGTCTGAGCTTCTGC
Organism: Oxyruncus cristatus; assembly: GCA_013399855.1. Taxonomy (NCBI): domain Eukaryota; kingdom Metazoa; phylum Chordata; class Aves; order Passeriformes; family Cotingidae; genus Oxyruncus; species Oxyruncus cristatus. Next base: position 687,871 of record VXAY01003858.1, on the reverse strand, counting down.
CATCCAGCTAACAAAGCATATAAAACCTTATGTGGTGGGCTTAGGACAGGCATGTTGAAAATCAAAACAATGTGTTGGGCTTTTTTTGTGAAAACAAACTTCAAACTGATCCATCCTCAGAGGCCCTCACTGTAGATGCCAGGTGTCTGTCATGCAAACACCCACTCCTGTGTTACTTGGGGAGGGTCTCAGTGCTAGCTCCATGCTGGACCATCTCTTCTCCTTCCATGTTTAACAACCTACCAACCCCTCCAAAAATGTTATTCAGGCTCTAACTCTAACTAATACTGAGCTATAAGACAAGGGAGAAATCTGCTGTTGATATACTGCCAATGCTCATTTGCAATTACCTGGGTTGGAATAGCAATAACACAGTGTTTCTGGTGTTGTTCCTCACAATGGGATTTGAAATAGCTTATTTCTAAATAATTTTATTTTACCTTTGACACTGAGTTCTATTTTTAGTGGATTTTTTTCACCAACAAGACTAAATATACCAAATATTTCTACCATGCCTGCCAATTTCTTCCCAGATTTGATACAAAACTAAAGATACAGATTTCATCTGAATCTACAGTGAAGGTGGACTATCTGTTTAAGAGAGTACCTCATTTTTTCCTAATGTCGTGCATGCAGTGTTTTGCACAGCTTCCCTTATTTTCATGGATGCTCATCTTTGGGGGCTCTGGAAAGTGAGCTGTGTATATGGATGTACAACACAAAGTATGTAGTTTTTAAAAGGTTTTCCCTACTTGCACTGTAGGTAATTTCTAACATGTCTAAATGCCTGTCTTGTTTGATTTCAGTGAGTTATCAAAGGGCTGTGTTACGCATCAACAGGCTGAAAATCAGGCCCATGTTTCATGCTGAGCCCATGTTATAGGCTTAGATTTCCCTGGGGGAGAGTGGAAAGGAAGAAAGAGATGGAGAGTATTTGCTTGGCTGTCATAGTACAGACATTGTACCCCTTCCCCATGCACTGCCCTGGTATGGAATGGACTCATCTCCACTGCTGCTGCATCTCTCACGTGAGTCCTGTATCCCATTTTTAGGGACCCCAACATCCTCACCTGCCTTCCAGAGAGTTTGGGGCAGGGCTGCCTGTGGCCTTGCACAGTGGTGTGTGAGGGGTGCTTTTAAATATTTTGAGAGATTAAAATAAACTGCCAGAAAGTGGTCAACTGATAATAGAAGTGCCTGAACATGAATGCAAGTGAAAATATGCCTGGTTCTAGATTATTTAAATTCTTTGAATAGAAGATATTTTCCTCTCCCTGCATGATTATGCTTCAGATAAGGAATCTGCGCCCAAACCTATGTATATGGCAAGCACAAACACACTAGCCTGCTATTCCATATAGTATCAAATACAAACCTTTTCCTAGCTGTACAGTGAATTCATGTTTTGAGAAGTCACTAAGTCTAACTCTGGTATTTCATAAGCCTGCATAGGCAGAGACGTTTAAGTTGCCTTTTGTCTGGTGAGACTCAGCAAGCTGGTGCTGGGGAGCCTTGAGGTCCCAAATCAACATTTTTTGTATCTATCCCAGGCCCCCAAGAATGGACCACACTGAAAGCTCCAACAGTCCTCAGATGGAGAGGGGGAAGAGACATAAGACTGGAAAATTAATAACAAGCTTGGGTTTTCATATTCTGTGTTTGGCTGATGTGTAGGACATAACAATGGCGAGAGAGCAGGAGGTGTGTGTCACCTGTGGTAGGGAAGGCAAAGGTGGAAAGAGGGAGAACAGTCCACGACATGGGCTCTGTCTCCTGAAAATGAAGTGGAAATATTTTATAGGAGGCCAGGTAAGGATGAGCCATTCGGGTGTTTGGACACAAGGACTTTTTGAATGGAGATAGCTTTTAGAGAATACTGTGATTTATTTGAAAACAATGAGTGAAACCAAATGAGATGCCTTGTTTCTTGCCAGTTCATAAGCAAGCAAAACCTATGGTTCCTGTTGGACATGTCTCTCAGGACTAGTAATATGAGAATAGATTTTCATCCTTAGTTTGAGAGACCTACATTCACAAAGAACTTTAGACATCCTGGGAAATCAGTTGGAATTAGATCCCCAGATGCCTCTTTGAATTTGGTATAATTAGTTCCAGGAAAACACTGCCCAGGCATTTTTTCCCTGCTGCATGCAGGACTGAAATGCAAGAAGGGGTATTTTAGAACGACTGTAGAAATCACACACTTTTGGATTTGGGTCAGGAAGCATTTCTTTCTAGTTTTGCTCAGGTGAGAAGAGATCAGAGACCGGACAGGGATCTACGGGGCTAAAGTGATGGCAAACACGTTTCAATTTGCTGAAATCACTGGGAATAGAGCAAGTACAGACACAAGTCACAAATCAGCGGGTGACACAAGCCAAAAGTAGTTTTTAAAGAAAGGCAAACAGGCCTGGTTCTTAATGAGGCCACAGATGTTACTTGAGATTTTGCTCCAGTAACTATCAAGACCACACTAGCATTATACACAGATGTTACGCCAAATGATCTTGGGAAGTGGGGGCGTGATGTCATTGGGGGGTTTCAAATCTGGAACACATAATCAACTTATCTTTGTTCTGAGAGCTCTTGTGATAGCCCCCCGGGCTCATTCAGATGTCTATTTGCATAGGAAGTGCCCCGAGGAGAGATCTTGTTCCATGACACAGATAACTGTGGTGACAGTCCAACATACCTGTTGTTTAAGTTTCTCCTTATGAGTGGATATAACATATTTTGGAGAAGATTTATGGTTGGGTGGAAAGAGGATGAATGGTCCAACTCCCCAATGAGTTCCAAAAATATATTGCTTCCAGAGGAAACCTTGAGAGCATGTAGAGTCAAAGCTCTCCAGGGCAGCGTGATCATATAGATATTTTCTAAGTAAATCACTCAATGGAACTATGTTGTATTCATAACAGTGAATATTAGTAATGAGTAGTAGGGTGGTATTTTAAAGGACTTTTCCTCTAATTAATATTGTAACTTTTTACCTTGGCAGTGATTTCTTTGTCCATAGCCTTTTGCCACTGGCTTGAGCCTCTTATTTTCTCTAGCTGAAAAACCTCCTTAAGTGGCTCTTAAAATAGAAATTGGCTCAGATACTCATCACATTTCTGCTTTTGCTAGACGAATTTGAAAGAAATAGAAAAACAGCAGACATTTCTATTATTGGATGTTTCTTCTGAATATAAAACTCATGCTCAATACTCTGATTCTAAAAATAATTTGCTGTGCTGAAGCCAGCCTGGCTACTGTCTCACTTGATTCCTACTGAACACATATTTAAGTGCCTTTCTGAGTCAGCACATTGTAAAACAGGCCTTGCAAGGAGCAGGGAGAATGGTGATAGCTCTAACAACTTCCCTTCACCTTCAAAACAGAGCATGTGGGACCAGTGGTCAAATACCAGACATGTAAAAACCTCACATTTCATCTATAGGAATATTTTCTTATAGAGTTTAGTGATGAATTAGGGCCTTAAAAACATGAGTAGTCTTCCATTACTTTCTTCTCTTTGTGTGTAAATAGCAAAATTAAAAAAAAAAAAAGATTTTATCTCTTAGCAGCTTCTAGGGCAAGAGAGTTTATGAATGGCACAAACCCAGTCTAGACAGCACACAAACGAAGGGTTTGCTGTATGGTGAAGCAAAGCATTTTAGCTGATCTTCATTGCTTCTTTGAAAAGTGGAGGTATTGTGTTGGGCCATCATAACTAGATATGAGGGATAAAATAGTTTGCCTTTCCTTATAAGGAGAGACTCTTAACAGTACTGCTCAGGAAAGAACTTAAACAGGTCAAGATCTGCAAAATTTGTCTCAGAGTATGAGGGAGCAGGGCTTTATCTCCATAACGAGCAAGTCTTCAGGCTGACAGCACTGAACAGTGCTGTATTAAGTGCTGTATTATATCTCTATGCCTTCAACCTTCTAAAAACAAGGCTTATAAACAGCTGGAGCTGTGCTGTTGTGGGGAAGAGGAGCTACACAGAGAACTGCAGCCAGGCAGCATTTGCTCCCTGGGCTGCAGAGTGCTGCCCTGCCCCAACATCCTCAGCTATCTTCCATGAGGGCAAACGTGAGATGTTTCTCTCTGAGGTCACCCTCATGCCTTGTCCTCACCCTCAGCCCTCTTCCATGGTAGCTGCTGGTCCATGTGCTCTCCCCCAGGGCAGAGTCACTGAAGGCTCCTGAGACAATAAAAAATTGTTTGGCTTACCATGGGTCTAGTTCTCCTCCAGGGGATGCTTGTCACCACTACAGATGGAGGTATCCCATGTGGCATGTATATCTGCAGGGAAGCAACAGGCACAGCATCTGGCAAGCCTGATGACCTGGCAAGATACACTGCAGCCCTAGACCCTGGTGATGGGGAAGTCAGTGCCATGGAAGGCCACAGCAGGGTCACCTGCTCTGAACCCATGGATCAGATCTGCTCAAAGGACCAAGACAACCTTAAAGGTCACTGGGGGGTTGTCTTTCCCCTTTGAGCAGATAAAGGGCTACGTGCCTGGGGCAATGTGGTGTGGATCTGGGTCTTGGGACAAGAACCGCAAACCGTGGTGACAGCTTTTGTCCCTTTGCACTCATCTTTGCCTGCCCTCAGGGTAATATGGCTAAAGATCAAGCCAAGTGGCTTTTTGGCATGGGGAGAGTTTGTGACAGCACATTGTTGGCACATGTGCCCAGCCTTGGCAGTCAGTCCTTGCAGGATACCCCGGCAGGGCTGAGAGTAGCCCTCAGCTGTTTTTATCTTTTACCTTCTACACTAGTAGGACAGTGTTGCTATGGCTGAGGAGAGCTCAGGAAGGAAATCAAGGTGCATACAGCCCAAATGAAATCTCACAGCCCTTCACTGGAATACTCCTGAATATTGGAACTCAAATAAGAATCAGAGGGTCACTGTAAAACTCTCTTCTCCCCATCATCCACCAGTACCAAAGATAACCTGGTAGGGTAACTCTAGTGGAGTTACTCCTAGTCTGCAGTGGGGTAAGACTGGGTGATTTCACTGCACAAGAATTGCCACTGCATGGTATGAGATCTGAGTTGTTTCTCAGGGATAGCTGAATCCTAGCATAGTTCAAAAGGCATCCAAAGTTAGAAATGTTGAGAGCAAACATAATTTGGAAACTATTCCATGCTGGAATCCTCTGCAGATGATTACAGTCAGGAAAAGTACTATCAGAAGGTAGCTGTATGGGTAAAGAAAAAAAGTAAAAAGGGTCTGGGCACTGTGGTTTTGCTTTCTTAACAAACTGTTTCCCTGCACTGCAAATACAAAGGGAAGGAAGAAGGAAAGTATCTGGCTATTTAAATGAAAAATTACTTTTCTCTGCAATCACCTTCTGTCAATAAAATGCTTATTTTCTGACATGTCAATTAGGTGATTCAAAAGCCAGATGACCACTGCCTTCCATTTAGTACTGCTCAGCTGGGTTAAATGTCTTAAGTGTTTACCCTTTATGACCAGTGGCATGTATCTGTTCTTAGTCAAACTGTGCTATGTGTGACATGTTTGCCTGTAGGTTTTTCTCTTGAGTTAAAGTCAACCATTATTATCAGATTCTAAGAAAAATGGTGGGTTAGGACAGTGTTTTCACTGACAGAAATGGGTACGGCTTGTTTTACAGTAATGTGTATGAGAAATATGAAACAGATGAGAAGAATTCACATAGAATTAACCAGCCTGTAATTTAAAGTGCTGTCATTAAATAGGATCATGTATCCATGCTTGGTACTTCAAAAGAAACCTCTGCTGTGTAAGACCAGCTATTAGTAAGGAACATTTTGTCCGGTATCTCAAACCAATTTTAAAAGATCTGATTACAGACACACACATGTGGAAATGAAACTACTTACTTCAGAATCTTTAGGACTTGATTTTGTTCACACAGAACTCTTGAGGTTTTAAGGAAGAACTTTGAATGAGGAAAAACACATAAGCTCTGGCTCCTGGTGGAGTCCTATGACAAAGAATGGTGATAATATCAGTGTAACTTTTTACTGAGGCTTGATCTGAACATATAGCACTATCTGCTCATGTAAAAGAATGGAGCAGGTAGTGGGGTGAGAAAGATTCACATAATAATATTAATTTAACTAATTTAAAATGGATAAATATTTAGAAAGCTGGGTGCTGTCATCCACCAGGGAATGCAGACCAAGATTTTTGCTGGGAAAAGTTAAGATGCCTCCTTTCTGACTTCTGACCAGAACTGAAAGTGAAATGCTCATTTGGCAGATATAAATAAATAAGCTGAAACAATGGAAGTCACTTTCCCAGACAAAAATAATCAGCCTTTGTAAGTAACAGCAGGTTAGCAGGACTCATTTTGCAGGCCCAGAGAAGCCAGCAGGAGACAACCACCTTGGTGAAACATTCTTTGGATTGGACCCTGTTGGGCAACACCATGCTCAGACCTGAGATGGGGGTATACATGCACACCCACGCTCTGGTGAGCAATACAAGTCCGGTGAGTAATTAGCAATTTGATATGAACTGTGCCCCTAAAAAGCAAGCAGTACTTAGTGCTTGGACCTTCAGTCTAGCTACCCACAGGGTAACTCTCCCTGCCACTGCCAGGATGCCCCAAAGCCCAGAGGAAAATCTGAGAGCTCAGTGCCTGTGTCATGGCTTGAACACACTGCTGACTTCTCAGGGGATCAGCTGGGGACACTGCTGGGCAGAACTGGGTACCTCTGCAATTCATCCAGAATCTCAGGGAAAGGTGAGTGGGACCTGCCTATAGGACCCCAGGGTAACAGGCTGGAAGTGACCTCAGGAGGTCTCTAGACAAACATTTTGCTCAAAGCAGGGTCAACTCAGGTCAGGCCAGGTTGCTCAGGGCTTTATTCAGTCTGAGGCAGCTGAAAGCCTCTAGAAATGAAAGATGCACCGTTCTCACTCTGATCTTCTTTTCTCACCCCAAGCCTAGTAAGGCTATGCTGAATGGCACACAGATGATTGTGGTGGTCCAGAAGGGACCTTTGCTGCAATGGGGTGCAATAGGACTCTGTAGGTGCACCTGTACTCTGCTACATGTCCCCAGTGATGTGATCCTTTCATTACTCAAGGTGATCCCCCCCTGGGTCAAGCTATGGTTCACCTTTGCACTGTGTTCCATGTCCCTTTTTGCTGAAGCCAAGGCAGCATGTGTGCCTGGATCTCGTCTTGGCACTTCCAGCCACAGCAGTTCAGAAACTCTTTGAAGTTTCTCAGATTCAAAGAAACACTCTTGGCTCACTGCTGACTCTTGGTGGCTGGAGCACAAAGGTTTGCAGGCAACTTCTTTCCTCAGACATTGCTGTAGTCTAATCACAATATTTCACAGAATCACAAAACAGCTGAGGTTGAAAGGAACCTTTGCAGGTTATTCAGTCCAACTCTGTGCTCAAAGCAGGGTCAGCTACAGCAGGTTGCTCAGGGCTGTGTCCATCTCTGTTTTAAATATCTCCAAGGACAGACTCCATAAACTCTCTGAACAACCTGTGCTAGTGTCCAAACACCCTCATGGCAAGTAAATGCCTGTCTCGTGTTTAAATAGAATTTCCTTAATTTCATTTCGTGCCCATTATGTATTACCATATTATCACTATAGCTTATTACACACTGAAATTCAACATACAATGATACTCTTGTGCACACTGTTGTTAGAATAATAATTTTTGTCTGTCTGACCCACTTGTATTTTATATCAATAACACAGCATTTAATATTACATTTTAGAGGAAGAAAATACTTTTTTTTCACGCAACAACTTGCCCAGTAGTTTACCCAGAGTGGAAAAAAAAATAGCTTGGATTTTTTTGTAAAAAACCATATGTTAGTTAACAGAACTTAATGTTTAATTTATAATCCACAATACAGATTTCTATACAATTTTAGCAATGCTATGCAGTATAAATTATTATTCTTAGTCTAGTTTGTGAAACTATTTCACTATTTTATACTGTCATGAGGAATAATACAGTTGGATATAACTGATGAAGTTTGCTTTTGGCATTCTTCTAGAATTAGGAGACCAAAACTAAAAATGGCAACCAACAACTTTTTTCTATATTCTACATTATCATATCCTGCATTATCATATTGTGTGCTGTATTCTTTGGCTTAGTGTCTTAATATACATATATCAAGCAGCACTTATAAAGATACACTTCTGGATACTAGAAGATACTCTACTGGACTCCTCCAGTAGAGAAAGTCTACCCATAATATAGGGCTTGTTCCAAATGATGCAATGTACTGCCAGATGAGCAAACTTAAGGAGTACAGAAGAACTCAGTTGTGTCCTGTCAGTTTTATGAGATTACACCCGAGCTTTCTCTTCTCCATCATAAGCAGTCCGAGCTCTCTCAGCCACTCATATGACAAATAAACCAGTTCCTTAAACACCTTAGTGAACTTGCTCCCATATATCCATGTCTCTCTTGTACTGGGGAGTTCATATGTGGGCACAATATCTAGATGTATCTCACCAGTGCTGAGCAGATGGGAAAAATCAGCTTCTTCAACCTGCTGGTAATATTCTTCCTAATGACGCAGGAGGGTGTCGGATTTTTTTTCCTTTTTTTTTTTTTTTTTTGTCACAAGGATGCATTGCTGGTTCATGGTCAACTTGCTGTCCATCCAGACTCTCAGGGTCTTTTATGCAAAGCTGCTTTCCAGTGGGTTGACCTCCAATATGTTCTGGTGCATGGGGGGTTATTCCTCCCTTGGTGCAGGACTTTACACTTTCTTGATGTCTATGAGATGCCAGTTGGCTCAGTTCTCCTGCCTATCCATAGCCCATGAATATCCCTAGAACAACCTTTTAGTTTATCAAACACTCCTCCTAGTTTTGTATCTTCTAAAAAATTTCTGTGGGTGCACTCTGCCTCATAACCCAGGTCATTAATGAAAATACTTAACAGCGTAGGACCGAGATCCATCCTGGTATACACCACCAGTGACTGCACTCCAGTTGGACTTTATGCTGCTAATCCCAGACCTTTGAACCCAATGGTTCAGCCAATTTTCAGTCACCGCCATCTGTCAAGCTCTTCCTTAATCCATTTGTCTATAGGGATGTTACAAGAGACAGTGTGGACAACAACTGTTGCTCTCCCCTCAGCCACCAAGCCACTCATCTCATAAAAAGCTATTTGTGCAGTCAGGCAGGATTTACTCTTTGTAATTCTATGTTGGTGACTAAACCACCTTCTTACCCTTTTTGTGTTTGGACATGGTTTCCAGGATTAATTGCTCCATCACTGTCCTAGTGAGTGAGGTGTGGGTGACTGACCTGTGATTGCCTGGCTCCTCCTTCTTGCTTTTCTTCAACACGGGAGTGATATTTGGCCTCTTTTGTTCTGCGGGAACCTACCCCATATACCATGGCCTTTCACAGGTAATCAAGAATGGCCTCGGAAAGACATCAGCCAGCTCTCTCACCTGTCACAGATGCATCCATCAGGTCTCATGGATCTGAGTATGTTCAGTTTTTTAAAGCGTTCCTTAACTTGATTGTCCTTCACTAGCTGTAAGTCTTCTTTGCTCCAGACTTTCACACTGGTCTTGGGAACATGGGATTCCTGAAAGAGTGGTCTTACTTGTAAAGACTAAGGTGAAGAAACCACTGAGCACTCCAGCTTTCTCCTTGTTTGGTGTCACCAGGTCCCCTACTCTTTTCAGCACTGACCCTACCTTTTGCCTAGTCTTCCTTTGCTGTTGATATGCCTTCAGAAGCACTTCTTGCTGCCCATTACAGCTCTCACCAGATCCAACTGTTGATGGTCCTTGGCTTACTCAATCCATTTTATGAAATATTTGCCACCACAGTGGAAGGGATTTCCTTCATCCTTTCACTGAGACCAGTAAGATTTATGGGTTTAAAAATGCTAATAAAGTTATGCCTGTAATACTGAGTATTATTTTAAAAATTCTCCAAACCCTCTAATGACAGCACTATCATTAATTGAATTTTCCCATTATAATTTATTTTCCCAACACATCTCTCAGAAATCTGATTTTCCATACCTCACACCTGAACTCAGTACCCTTTTGAATGCTGGAAGTGTGATCTCTTGCTGCTGAGCTCTCTTTGAAGAGTTTGCTTGGGCTGGGAAAAAATTACCCCTCTGAGCCCATAGGATTTCAGACTGGCCATTAAAATCTAAAGCCATTTGAGGAGGTGGCTGAAAAATTTTGAAACCCATGGGAATGAGCCAGGGTTTTTCTACTGACCTGATTCTATAATGAGACAGATCACTTCACTGCCTTGCTTTCACAGCCTTTCCAAATGAAGTATGAATCAAACCTGCATCTTTCTGTACTGCAGAGGATTTTAGCCCTGACTTCAGCAGAATAGGGTCTCCCATGTAACTATCTTATCTATATTAAGAAGTAAATTTGGAAGTAAAAAATGTCCACATCTCATTCAAAACATGCCTGAAAAGCTCCTAAGAATTTCCCCATGAAAATTCTGATGTATTTCTTCCAGTATGGGATGGCTCAGAAATGAAGCAAACAGGGCTCATCTCATAATTAGGATTACAAATTTAGGAGAGAGATATGGTTAAAATACTTTTGCCCCATGACAAATCAGTGCCAGACCACGGGCACTTCAGGTCCTGAGTCTGCTCAAGAACCATTGAGAGCTATGGACAGACAGTTCAGTGTAGAGTTTGCTTCATGTTGGGCCATATGCAACTCTCCAAGAGAAACTTTGGTCAGGGTGTCTGCATAAAGTACAGAAAGAATTAGGAAGAGCAAGGAACCCTTGATATCAGTTGTTGAGTGTTTCTTTTGTCAGCTCCTTGGAGATCTAAGGGAACAGTGAGCTCCAGAAGTATTCACAGGGTGGAGGTCACAATGAAGTTTTTGGGATACCACTACTGTGGGATGGGAATTAATATGGGACGGAATCTGTAGCTAAAACTGCAGAAACAAATAGTATGGTTTGAGGATCTGGTTTTGCTTCTGAGGCCAGCCATGTGGAATGGCTCACATCCATAAGAAAACTGCTTTCTCGCTAAAATTGTGTAGCATAAACCAGAATTTCACTAGGGAGAATGCAGAGAATAAACAGCATGGGTCAAAATCAAACTTCTGGCTTCTTTTATTAATATAGTTTTAATTTGGGCATGTTTGGGGTTTAACTCTGGTAGGCAGCTAAGCACCACACAGCTGCTTGCTCACTATCCCCACAGTGGGATAAGGGGGAAAAGGATAAAAGTGAGAAAAAAAATGAGATACAGACAGTTTAATATTTTTTTAAAAAATGGAGCAAAATATAACAAAGAAAAAAGAAAAAGCAAATGAACTTCAAACCCATGAAAAGCAAGTGATGCAACTGAAAACAATTCCTCACAACCAACAGAACGATGCTCAGCCAGCCCTTGAGCAACAGCAGTCCCCACCAAATTCCANGCTGCTTGCTCACTATCCCCACAGTGGGATAAGGGGGAAAAGGATAAAAGTGAGAAAAAAAAATGAGATACAGACAGTTTAATATTTTTTTAAAAAATGGAGCAAAATATAACAAAGAAAAAAGAAAAAGCAAATGAACTTCAAACCCATGAAAAGCAAGTGATGCAACTGAAAACAATTCCTCACAACCAACAGAACGATGCTCAGCCAGCCCTTGAGCAACAGCAGTCCCCACCAAATTCCACCATCACAGTCTTATTACCAAGCATGTCATCATAGTTTCTGGGACGTCCCTTTGGTCAGCTGGAGTCAGCTGTCCCAGCTGGGTCCCCTCCCAACTTCTTGTGACCCCCAGCCTACTCTCTGGCAGGGCAGTGTGAGATGCAAGAAACATCTTGATGCTCTACAAGCACTGTTCAGCAATAACTGATGCATACCTGTATTATTAGCACTGATTTCATCACAAATCCAAAACGTAGTCCCACACAAGCTATTTTGAGGAAAATTAACTCTATCCCAACGAAGCCCAGTCTGGGGGTGCCGGCCTGTCTGTCACTAGCATCGTTCCTATGAGAGAACCAAGGCACTCTGGACCAGTCAGGAGAGTGTCTATGCTTATAGTCTTTAAAAAGTATTTTTTAATTTAACTTCTAACTAAAAAAGGTTTTGGTTTTGCGCATGAAAAGTCTTCCTTTGCCTCCAATGTGTAAAAGGCAATAAATTGGTAGCAGGACTTTCCAGCTTCTGGCTTTGAAATGCTCCCCAAACCTGTGGACAATGGTCTTCAGGATATTCTCCCTGTCCACGTCCTGGAGAGATGCCCGAGTAAAATAACTGAGTGCAGGGTGTCTTTGTGCCTTCCCCACCAGCTGCAGGGCTTTCTCTCAGTATATACACAACCACAGCACAGCTCCAGTCCTCGCATTTCTACAGAGGCTTTCTGCCAGCAGATACACATACCTGCACCCCGTAGCCCGCACACCCAATTGCCTTTGGTCAGTCGCAGTCTCTGAGTCCGCCCCTGAATTGCTGCACAGGGCTCAAAGGAGGTGCAATTCTTGCAATTCCCAAAGGAATTTTAGCAACTTATTCACAGTTAAGCCAATACTTTAAAGGGCAGAAAGATGGGATGTAATTTATGAGGTTTCCTCTGGCTTTACCTCACTCTCTAAATCTCCTCCATGTTATCTGTGAAGGCTTAGACCCTCAGGACCAAATGGATGCCATTTTTCCCACTGTTTTGTTTCAAAGTCAAACCATGGAAAACAGTGCCTCAGCACAGGATAAACAGCAAAGCTGTCCCATTTTAAGAATTTATTTTTAAAACCCACTGTTGCCAATTAGTACCCAAAATGAGTGTTAATGAAGTACAAAGGGGAAAAATACAACAACACTGCTAAAAGGATAGGTTTTCATGTTCATAGAAAGTTTAAAACTAACAGTTAGGAAAATCAAATTAGTATAGGCATCTGGAGGGAGGAGAAATTATGCTTCTATTGTGCAATGTTAATGTCTCAAATTGTTTAAAACTACAGGGCTGAGGACGTGAGATTCCATTTAATTAACGTGCTAGGAAACCTTATTATCAAGTTGAATGTGAATTCTTCTTGATATTTTACTCACTCCATTGCCTGAGGCTGGCTACAGGAGGCCTTATCCCTATTTTCCTGTAAAAACTACTTCCACATTCCACATCCCAATTACTCTGAAGGGCATACCCAAGCTCCCAATAAAATCATGCTTGGAGTCTTTGCTGACTTCTAAATGCTGTTCTACATGTGTTTCTGATCACAAAATCAGATTTCCAAATGTCAAAATTATACTTCAAGTGGAGACTGAATAATAGTTTAAGCCTTTTTATTTGTGTAGAAAGCTGAAAATGAAAATGTGAAGCACCTGAAAACTCTCTAAATTGCTTGCTTTATTTCCACTTGAAGCAGTGTCCTGAGACCTATTGTATTGCAGTCCATCTACACTTCTTTATGTTGTGAACACTGAGGGGGCAAGAACTGCTCAGACTTGCCTAGCACAACAGTTCTATCTCACTGGCAGGGACAGCCCACTGCTGCCTTCATTCAAAGAAGTCATTAAATGAAGAATAATTCAGAATGGCAGGTTTTGGTTTCACTGGTCAGGCATTTGTGAGGTGGAGTTAGGTAACTCATTCGTCTCCAGTTAGCACCTATGGCCCTTGTTTCAGCTGTGGTGGGCAGGCTGTCTGGATTTTAGCAAGGAGAGAAAAAGAGCAGGTAACCTGAAAGCTTTTAGTCAGGTCTTCTGTTACGGGAAAGGCAGATAGCAGTGAGAGGACAGAAGGGGGCACGGTGTCCCATTTCACCTCTTTGCTGATGGTGGCTGATGGTGGCCCCAGCTGTGCAGCTGTGCCAGGGCTGCAAACATGGTTCCTTGTCTGCATGTGGAGACATGATGCTTTGGTATCCTCTGCACTTGCATGTGCTCAGCCATGGGAACAGCTGGAGAAGCAGCAGTGCTAGCTGCATGGGCTGACATGGAGATTGGCCAGGGATGGTGGCGGGGAAGGACCCACAGTCCCTTCCCTCTGCACAGCCATCTACTGCTCCCTGTACAAGCTGTATCTCCAGACCCAATATTGTCTACTGAACGGACATGGGTAAGATTTTCAGAAGCACCATTTAATTTTGGTACACGAGGGGCTCACTCGCCAATTCAGTGTGTTTCCTTCTGTGTTTTCTGTTTAAATACCGTCCTCCTCACCGCATCTCATCAACATGGACAATACCAAGCGATTTACTGCATGATATTCCTCTCTCAAGCTCCATTGCATTTCTTCTGTCAGATGCTCATTGTAAATTCTTTTAATGTGAAACAGCTCACTGGAGCAGAGCTCCACATTTTCTCCTGTTTCTGGTAACTTGTGAGAAGTTGTCGCTTTGTATCCAGCAGAACTCCAGGGAAAGATGACAGACTCCACAGGCTGCACATTGCAGAGCCAGAGGAAATTGATACTAAACACAACGTCATTTAGATTTAAAATAATAGGTCTTAAGTGGTTGCTGTTGTTTGTAATAAATATAATATATATAAACTTTAGCTTGTGGCTGAAATCTGAACTATCTGTTTTAAATGAATGATAACATAAAACATGTCATAATTCCTGGTCCATTACTATTGATGAACCACAACTTAACATTCCACAACCTGGTTTGACTGAACTGTGCCTAGTCATGGAAAGGTGAAAGAACCTAAATGCCAAATAGACAACCTCTGTAGCCCTTGGTCCACTACAGTTTAATAACAGAAGTTTCTGCTAGTCTTCATTTGCTTTAGTGTTATCCTTGGGAGTGATTATCCCTGGATCTGAAGATGTGGTTTTTTTTCTTTATAATACAAGGTGGATGACCTTGACTAGGTTTTGTGAGGGTCTTATCTGTGGATCAGAATGACTAAAAGCCTCAATCCACTTCTGCCCTTCACTTCCCAATGGAGAAACTAAGCCCTCTTTATCCAGCCCTGTACTGCAGGGCTGCACGATCTGGCAGGAGTCTGTTTTCTTGGGGCCCACCGCCATTACTGGCAAAAGTAGGTGGGTTTGCCTAAATCTGAAGCTCATCACAAGGTCGTCTGTTCAAACGGCTCTGAGAAAAAACATCAAAAGAAGATGAATGCCATATCTAGAAGCAACTGACAGGTAGGGTCATCACATACAAGCTTTTGCCTAGCAAAAACTATTTAAGTGGTGAATGCTTGAATTGTGAAGAGATTTGTATCACGTAATAACATCAAAATTCACTTACAGCATGACCATGCTCTAGAAAGTGATCTTCAGCGCAATTTAATGTAGAAAAGGAAAAGGAGAAAAATACAAGAAAAAGGGGGAAAAGGAGGGGTGAAGAGAAATGGCTAAAAGACCTCAGCTTTTGGTCTTTAGAGACAGAGGAAATCTGTACCCACCCTTGTGTACATTTGAAAGCTTCTAATGTATTTGATTTTTGCTTCTGTGATAGCCAGTCTAATGTCAAGATGTGGATTTTTGATCTCCTTATAATAAGCTTGTGGACTTTCCATTTATTTCCCGTTACTACTTGACCTGGTTTTCTAGTCTTCATCATGCTGTCTGCAGCAGGACCTTAGTGATTTAGACCATTTTCAAATAGAGTAAAGGGAAGTGAATCTAGAGTTTAGTGTACTGGAGGATATGAAGGCAAAGGTCAAGATGGGGGAAACACAAAAGAAGTTTTTTTCTTAAAACTGACTGAATTTGATTAAATTTGACAGTCATTTTTCTGCCAAATGACACAGACATACAAGTCAACCTTTGAAAGACATATGATACACAAATTTTAAGAATATATGTGCATATGTATATGCATATATATAAAATCCCACACATACACGTATAACTGCAGACATCTGTTTCCAGGTTTAAAGCAATCCGCATCCTTTACCTTATACAATGTGTAGTTAAAGCAAGCAGCTGGTTTCCTAAGATTCTACAGTGCCCAGTGTACCAATGGGCTAAAAAACCACTGGAAGAGTAAGAAGCAGAAAAATCAGAGATTTTTGACCCCAAAGGTACAATTTACAGTTTAGGTGCTCTCTGAGTCACAGTCTGAGAGCAACTGAAAGGTTTTTAACAGGGAAATTATGTTTGCACACTTTCTTGTTGCTATAGCCTTGCTCCTGAAGTTACCCATCTGGGATGGAGACCAATTATGTTTCTCTGCTGGGGAAGCAAAGAAGCTCATGGCTTTGTTTCACTAGGCTTACCTGACAGCAGGAT
Organism: Oxyruncus cristatus; assembly: GCA_013399855.1. Lineage (NCBI taxonomy): Eukaryota > Metazoa > Chordata > Aves > Passeriformes > Cotingidae > Oxyruncus > Oxyruncus cristatus. The sequence goes on along the minus strand of VXAY01003858.1, from coordinate 671,699 downwards.
GCAATGAAGATCCAGATGCTGCAGCAGTCAGGAAGCTATGTGAGGCAGTGTAAAGAAATGTGATACAGCTGTGTTGTCTTTTAAAATTCACATCTGATGCCAAGGCTGCAATTACAGGACTTAGCTCAGCTGCCCCAGTGGCTCTCTGGGACATGACAGATTACATGTGACATTTTGCTCCCAGCAGAGACTCGTGCCACCAGTGTTAACTCATCCCTGTGAATGGAGCAGCTGACTGAGGGAAGGACTTTGCAGATTGAAAATGCTCTTAATGATTATCTGGACTCAGTGATCTTGATTGCCTTGCTTCCAAAAAACTCAGACTCTCTGTGCTGGAAGCATTGAGGACTTCAAGACACCATTCAGCTGAAGCAGGCACTTCAGGTTATTTTCACTCTGTTCAAAAGATGGGGGGAAGGCAAGGACTTGCAAACTTAAACAAGACAAAAACATATGAAGAAAAGTGTATTTTCAAATGATTCAAATTCAAACAATAGAGAATAAAAAGGAGAACTAAAAAAAAATCTTAGTAGTTTCCCTACAAGAGCTAGATGTTCTCACAGATACTGGGGCTTTGTGGGTTTGATCGAGAAATCAACATAAAATGAATATGAAATAGCAACTTACACTACAACTGGCTCAGATTAGGCAGAGTTTCCATGAAATCCTATATATCTAAAATATTTTGGATATCTAGCTGGATACCCATTCCCCAGAACCATTATTTAACAGGTTTATGAGATATGGGGAATGTCTAAGGGAAAATATCAGCCCTTCGTGGGAAAAGACCAGCAGCTTTTAATTTCACTCACTGTCTGCAGCACATTCCATTCTGTCTTGTGAAACTGAAAACAAATTTGGCAGCAGGCAGTCATCTGATTTTCATGTAATTCAATAATTTATCATGAAAAATATTCATTTATAAACAATTACTTGTTTTGGAATGATAGCAGCTGTCATTTTGGAGTCTGTAGTTCCCCCCACTGGGATATTTTCTGAGTTTATCCATCATTAAATCATGCAGTGTTCAATGTGTTTGGAATCTGGGCTGAATGCATTTTACAACGTGTTTATGTTTTGTAATGTGCATAATTTCGTTTTTGCTTTACAGACGTGAAATCCAATATTGCCAGATGTAGAAATCTCTCTTTTCTGAGCAGCTCCTCTTGATATGACCTTTTGGCTTTGGGGAGGAATTCCCCCATACAAAATCAATATACAAAATATCCCCATTTCTATTTTGTAGTCACAAATCTGTAACTACCCAAGCCATACACACAATAAACAGCTCCAGCTCGAGTCCCCCCAGGCTTGACCAAAAGGCTCATATAAGCATTGCCTTTTGAATTTAGCTAAAGCATGCAAGTATTTCCTTTCATTGCTGTCATTCTATCACAGGGTAAAAGCCAGACAATATCAACGTAACAGAGAAGACTTACATGAGCTATCCACCTTAGGCAGGACCTGGATGTTACCAGCATAACTAGGAGCGTTTGTGTGCATAGGAACCACAGAGTCAGACATTCTTGAGAGAAGACTCTCAATAGCATTGTCTTTATGCTGATGTCTTTTCAGAAATAACAACTCTGATCACATAGATATGCTGGGAGAAGGTAATAAAAATCAATGGGTTTCTTAATAATAAGTCCATTTGTTGGCAAAGGATTAAACAGAAAGTGGAGTTCAGCTATTGTAGGGCTTTATAAAATCTAAAGCCACATAGAAAGAGCCCTCTTGAAGAGGTACTTTTCCTATCTCCTTGGTTATTTTACTTAGAAAGGACTGTGAAGTATCAGCTAAGTCAGCTCTGGCAAATCTGAAGACATCCTGGCATGCACATAAGTTCTTCCAAAAAGGTGCACTGCTTTTTTGAGCTTAAAAACCAGTATCAAATAATTCATTCATTAGAAACTGGGATAAAACACAGTCTTTATAAAACATAAATATGAGTAGTTTCATTAACAACCTTTTCTGTTCTCAGTTGTTCTTGTTTGTTTCTTGTGGCTTCACATGGGCTCAGCTCTTTGAATGCTATGTATTTCTTTGGACTCTGTCAAAATGAAGATTAGAAGTAAAAGATTGAAAAAAAGTAAAGATTAGATGAGATCTCCTTTGAAAAGATTGTTGAAAACTTCCTGTACAAGCTGCTGTTATGGAAATTTATCATCTGTACTATTAAAACAGAGATACTTCTATGGAAGTGCATATGAAATAATTAAACAAAGAGAAATGCTGGGCTTTTAATGTCGGGAAGACAGACAACAAAAAGGGTTCATGCTATTGAGACCCTCCCATTTCTGTTCAGCAGAACACTTAAACACATGCTTATCTTTCAGCAGGTGCTTAAGTCACACTGTATGAATTAACCCAGGACCAGACGTGCATTTGAGCATCCTTCTGAACAGAGCAAACAAGCATGTATTTAACTACTTCCCAAACCAGGAATTTTTCAAATTCATCAATGCCCTGGGAAAAAGGGAAATGTGAAAGGGTAAACTTGGCAGCTGACAGCTGTTATATGTAGGTTGGCTGATATCTGGGGAGAGCCTGCAATGCTCAGTCATTGGTCACTTCAGTGGGAGATGAAACTCAAGGCAGACAGAGGCAGAGGAACACACTCTGGAGGCAAATATATGAAACTTTTCAGGCCCACAGCAAGCTCCTAAATCAAGGGCAACCACCCAAAAAGCCTTAATAAAATCTTAGCACTGTTATGGACAGCCCAATGAACACCTCTGTTTAGCAGGCAGAAGAGATGGGCAGTCCAAAAAAACATTTGGATGTAGAAGGAAGGCAATGCAAAATAATGATGAAGTATTAAAACATAACTTGTGTAGAAAGCCGAAAATGAAAATGTGAAGCACCTGAAAACTCTCTAAATTGCTTGCTTTATTTCCACTTGAAGCAGGAACCAAGAGTGCAGGATTTCATGTTCACTTCTGGTCACCCCTTCTTTTGCCTGGTGCTTGATGTTGTTGAAAGGAATAACAGAAATGGAAGGAATAGTGAGATTTTAAAGGTTTTGTGGTTATTGAAAAAAAAAAAAAAGACATATTATTATGGGCCTGCTAAAGAGGTAAATGACAATGGGGGAAAAAAGGTCATGTACCTCTACTTACCTTTTTTTGTCACTGAGCAAGGCAGAAAAGGATTATCCATTAAACTTGCCAAAAGTTAACCAATAGTTGTGTACTGCCACATTATATTGAAAGCCAAGCCAGCTAAATGTTTGCTTTTTAATCATATACTTCTTTAATCTTTGGGTCTCACTGATCCAAAATTTGTGAAATTAAAAAAAAAATTAAAGGTTGCACACTGATATGAATACTTGGCATAACCCCCTGTATTCTTAAAACAAGATTTACTCCTGTGGTAGAAACATAGGACTTCACATTTCTGTGCATAATCTGGTTGTTGAGAAGGGGAATATTCCTTGGAATAGAGTTGTTGGGTTTTTTTTCCCATACTCACTGATTGCAGTCCTCTTCATCTGTCTGTGAGAACCTGCTAACCAGAGGCTGGATAACAACCTGCATAACAAACTGTTGGATTGCTCAAATCCAGCAATTGCTGTGTGCCTTCCTTCCTCTATGGAGAAGACTTCCCAGCAAAAGTACTAGGTGGGAAAAATAACTGTATTGGGCAACATCATTTGAAGGCAGACCTTTGTTGGTCTGTTTGTTTACCTGTTCCATCCATACATCAGAAACCAGCCATGAGCCATGGAAAAATACCTAAACCCCTAAATCACTGGAGCAAGGAGAATGACCTTTCTCCACATTACCCCTCTGGTGGTGACATGACTGACAGCCCAGCAGAAGCGGAAACATTCAAGGGCAGGGTGGATGTGGCTCTGAGCACCCTAACCAGGTTGAAGGTGGTCATTGCTCGCTGTGGGGAGGTTGGACTAGATAATCTTAAAGGTCTCTTCCAACCCAAACTAGTCTATGATTGTATTAGTCTCCTCTTCACCTCTCTTATGCTGTGTCAGAAAAGATGTCTCTGTCCTCAGACCTGCACCAAGCACAGGTAAAATTGGAACTCTGCAAAAGAGCTGATATTTGGGTCCAGGTTCTCTGCTGTCACGGCTTTATTGAAGTGATGATGGTGAAGAAGGTCTCCCAGTAATACCTGAACTGCACAGAATACCTTCCACTTCCGATCTGTTTTCCAAACTCTATACCTCTGATCTGCAGGACAGGTCTGAGGATTATGCTCTTGTTGCTGGTGCATAGATGGATAAACATCAAGGTCTAGTGAAATGCCCGAGGCTTTGTTGGGGGGCACTTTCAGAACCAAGGGTAGTGCAGAGGAATCCCCACTTCAACAGCCAGAAGAAAACACCAGCCCAAGACTGGCCAGGGGTTTTTTGGGGATTTGTATGTTATTCATAACTACTTTTGACATTCAGTGTGCCTGCAAGTGTCAGCTTAGAAATTTATGAAAGAAAGGAAAAACAAGCTTCTGGAGGAATGCGGTACATTTGAAGTCTGATAAATGGCTGCTGGTGTTGCTAAGAATTACTGGTTTTAACAAAGGATTTCTGGAAAACCTCCCTCCTCCCCATCACATGCAGCAACACAACCACAGAGCAGAGACTGATTAACGCTGAGCTGGTTTCCTCTCATATGTAACCATCCTGTGTTTTTCAGAAGATGTTTTAAATGATTTGGTCAACTTAATTCAAATGTGTGTGAGAAAAACCTATGAGAAGTAATAATTTTTGGGTAATGTAGAGTTATAAACCAGTCAATGATGGCCTTATACAAAATGCAGCCTTTCTTTATGGTGCTGGGTCAAATGAAATTAGTGAAGCTTTTCAGTCAACAGTACACAGCTTGCAAAAGCTACACAGGAAGGCACTTCAGGTTTTATTTGTAAGGGCTGAAGATGTACATCACAACCTCTTGAGTATACAGGGGAAAAGCAAGCTAATCCCTTACTCTCTTGCAGTAGTACAGCCTACATCACATTCCTGCTACTACATCCAGTATAGCTGTGGTTTTGGTCATCATTTACTTTCTCCTCAGGGTGTTTGGAAGAAGGGAACATAGGGCTCTGCTCACTCATGTCTTTCTGGCCCATGTTTTTTTTGATGAAACAAATCCGGAGGAAGTTTTCTGAGGTTTCTTCCTTTCCCGTGTTTTCTCACTGGAGTTTATGTCTTGGGATGCTGCAGAAACCATATTATGGAGACAAAGGGGGAGAATGACCCCACATATGCATATGGGTGAAACCGCATCTTTCAGGCTAGAAGGAGCTCAAAATATCTCTTAGCCCAGCAAAACATCTCCCTACTCTTTGCTGACCTGGCTAGCTAAGTCTGGCTTATACTTTTGCATTTAGAATTTCTGGTTTTATGTGACTGGCAAAGTTCAAAATTTAATACAAACCTCTGATACTTGCCTGTGCTTGGTTTTCCTCGTTAAAACAGTTGAATGCCGGATTTGAGACTTCCCCGGCTCCCCCTGTGCATTCCTGTCTCCCCTGGGAGCCATACCCTGCCTCAGTTATCTCTGCTGCACCATGGTATAGCACAAAGTATTATTATCTGTCCTCCAACACAGTTCCCACCCAGGCTTCCTCCTTCACCTTTTGTGGCTCCTAGGATATGGCAACTTGTGCTCATGTGTGGTGGACGGACACACTGATTTCACCAGGGATCATTCCCCTCAGTGTGAATCTCTGACAAACACTGTGTTCACTGCAATGCAAAGATACCAAATATTTCAAAGTGCAAATAAATTAGCCCACAACTGCTAGGCAAAACAGGCTTGATAAATGTAAGTTTTAGTCAGCAATGTTTAAAGTGAAATCAGTAAAGTGTGCACAGTGATGGATGAGTCCAGAGATTTTTATTAAATACAATAGCCTACAGAAATGTAGGGAGCTGTTATAAATGAAGTGAATACTAGTTTAACTAAAACAACTCTTGTTTAGAGAAAAACGTTGGGATTTATTATCCTATTAGTTGCTTTTTTCTCCCTTTTTTTTCATAAGGAGCAGCTCTCAGGGTGTCCCGGGCAGAAAGTCAAATTCTCCATTTACCCAAGATGTTTAACAAACATCCTCTTGAAAGTTGAAACTACTGAGTTTTTGATGGGACAACATAAATATATTTGAACTGTTGTCAGTACAAACTAGGCATCTTGAAAAGTGTAGTACATCTCCATTGGACATAATATTATTAATGTCTTTGAAACAATTCAGCATTTATTTTGAAATAGCAAAGAGGTTTGATTCACTTCCAAAAGGAGCTGTAATCCAAAAGTGTCTCCTATTATAATATTTTAAATGACTGGGTGTACAGAAAGACAAACAGAGCATTTTTGAAGGCTCGGCTGACTGAAAATTAGTTTGGAAATGTCTGCTGGGAACCAGTTTGCATTGTGGTGCTGTTCAGACAATGCCTCTACCTCATTCTTAGATTAAAGAGGTTGAGTTTTACTAGCCCCACAGCCAAATACCAGTCCAGCATGGAGGATGGGTTAAAATATGTGGGAGTACAGGCTCTGATCTGCTCTCTTATCACTTTGCAAAAGTTAGATAGCCCAGAAATGTCCCAGAGGCCCTGCTGAAGACTGCCTCTGTTGCTCCTTAGCCCTACTGGACCTGCTCTCACGCTGGTAAGAGTCAGTTGTGTTGGAGACAGGGAGAAGAAATGTCTGAAGCATGGAGGTCATCTGCTACCTCCAACTTTTCAGATGATGTTTTAGGAAACGGAACAGACTGAGGCAAGTTAATCTAGGTTAGATCATGGTTTCCGCTTTTGTCATCTTCCTGTCCTGTCTTCCCTTCCAGTCTGATATGAGAAATTGCTATTGAAATAATCTGCTTTGATGAATTTTCCCAGTATGACCCAAAACACCAGAGTTAATTGCTACACAACGCTGGATTATGCTGCACATTTTGAACAGCTGAGTGTCAGATGATAAAAACAGTGTCAGATGGTTAAAAATGGTTTTTGGCCCTGTGTCAAACTATTGTCACTCTACTTTCACCATTGTGAGTGCTGTGAAATATTACTTACTAATGCTATAGAAAAAGAAAGGAAAACAGTTCAAAAATTCACATATAAATGACTAAATAAGGCTTGCAATGGAGGAACTGTTCCATATCCTTTCACCTTTAAAGTATGTCTGGGAAAACTCCTGGCTTGAGAGTAATTTAGATGACTTTTGAATGGACAATTCTGAGAGAAAAGTTAGTTGGCAAGAGTGGAAGTTTTTTGATTCAGTCTTATTTCCTTGAAGACATAAGAAGTCTCCAAAAATCATTCAAAAGGAGAAAGAGAAGAGCAGCGAGATAAAAATTCAATTTCTTCTCCTGGTGCTGCTTTTCTTCCCACCTTATGACAGAAGAAGTGCTCAGCATAAGTGGTCTTATTGGTAAACCTGAGCCTGGGGACAAGCTCAAGTGCCAAGAGTTGCCTGGGGACTGCTGGAGCAGGTGAGGGACAATAGGTGAGGATCAGACCACCGAAACCACCTTGGTGTCCTGGTGGACTGGAGAACTGACAGGGCTCTGGGTCACGCCTCTCTTGCACAGCTGTGCTCTCAGAGGCAAACAGTGACCAATGGTGTGTGTGTGAGCTTTCAGCCATTAGCACTATCTAATCAAACACCTTGTTGTTGCTTTAAATGCAAAGCTTCTCCTTAGCAGTAATGCTTTTCCTTGAAAACTGTATGCATCACACATGGCTTCGGTTCTCCAAGATAAATTAGGTTATATCTAAACTGGTGGACCACGTAGATCTTGGCTTTGTCCCAGCTCTGTATGAATCTGAGACCTGGGTTCTCCCTAGCCTCATGATGCAGAAATGAAATCAGATGCGTGGGCAGAATGGAGCAGCGACACAACTGGCCAGGCCACACATCTGGACTTGCTGGCTCAGAAGGTACATTTGTACCTCAGTCCCATCAGTTCAGGCAGGCTTAAGAAACAGCTCCTGGCAGTCCTTGTGAAGTCACAGAATCACAGAATCACAGAACCACAGAATATGCTGAATTGGAAGGGACCCACAAGGACCATTGAGTCCAGCTCCTGGCACTGTACAGGATCATCCCCAAGAGTCACACCATGTGCCTGAGAGTGTTGTCCAATGCTTCTAGAACTCTGTCAGGCTTGGTGCTGTGGCCCTGGGGAGGCTGTTCCAGGGCCCAAATACCCTCTGGATGAAAAACCTTTTTCTAATATCCAACCTCAACCTCCCCTGACACAACTTCAGGCCATTCTCTTGGGTTCTGTCACTGGTCACCAGTCTCCACGACCTGTGTAACATACCCCAAAGCTTCCCTGGGACACAATATGATGGACTGATGCCTGTGCCAGGAGGACTGTTCATATGGAGCTCACCAACCAGAAACTGTAGGTTGAATTTTTCAGCAAGCCCATTCACTTTTTAGCAATCTCTCCTTAAAAGGACACAGACACATAGAATGGGACTTAAGGCAGAACTCAAAGAGATGAATTGCATCCCCCAAAAAGACTTCAGCAGACAACTCACTCTGACTTCAGATGTCCATCAAAGGAGAAGGGGCAAGCCCAGGACTGTACTCCTGGAGATGGCCACCTAAGACTCAATCAGCCCTCACTTGTCATATCTGACCCAAGAACTGTCCAAGCTTTTAAAATTCTAGCACTGGAGAAAATACAAAACTTTGTATGACCATAAACATGGAAATAAACAACCAGCCAACACAGTAAATGTAGTATTTTCCTGTGTCCAGACCGGGTTGCCTGCCTTTCCTTTATCCTCTTAGAATCTGGAGAGAAAGACCCCAAAATATATTGTATTAGTGATAATTCCTCCTAAAGCCAGCACTTGCTGCTGCTGCCGGCTCCACAGGGCTGCTCTGAGCTGGCCCACTCTGCACAGGCACCTGCAGTTCCTGCTGAGTTTTCATTCCAGCCAGGCTCCAGCTGCTGTAAGGAGCAATTCCCATAATCCAGCACATCAGGACGGTCAGCTCCAAGGTAAGCATGTCAGAAGCTTGGGTTTCTGCAGCACTGCTGACATATGCCCATTTTGGAGCAATAACCCTCAGTTTGAGGCCCATGACTCAAGCTGTGCCTCATGCATCTGGCACGTGTGCTGACCACTGAGGGTGACTTGCTGCTTGAGGCTGGTGCTCACACTTGCAAGGCATCGGGTGGCAGGATCCATCTTCATTTTCCCTCCCAGACAGGAGGGGAGATTGGCAGAAGAAACATATTCTTCTACTTTGGTTCGACTGCCAAGGGGAGGTGCAAACCTAATGGCAGAAAGTTTTGCTGTTATTCCTCAGGGAATTAAGAGAGGAAGTGGATTAGCCAGCCTGAGAAGAGGAATACTTATACAGGACAGAAGATGCCACTAGAAATACAAGGCTGGAATTAAACACCTGCCTTGTGCACAAAATCCAGAAGTTTTCTTCCTTTCACACATGACATCTGCACAGTAATAACAAGGGGTAGTTCCTTTTACCCCATGCAGATTAATGGAATTTAGTGGTTTACAGCTTTTTTTTTTTTTCATTGACATTGGCATTAGAGTGTGATTTGGTATGAAAAAATCAGCCACATATTTACATATCTTAGCAGGTCACAGCATATTGAGGACCCTGAGCACCCTAGCCCCTGAGAAGTGTCATCAGTCTCTTTTAGAGACAGGGGCACAGAGGCAGATCACACTGCAGCCTCTGTTTTCAGCCTGGTATCCGCCAAATTCAGGTGTCATCTACTTACAGCCTGGCACAGGCAGGAGTTTATCAGGACAAAACAGGACCCCTTGGTATCTACTCTCAGAGACATGGATGGCTCAGCTGGGCAGACCTGGCCAGGGCTAGGGAAGGCAGCTTCTTTTTCACAAGGGTTCTCCATCCTAGGACAGTCCACCTGTCCTAGGTGGAATTTGCCCTGGAGCAGCTCCAAGGCAACCAACCAACCAGATTTTATGAAGGTGAATTTCAGTTTAGTAGCAAATTCTATTTCAAAACCAGCTAAACCCACAGACAGCATGTTTTCACAGCCAGTATTTGAGCTGTTACATCAACAGGATACATGGGCATCTCCATGTACGGGAGGAGGGAATTTAGCAGTTCTTCCCGTCACTGTCACAAATACCTGCTGGGAACAGTCCCACATTACCAGGAATGGGAGAATGCTGAGGAACTAGCTTTAGGAAGAGGTACAAGAATCCAGCTATGCTGGATCAGCATGTGACATCAGGATTGCCTTCTTCTGTTGCAGATTAAATGAAAAGAATCCTTTTTCTTCCTTTGGAAATACGTATTCTCAAATAATTCCCAGTCTACCTATTAGGAGCTCAACCCATTAGCAGTCTATATGTTTTTACATTTTTCTGGCAAGCTTCAGACATCTCTGATCAAGACAAAATCTTAGTGAAAATTTGCCAAAGCTGTGTGTCTGTAATCACATCACTGCATTTGGCAGCAGGATTGGTACATATGGCAAAGTTCAAAGATTTGGCAAAGCAAGCTCACCTTCAAAGAGAGTGTTCTGAATTACTGGAAAATGAATTCTGTTTGACTGATGCTAAGTGTTGAGGGTTTTTTTTTTTCTTACAGCAATAAAACTGAATCCAATTAGAAGTGAAGAAATGCATTTTCAAAGACAATGATGAACAAATGTTTATAGGATATCTAGCTTTTCTAGATTAAATTACCAGGTTAAAGCAACGCAAGACAAAGGGCTGTTAATTCAGCTAAACCAGAATCCATGCTGCCCTGAGAATGGTTCTTCCATCAAATTAACCCTTGGCGTTTCCTGTGTTCAATTCGATTTTTCTGAAATTTGTATTCTTTCTGGAACACTGCACATCCATGTAGATAAAAGCCCTGTTTTCTTTGTATCTGAACTGCAGGTAAAATGGTTTAGAAGAACAGTATCAAAAACTGCAATGTCAAGAATCTGAAAGTTAGGAAACACTAGAATTGAAGTTGCTTCTGAATTGATAATCTGCCCTTTCTCGTACACATCAGGTTGCCTCGTGTACACTGTTGCATATACATTTTTCTAAGGAATCCTTTCTTGTGCTGTGCAGCCATGATGCAGGTGGAGGGGCTGAAGTCCTTTCTGCTCTCATGTAAATTCTGCATTATGAGGGGGAAGCAGGTCCTCCTCTAACCAGCAACAGCTGGAGCCCTGCCTCTGCTCTCATAACAAGCCACAGCAGAGACACTTGCTTGTGCCTGGCACAGACCCAATGGGCATGTTCCAGCCTGTGGCAAGTGATGAAGAGACCTGAGACACCTCTTCTTTCTGACATAAAGTCTGTGCCTGTTACTAACCTAAACAGAGAAATTAGTGCCTAAGCCACATATACAATCAGCATGTTTTTTATTGATGATTCAGGACACTTTGTTCAGGGACACCTCTCTCTATCAACTTTCAGGAGTCCTAAAATATTGAATTGTGCTGGTATTAGCAAAAGGATAAATTGGTGGGTGCAGGGCAGTTCAGCAGTCAGCAACCCAGACAAAAATATTCTATCCTCTGACAGACATATCCCTCTCTATGGGGAATATACGCACACCTACGTGGAGCAAAGCAGAGATATGGAATCTCCTCTGCCAGAATTACAGCACCCAACAGAAATCTGGGACCAGAGACTGGTGATGTGCCTCAGTGGTCATGCAGAGTCAGCACCTTCAAGCTCACAGCATCCACAAGTCCAGAGGGGTCGCAAGTTATCTACTAAAGACACCTTCAGTAACTTCTCCATTTCTTTCTTTGAAGTAGGCAATGCCTCTGCCTTATTTAGCAGTTGTTTTTCCTTTCTTGTTGGCTAGATTACTTTCCTTAGCTTTACAAGTTGGGTGACTCAGCCTTTTCTTGTCTCCTTCTGTCTTGAATAACTGCAGGTCAAAAAAATTTAGAAATTATTTTGAAAATAGGATGCAACTATGGGTTACTTAACACTTGACCATGTTTACTGCAAGATACTTGGTCTACAGGGCCACTGTTCTCACTTTATTTTAGTGCTGCCACTGCTACCTAAGAAGGTTATCTAGGCATTTCCTGCTTGCCCACAGTGACATCAGATATTTAATAGCTGGGAGATCTTTCCAAAACAGTGATTACACAATTCAAACACTAGCAATTTCTGAATCAAAACAAAGAATGATTGCAGGGCTCTTTTGCATGAATACGTTGCACACTGTGGTTTTGAAACATCTGTTGGCTGAGTTGTATACAATAAAGATACATAGAACACATGGCACTGCCATTTGCATATAGTATGTCCCTGCTATATTAGAAGTAAAGGAAGATCACAAAAACCTTGAAAAGCCAGCAGAATGGAAGATGACAGATGTTTAAGTCATGGAGAGCACTGTGGTAACAGTAAACATTAACAAAACTGAAAAATTTAGAAACGGCACTTGCAGTAAGTTTTCAGTAAACTAGCAAAGAGATCATGGTGTGCTCACACCAGGGAGTTGTTAAAATGGTCTTGAAGGGGGATAGATTTGTATCTTCTTTTTCTACTATGGTACATGAAGAGCTCAAACAGTTTCAGGTCCCTTCCCATTCCCCTCACTTTTACATACACATCTGGTTTGATAATAAATCTATTTTAACTATCACCAGAGCCTTCTTGCTCATAGGAGCAATGTATCAAAATCCCTATATGGTAGAGAGTCCCAGGAGGTCTAGAATATGCCTCAGAGGCCTTATGCAATGGTGAAATCGAAAAATGATTCACAAGTGGGAAATGAGAACCAAACTCCAACATCTGTGTTTCTAGATGAGGCTGAGCTCGATGTACCTCCTCATCTTGGGGAGCCCTTGCACAGGCATCTGGAGCAGCTCCCACTGACTCACCTCCTTCAGTAACCAAGGATCGATGTCTCAGTGTCCTTGGTATCAGCATGGTTGTGCTGATGGCCACAGGGTATATCCTCAGCTGGAAGTCTGCAGCAGAACTCAGGAGCCACATACTCCTGGGTAGACAGTGTTGCAGCCTTGCCAAGGCATATAGCTCAAACAGTTATGAAACTGGCCTGATTAAAAAAAAAAGAAAGAAAAAAAATTTTGTTTTGCTTGGTTTTCTGGTGTGCAGGCTGTGGTGATTCACTTTCAAAGTTCTTTTTCTGTCATATTGATGCTATGTTTTTCGTCTAAGTAAAGACCGAGATTCTTATACCACCCCTGATTTCAGAGGTTAGGCATTTATGGAAAATACCACCTCCTCTGAAGCTCTGAGGACTCTCAATATTTCTGCACAGAGTGTTGCATTTTCAGGAACTGTGGTGCGAGTGCACAATTCCCAGTCTGGTCACCGAAAGATATTTGTAAAGCTTTGTCATACATGGAAGTCCTCATCAAATTCCTACTAGGGCTGGTTTTACAAGTCACTTCTTGAATTACCTGTGTACATTAGGCAGATAGTCCATCTGACTTCCTTTCAATAAAGGGGAAGGAGTGGGTCTTTTTGGTTGCTTGCTGCACCGCTTAAGGTATTTGGAGAATTCCTGAGAGCAACCGACCTGTGTTCAGCCAGTTCTCTCCTCTCCCACTTTCTCTAAGCACATGCCTGCCTGCAGACACTTCAGCTTAACTGATACCAATGTGACTTCAGTGCCCACGGACCACAATCACAGCTCTAGCTCCAGAAATGGGGCCTGAAGTGGCTTGCGGCTCAACCCATGAAGGCATTGTGATGGAACCACTTTGGATTTAGTATAAACCATAGTTTGACAAAGATTCGTGATTTTCTGCATTTGTTAGAAAAATGCAAGACCAACACTTGGCACTTCGGCTCATGAAACAATCATCCATGAGAGTTCCTGATGTTCCATCAATGCCTGCAGGGAACACTCATGTGAGCATACACAGCTTATGGGTGGTTACATATTAGAACAGAATCCCTGCAGCTGATAAAGGGGTAAACACAGTATGGTTTAGGCAGATTATAACTTTAGGCAAAGCATTTAAAGAGGAAGGTTAAAACTGCTTAAGATTATGTGTGTAGAGATCAGGTGTGGTGGGACGGGGTTAGTTGTCCACCAGATCACTTACGCACTAACATCTTCAATTAAAGCACAGTGATTTTCAAACACATCATTTGTCAAAAAAAAAAAAAGCCTACAGAACTGTTAATATTAAGTCTAATGATCAATCTGTTAAACCAAATACCTTAACTGGTGGTGTTGATGAGTTCAGAGGATCAGATCTTTAAAGACTCAATCAATTTGTGGAGAACCAACTAATCCTGCTGCTGACTTCTTTCTACAGCAAGATAGTTTGTACCCTTGACTCACAGCAGGAGATTCAGCCCCTCTTACACCTCTAGGCTCTGCAGCTGGCTGCTTCACAGTGTGATTCAGGATCACTGTTTAGGAAACAACTTTAAAATTGACTCACTCAGCAAATAGCTGCCAGGAGTTGGCCAGGAGGAAACGGGAAGGGTGGATGTATGTCACAAATTTGGCCCCATTCTTATGGCTGTAAGGAGGAGTTAGGAGTGCCACTAACAAGGTATGCACTCCTTGTTTTGCTTCACATAAACAGTCCTTCGCATGATTTGTAACATGATTTTCCCCCCATTTTTGCAGAAAATTCACTAAGCTGTAAAGCACTGTCAGAGTCACATTTCTTCTCTCGCCCCATTATGTCCTCATTGGATCTGAGGACCCAATCAAGGTCAGGGATGCATATCCCTCTCTAGATCCCATCACTCTTGGACATGCCTTTATTTTGCTCACTGTAGTTCTTCCACAGCCTGAGTGGGTGTCCTGCTCACCAGACCTGTGTCTCACATAGCTGCTGCTCCTTTTTCTATGCTTGAGGTGGGAGTCCTCCCTTCTGAGGATTTTGTCACAGTCAATGAGCATTAGGAGATGGTCAAGTGACTTGAACCATCCCAGGTATGTGGGGGTTGTATTTACATAAGATTTTCTTGAACTTTGCAAATTAGGGCAGACCCTCATAGGAACAGAGGTTTTGGCACCTAGAAATCCTGGTTTATTCCAAGTAGGGCATGTTTGAACTTGAGGCATCTCTAGGGCCACACAGTAGCTGAGCAATTTTGGCTCATCATCCTACTGAAACACAGAGTCACAGAATCAGAGAATGGTGGGCAGGAACATCATTATCTAGATAAGGTTGCTCAAAGCTTTGTCCAGATTGACCTTGAATTCTTCCAAATATGGGACATCCATGACTTCTCTGGACAACCTGTTCCAATGTCTCACCACCCTCATTGTAAAAAAAGTCTTTGTTATATATCCAATCTAAATCTACCCTCTTTCAGTTTAAAACCATTGTCCCTTGTCCATTGCCACAGACCCTTTCTTATAGACTCCATTCAAGTACTGAAAGGCTGCAATAAGGTCTCCCTGGAGCCTTGTCTTCTCCAAAGGGAAGAACGTCAGCTCTCTCAGTCTTTCCTCATAGAAGAGATGTTTCATCCCTCGGATCATTTTTGTGGACCGCCTCTAGACCCACTCCAGTGTATCCATGTGCTGAGGACCCAAGAGGTGGAGGCAGTGCTCCAAGCGAGAAATATATAATACAAACTCAGCTGAGACATTTTTGGAGTAGTCCTTGTTGTTGCTGCCTTTATTGTAAAAGGATATTGCCATATTTTCAAAGTCTGAATCTATTTCGAGGAAAATTTATAGGCATGCTCTCGTGCCTATTCTTCTTACCACTGTTGCCTTTCTTATAAAAATTTTCGATTATAATTTTTTTTTAAAGTATTTATTTAAAATAGACTGAGGAAGGATATTTGAGTTCAGTCTCATATCTGTCTTTAGTCTATTTCTCTTTTCTCTGCACAGATTCCCTGGCAAAAAAAACCCATCACTGAAATTTACTCTGACTGATATGTTTCTTTGGGTCTATTCTTCTTCTACATGAGAAAAAAAAAAAATTCTGCTAAATATTTAGGAACTTGCCCTCTTTCCACAAAAAAGCCTAAGCAACTAGAGGCCCAGTCCTACAAGATTTCTCGATTGTCATCCTCGTTTAGATGTGGTTCCCTGGAGACAAGGGGAAGCTTGCATGACAGAGGACTGTAAACTGAACCCTGAAAATGGAAATGCAATTTTGAAACAAGCAAAAATGAAGCATCAATGTGGTTGACATTGCTTCCCACTTTGGATTATGTATGTATGTAATCCAATTTAGACCAGTCAAGGAGGGCAAAGAACTTTCAGGAGCCAAAACCTAAGGAAGGAGAAAGCCTAAATCCTCTGAGATTTTGTTTGTATTTCAGAAACTAGCCAGAGAGGAAATGCATTTAAAAAACCCAAATTTCATTACTTAGAGCTGACCTGTGATTCTTGCAGTCTCCTTACACTCCATCTGCATGTTCCCTCTGGCTTGCACGCTACCATCTCTGAAGTTCCTGCTACTAATCACTACAATATGGATCCTCTAGCCTCAATGTTAACATTAAATGTAGTGGCTTTAAGCTGTAGTCCTCAAAGCATTAAGAAAATAAACCCCCCACTAAAAGCCATTTTCAACCTCATGTCGCCAGGGACCACGAGGACCACCAGCAACTGTCTTGTATTGAATTTTGATCTGTTGCTTTCGCCTTTTCCCCCCAGACATGTGTTTTTACAGGATTTATAGCTACAGAAATACCAGAACAGCAATTCAATCTCCCACAGGTTAGCATCCAGGCTTCTGCAGTGCCCTGCTCCTCTGTAGCTCAGAATCAATCCTAAGCATTGCCATGAGTCTGTTCGTGGCTGGCTGTGAGACAGGTACTGTGAATGCATACAGTCACGGAAACTTGAGCACAAGACCAAGAAACTTACACAAGGTGTCTTTTTCCATTTCAAAGGTGGTAAGACTCTAGTTTTCAGATTTTTACTCTACTGAAAATATGCCCATCCAGTGCAAAGTGAGTGTCTCTGACTTTAGTAGCAAGAAACAACTAGCTTTGAGAGACCATCATCACATCCAATGTACCACTGGATGGACTCACCATCGCTGGTAGTGTTCAAGAAACAACTGGACTCGGCACTTAGTGCTGTGGTTCAGTTGGCATGGTGATCTTCAGTCTTTTCCAACCTTAATGATTCTATGATTCTCTGTAAGGACAATTTCAAACTAAAGACACAGAAAAAATATTAATTAGATATTAAAATCCAACTTAGCATTTAAAATGATTATGTCATCATAATCAGGAGATTTTTCTGTGTGTTTACCTCCTCTGCCTAACAGTTCCTTCCATTTATCACTGCAGCTGAGACCCTGGGTCTCTCATCAGATGCTGGCAGCCAAGCCAGTGGGGACGCAACATCTTTGTCCTGATCTGGTGCCACTCCTACTTCAGGCAGGAGTAACCAGGAGTTCACAGAATATGAAACAGTTTCTTGAATAATATTGACTTCTTGATGCAGCTTTGGCTTGTCCCTAAAAGCTTTTCAGGGCTGACGGCTTGAGGCCCAGGGATGATGACTGGGCAAAACTCACAAAAGGACACACATGGCCCTAGCATGTTTGAGTATTATTGTTAGTAATTTAAGTGATCATAGGGCTGGGTATACTACAAGTGGCTTAAACACAGGTGGATGAAGCACAAAGGGGAGCACAGGTGAATTCAGATTAGGCCTCTTTTCTCTCCTGCTTAGAGCTATAGGATGGGACCTGAGCTGTAGGAGGGTGCTGTGCAGGCCTGTGGTGGCATTAGAGAGGGACGCTGGGCACTGCATGGGGACCATGTCACTCAGTAGTGGAAAAGTCAAGCGGAGCAAGGTGGACGGAGAGGAAGAAGAGACAAACTAGCCCTCATCAGTTCCCTGCTGGATCACACCTGTCCGTGCATCTCTGTGGTCATGGACAGGTGTTCCCTCAGTAGACAGGTGTTCACTGGAGGCTCTGCTGCTGTTCAGCTATTCCTTACTGCTCCTGGGAAGAAGAACTTGAGGGAAAACATTCATGCCTGCTCCTGGGAAAAGCAGGCAGGTTGCCTCATGCAGAGCTCACTGGAGTGCCAGTTTTGCCCCAGGTTTCAAACCCACCTGTGTACCAGCAGAGCTGTGGGGGCACCAGCCACCATCTGGTGAGCAATGAGAAACATCTGGGCAGGGCAACACCTTCCACCATGGCAGCTGGAAGTGAAAGAGATTATGTCTGGCCACAACTTGTACCAGTGCAAGGTAACCAAAAGGGAGTCTGAGCTAGCTTGTTGAAGAAACACAGGTGACAGTGTGCCTTGAATTGATTTAGTGTCCATACAGATTTCCTATAAATGTGGCCTCTGTTCAACCAGCTGTTCCTCTGACAGTGTGGAGAAGAGGGCTACTGAGGTAGTTGGATCTCAAAGAAGTTCTTTGGGAGTCCATTCTGTAAGTGACTGTGTCTTGCCCTTGTAAAGGGGTGGTTTTGATGGCCTAGTAGGTCTTCTCCATCCCATGACACTGTGATCCTACATGACCCTGGTTGATGTTCCCTCCTCTTCCCTGCCTGGAGTCTCCAACTGCTCTCCTGCTCTGTCACTCAGGAGGCTGAGTGTTTCTGCCAAAACAGCTGTTCCGTATGAGACAGAAGAAGGTGGGAATATTATTTACCCGAACAGAAAACCCTGTTTAAATTTGGGACTGCCAGGAAGGAATTTCTTGGTTTGTCTTTCATCTGCACCATAAAGGATGTATCTAGTGAGTGGTGAGTGGTGATAGTGAGTTGCATCCTAATCCTAATCAGCCAGAAGTATGGTCACAACTAATAAAATAATCAACCCCTGCAAATTCCAGCCTCTCAGGAGGGGTCAAAACCTATGCAGAGTGTGAAAAGACCTCTCTTTCACAAGTCTTGGAACAGCAAAAGCAGTTTATTCACTGGCGCTTGCTTTCCCTCTGAGAAACAGGGCAGGAGAACAGTTGACCCCTTCTTCCCTGTTGCACAGCACCAGAATATTTGGTTAAAATTAAGCAATTTTTTGCTGAAGAAGGTACTCATCTATTTGTGAAATTGGTTAGAATTTCATGAGTGGTTCTTCTTGAATAAAAAAAAGGGAAGAGTGGGTTTGAGAACATCACAATGTTTTATTTCGTTGCATTATTTGAGAAATGAAACATTTGGTTTCTGAAAAATATTTTCTATTTATGTAGAAATGTTACCATTAAAAAGAAGTCTAAAAGGATTTTTAAAAGAGGTTTTGCCATTTCCAAAGGAGCTAGGACTTTCTCTTTGAAATAAAGTGATCCAAATAAAGTTAATCTCAGATGAGTGATTTTTCTTTTCAATCAGCTTTGCCAGCTCCTGTCCTCCTCCCTGCTGTGTGCTTCACTTTGGTTTGGCCGGAGCTGGCTCCATGAGTTCTGTTCCTTTCCTCTTCTCCTAATCTCCTGTATCACTCTCTAGGCCAAATGGGCATTATTCACCCAACCAAGTTTAGGTCCCTTTTGACTAGAAAATAATCAGAAAACATTTCTGGAAGAATATTATTTCAATTTCATTTTTATGGGAATGAAAATTACTTGAAGTTCTAAGGTTTCATGACCTAGTAAAGCTCAGTGAAGGTGCTGCAGTGACTCTAAGGTTACACAGTTTGCTTGATCCAAGAATAGGCAGATTTGGCTCAGGAAAAATGTTGGTTCACTCAAGATTCAGTATTACTGGTTGTCAATTTTCCAGGGGAAATATCTTCCTCCTAATATATTCCTCTATCTAATGACAGAGGAAAAAAAATCTAAAGAATTTTTGGCAGCCCTGAGAACTCTTCTAGTCATATGTGCAAGAACCACATGGACCCAACTTGGTCTACCTATCTTGTGTTCAGATGACTTCTTATCAAAGCCTGCTTGTATCATCATTGTCGTCATAACCCCAAGTGTCTCCTAAGTCTTTTGGGTTAATCATAGCACCATAATCTAAAAGTGTTGCAGTTGCTTTCACAATTACTTCACTGTCTGTTGGACTTGGAATTACCAAAAACTTATTTCTTCATTACTGTAACTCAGTTGCATCCTGTTAACCAAGATCATCAAGGCTTTGGATAATAAGGAACACACAGTTATGGCATTTGCCATGGTTGGCAGAATGCTTTAACCATTTGATACCAATAAATGTGTGCCTAGCACCTGCCTCTGCAGCCCAGCCTTGCTGTCCTTTGCTTATGTATAAAACTCCTTTTGATTTAAATCCTGCTTCATTGAAATAGGTGGCAAACATCCTATTCTGTTCAGAAGTGAAGATTTCACAGGCATCCCAAGGAGAAAAGCCCCTTCCTCTTTATAATTTGTACTTCATGTTACCTGATGTTTAATCATATCTGATGATATTTCACTGATACAGTGAAAAAAAAAAAAGGGATCAGGTAAATGCTTGCGTATGAGCCCTACTTAGAAGATGTCATGATTAAACAAAGAACCTGTATGGTTTACAACTGCCAAGTGGAGATGTGATTTTTTTGTACTGGAGAATCAGTTTGTTGGAAACTGAGTCTAGACACACTCGACCAGAAAAAAAGTGATATTTTTAAAAAAGGATGATAAGGAACTACAAACTGGAATAACTACATGATGTAGTTTTCTACTCTTGAAGTCTTTAAATAAAGTCATTTTAATAAAAGACACATATTTGTACATCCAGGATTTTGTTCTTTTTTGAAATGATACTTTGAAATTCTCAGACCTCCACACATACATAGATCAGACCAAATACTAAAAGTGCTTCTGCTTTTAAAGCTTGATTTTTTTTCCTAAATAAATTTCCTACTTCAAGGGCAACTCTTGCTATATTTCTGATCATTAGAAATTAAAATAGTTACTTTCTTGATTGCCAACCTATGTAATACATTAGAAAAATGTATAAACTGGTTTCAAATTTATTGAGTTTACAGAGCTACCATGTTAGATACTTTGTGAGCATTTTTTTGGTCACAGTGTTGCAGGCGTGGGGAATAATACTGCAGACGGGGTTGAAAACATAATTCTAGTGACTCTGTATTATTTTAACATAAATCTTCATCAGTCTTGAAAGTCATATTCTGTAGAGTAATGTGTCATAAAAATGTTTCCGAGTCTTCATTTTGACCCTTTTTTGTCTAGAAAATAAACATTTTTGCCCACAGAGTATCCTTTAACCTTTAGATGTCTGACCTCTCATGAAGAAGAACTTCGTACTGTGCTATTTATGCATTAGGAAATGTGATGATTATCACACTTCCCTTGCTTCCCTACTTTGTTGTAACTTAGCAAATGACTCCCTAACTATATGAGTTAAACCAGATCATTTTCTCTTGTGGGGATGGGTCAGTCTAACAGCACAAGCACATGAAATCTTGCTCCTTTCAGGGCAAAAAATGTCTTTCATAAAGAAAATATAAGAACAGGAGCGTGTTGTCACTGTCAATATCAAAGTAACCATTTTCTCCACGTGGAAATTGAGCCTTGAATCAGTAGACATGAAAACATTAGGAAAACTGCTATTTTTAATGGAAAAATCTCATATGCAAAAGCTGAATTTTACACAACTCATCAAAATAACTCATTGCCTTCTGTCCTGAGGAGGAACCACTAATAAAGAATTAGTAAAGTTATGGATCCAGTGGCAAATGGTGGCAAAAGAGCACCTCATACAGGAGTTGAGACGACATGTGTGAGGACAGAGAACAATTCGGAGGCATCAGCACGACAAGGAAAGGGGCAGGCCCAGGAGAGACCTGATGGGCTCTAGTCCCAGCTGAGTTCCCCACCTTTGCTCTGGGGCAGCCAATCCATGAAGGTACGATGTTTGGCTCCCCCTCTTGGTGGGTTATTAGTTGTGAGAGAATAGATTAGAGTTCCTTTTTTTATTTTTTCTTCTTTTTTTCCCCCCTCACCCCTTACTATAAGCAGATTATTAGAATTTCTTTTCCCTATGCTAATTATACACCTGAAAATACCTTCACCTTAAACCAGAGCATTTTGTTCAGTGATTCAACATAAAGCTATTTCATCCCTTTTTAAATAAATGGACTCCACTCTCCTTTTGCTCTTGCTCTGTCTCTTGGAACTATCTTGTGCTAGATTCTATGACCTGTTGTTTCACATTATGAATAAATTGGTTTTCTTCACTTTGGTTATCCCCTAATCCCTTTTAGGCATATGATAGTTTTGGAACTTTATACAGTGTCTCTGGTTAATGTACCTCTGAGAAGTTAGATAAGGCTGATCCTTATTTAGCCTGCATTCAGTAGAAATACATTGAGCTATTTTTGGCTGAGTGCCCTTTTAATTTTCCAAGCTCTCAAATGGAGTCATTTAAAGTATAAAAATGTATGAACATCTTTCCTCTGAACTAAATGGCACTCCTTTTCTTGGCTTAATTTCCTTTGGAAGTAAAAGCTATACTATGCTTCACTGGTACCAACAATCAGTAATGCAGTGTAGGTTGCCAGACATAAAGATTAGATAAGTATTTGAATTTCCAGTAGTGTTTTCATGGAATTATCTATATGCAGCTCATATTCTATTCTAAGGACCAACTGGGCTTGCAACACTAGTTATATTTCTCATTTAAAAGGAAATTATGTTTGCTAAAATGGAAGACTTTTTTTATTTCTGTGTGTTTATACTTTTTAAAAATCAGCCTAAGGGTCAATATTGAAGTTGTTTCTGAACATATTCTAGAATCCAAGAATCCCTTAAAGACGTAACATTTACACTACACAGTTTGCTTAAAATGTCCCAGAACTACAAAAAAACCCCCAAACCCAAACAACCTCCCCACCCCCCAAAAAAAACCCACAAAGAAAATGCACCCCCCCCCAAAAGCAGCTTTTAGTTTCTTCTAGCTGAATTTTCCTTTATGATGAACCTATGAACTCTGTTATATGATACTGAGATAATACCGACTTTCTAATAACAATCAATTCTGCTCTAAGAGGTATCCATGTAAAGCTGGGCCGTGATTACTGATCAGAGCTATTCCTTGACTCATTTCTGTAGACTGAGGTTTTATTCCTGTTATCATGGGAGAACCAAGACAGCTCGGAAAGATGGGGCTGCAACCGATTTCTCTTCTACATCATCAGTTTTGAAGGAAGTGATAAGGTTTCCTGAAATTTACATGTTTCTCCACAAATTTCTATTGCAAGAATTAAACTTTTCCCCTGCCTTCCCTTTTAAAACTTTTCTCCAATGGTTCAATTTTCTCAGTCACCCACTATAAGGAAGCTGGAATTTATAAAATTTTGTATTTATAACCCAAGCTTACTAATATTTCACTTTTTCAACAAAACCAATAGTGGATTTCTCTTGCTGGCCAAGCCAGCATACACAACTTTAAAGAAATTTCAGTTTTGTCTGTTTCGGAATACACAGAAAGTTTCTCAGGTTCCAGAGCTGAAATACTCATGAAGCCCTCAATTACTAATCTTGTGTTCTGTAATGGCTAGAGGAGTGCTTGCCCAGGATGAAAGGAAATGAAGATGTCTGGTTGGTAGGGTTCATTTTGCCACCCTGGGAGGCGCAGGAACAGGGCACTTTGCCAGCTGCATCTCATATGTTATTTAATCATTACAGCCAGATTTGCTGCTTGGTCCACATGTGTGTGAGGCATGAACCTGTTCTTCCACCATCCCCATGGGAGTACAGGAGCAATGACATTGTCAAACAATACCTGTGCCTTTTAGGACTGTTTTGGCCAGGTGCTTTTCATCTCATCAGGACCAGATGCATTAGGAATAGGGTATTTTTTTTTCTTGCCACTCTTCCCCTACAGATTGCCTCCATTCCTCCTTCTAGTTGAATATTTGAAATTTCAGAATTATCCTGCAAAACTGTGTAGCTGAGCAGCTCCCGAATCTGGGAGCACTCCAGGCAGGGGATGCCAGTGCAGACTTCGTACGGGCTGCAATGAACAGCCACAGTGTTAATGCACCCAGTGTGTTTCACGGTGTCTCTTTGTGCCTTGACCTCAGAAAGTTTCAGTGCTCTTCAGAGGGCGTGTTTGTATAATAAGGAGTGTGCAAAGGTGGAAGGTGAGACTGTGTCTCTTTATATACTACTTATTCATTTTTCCTCACTTCCTAAATCCTTCATCGGAGTCTCAAGGGATCATTAGTTTCATATAAAGCTAACAACTTGTGTGTCTTTCCAGTATTTAGGTAAGTGGAAAAGAGCCCATTTTCCTAATCTCATTGGCATCTAGATTGTATTTCATGGATTTTATCATATGGAACTAATATTTCAGTACATGTCAAAAAGACTTTGCTTAATACAATCCAGCATTGCTGATTATACTGGCCAATTTATACAACATGAAACAATTAGGATGATACATATGCAATATGAATATGGCATAAATAAATATGAACTGAGCAACATGATGGTGAACAGACCTAGTTATCGGACACTCTTTGCTGGATACTTGACTGGACAAAGAAGGACAGAGACAAAATAGATGAGAAGATGCTTCCCTGTAAGCCCAAGGCTTGTATACATACAGCACATTTAAGTGTGTGCAAGAGGCAGCAATGTGCAAAGGATATTATCAGGTATTATCCTACTACAAAGCCTTGCTGAACTCCTACAGAAAATCCAGAGGAGTGCAGGAGTTTGCCCTTCCAGCTCATCTGTGTGCCTGAGGCCAGTATTAAAGCCATGAATATTGCTCAGAAAAATTGGTAGGTATTGGTACATTTTTGGACTTATGGAAGGACACAAGTTTATCAGTCTGTAGGCACGGAGACATGAGAAGAGATCTGCCCTGGAAACTTTCTGGGAGTGGTGGAGATGAAGGCAGCCTAAGAGAGGAGGAGCGTGTTGCTGGGAACGAGATAGTCTCTCAGATAAACCAGCCCATGCAGTGTCCTCCCAGCAGCGTGCTGGGTTTCAGTGCCAGGAGTAGGGGGAAGGAGTGAAACAGATATACAAGCACACAGCCAGACCCTTTGTTTGTGCCCCAAAGCCTTTCATGCAAACATGGGCAGAAAGCTTCCAAAGAAAGCTGTGGAAATGGCTTACCCCAGGTGGTTTATTTATAAGTGGCATAATAGTAGTTTACCTAAATTTCATCCTCTGATGAGTTTGGTGAGCAGTTCTCCACATGCTAAGGGCAATGGCAGGGTAGGTTCCCCAGTTTTGCATACATGGCAAGTTAGCCCAGCATCAGACACTTTTGCAAGGCCAGATGTGAAAAATATTAGGGTCAGAGAAAGAATAGATACGTCATCTGGCAAATTATTTGAATAAAAGCTGATGGGGAATCTGGTGTGTTTGCTCTGGGCAAAGTTTTAGCATCACAAGGATCTACTGTCCCACGCACGATACATGGCAGGAGTTTAGCACTTTTGTCTCATGGCACTGACCGCACCTGCTCTCCAAAGGCACTGACAGTGTATCTAAGTCTAACTCTACTGCTCCTGTTCCTGCAGCATTGCAAAAATTACATGCATCAAAGTCCTGCTGCAGTCTCTCCCCTTCTTCACCTTTGTTGCCCTGGGATCTTGCGGGACTCCAAAAGTTTCTCACATTTTCCTTTAAAGAGATTACTTCTGGACATTCAGCTGTGAGAGGAGAATGGGATTCTGGCAACTTTAATGTATTCCAAGGGTATTTAGGTTCAAGTGATGACAAATGAATGTAATTAATATATTAAAGTATGATTCTGTAAGTACTCCCACCCTCAGAGTAGTTTTGCCTGTTTTTAAATACAGTTTCAAAACATAATTCATTATGTGATCTGAGTGCATGTTGAGCCAATTTCCACTTGGATCCATGTCCTAAAGGATTGTAAGAAACGTGCTGTTCTGCCTAGCACCAGGGATAACACGTGGTTCTCAAACTGAATTCGTGTGAGTTGCTTTCAAGTAGCCGTACTCAAACAAACAGCTGGTTGGATTAAAAGCTCCAGAGAAGGCATCTCTGAAGTCCCAGGAACACATGCAATCAGATCTGTCCCAGCTCTTCCTCATGGTCATTGCTTTCCCTCAAATGCAAGCTTTGGTTTCAAAATATTTGCCAGCACCACCACTCAGGGTAAAAGACACAATTCCAGCCCTAGGTTCGTAGCCTCATGTTTCAGAAAGATGATCCACACCACTGCCCTCCTGTACTTGAGTACCTGATCAAAATGCCAAGGTATTACCGCTTTCTAGTACCAAAATCGGTTCCAATGGCCGTATTCAAAGCTTAGGGAGACTTTTCTGTGAAGAAGGACTGGGATTTTGCTTTAGATATTTTCAGGACTTTTTTCTTTGATCTTTAGGATCGGTTGATCTTTGATCTTTTTTGATCTTTATTTTTGCTCCATTGGTTGACACATTCACCACCATAAGACACAATGTGTTCGAATTGCACAGGATCTTTTGCTGCTGGAGACCTGACATACACACCTGTTACTTTTCTGGATTTACTCAATGCAGAGGGGGAGTCAGAGCAAGAGTCTGAATTGCCCTCTTCTACCTCCAGAGATAAATTACCGAGCCTATGCCAACTAGCATCCCACACTGATGAAGAAGTATTAGTAGTAGAGTTCCATCATCCACCAGATGGATAGGAAAATTCCCCTGTTGACCTGGAAAATTATGGCACAGCAGAACAATATTATTTACTATATCTGTATTATATATAATATTTCTACATAGTGAAACACTAAAGCATTAACCACTCAATGAATTAGCCCCAAACCAGGAAGGATGACTGTTAAACAAAAACAACACTTTTTAAGAGCCTGAAGTTATTTTAAAACATAGGCCATGTGAATGTATATATCATCTTGACTTATTCTTTTATTTGGAACTGTCCCACTGGATTGCATTTGCATACAAAATTTGAAAATACAAACTGAAATAGATGAAGTAAGTATTTTAATTATGGCTTCTTAAAGTTTAGAGTACAAAGTAGAAGCAGTTAATACTCTTGCATGCAGTTCATGTGTTCATAGTTCAAAAATTAAAAGTCCTCCAAAATTTGCACCCATTGTGCTATACATTATGTGCAAAAACTGTATCCATTACAAGTGCTTTATACCACACAAAGCAAACCTGCTTCTGTTAAGAGTCCAAAAATGCCCCCCCAAAATAACTACAGTGATTTCAATAAGGAAACCTGCATTACAAAGTCTGCTGTCCTGAACAGTAATAATTGTACTGTATCTCTATCAACTATATAGTACAGTTGTAAAAATAATGGGTTTGCGCACTTATGGTTTAATAAACTATTTACTTAAGCTTGTAACAAAAATGGAAATAGAAAATAAAAAATAGAAAATTTCTGAAAAACGTGACTTTTTACCATTCTAAATATTTAATTATTATTCCTTATCCAGAAATATTGGAAGACCTTTATCCTTGAGACAGCAAGTGTCTTAAGCTCTTGGAGTCACTAACAATATACAGTCTGTGTACAGGACAGATTCTGTTTCTAATTACAAGAAAATTATCTATAACTTCAGTCTGGAAAGGACTTAATAAGACTATCCCCTCCTTCCCAGACCTGTTGCACCAGCTTCCTTCGATACATGCTCCATGTTATATGAGAGGGCAGTGACCATTCAGCTGCACAGCCCCTCCATCACCTCACACCTGGATGTGGCTCTGCAGGTTACGATTACATTAAAATGATTGTACTTGATATTAGACTAGTATTTTCTGACTTGCATCAGCAATTTAATCTAGAGATCTTTTCTCCAGTGTAAGACAAGTAATGGATGACCCACGTATTTGATACGTCTGCTGTAGTTAGATGTAGCAGCTGAATACAGGACAAGTGACATGACAAACCCTGGGTTTATATACTGTTGTCTTTCAAAATATTAACTTCTTGATTGACATTTACTGTAATTTTTTTCTTACTTTTGGGTTTTGGATTTTTTGCAGTTTCTGCTAAACACAAACTTCTGACTTCTGAGTAACTGGGACAGGTACACTCCTCCACTTGCAGAACTATTCCAACTCCTGCTGTAAATGAAAATGGCTAATACTTGAAATTTAGTTTAGCTCAAACAAAAACTAAGCCAAAAGCAAATGTAAAAGTCATGAAGTTTTCATTTAACAGGCCTAATGAGGCAGCTGCCAAGATTCTTGGATAATTTACAGAATCACAGACTTATTTAGGTTGGAAAAGATTTCTAAGATCATTGAGTCCAAAGTTTAAGGAAGACCTGCCCCCTTGTAGGTGGATCCACAGCCTGGAAATCCCAGACCCTTTCACTGTTTTCATCAGGTCTGGGATCAGCCTTTTTTTGCATCATTGTCATTTCTTCTCCTGCTCAGGCTTCGTTTGTAGGGCAGTTTATAAAATCAAGGCTCAGGCTTACCTCATACCACATGGAAATTGAAGTTCATGTATTATGTGAATTTAGCTGTAGTAGAGAAGGAAAGTAAAACCTGCCTTCTCATCCTCACAAAGAACATTTTCCTCCAGGCAGCGGAGCCAACCGTCCTGCTTTGTCAGATGATTATAAAAGCTGCATGTTGCTGATTTGATAGCTTATCCTACTTTCTCTGCTTCCCTTTGCTTCAGAGAAGGTTGGTGAACAGTTTGGTCTTTTGACTTGGGCTCATCCGAGAAGGTGGACATGTCCCAGAATGCTCAGATTTTTTATTGGGCAATATCTACCTACCCATCTGAGATCATATTATTTCACTTCATTTTATTGCACTATCCTGAATGTTTCCCTACCACTCTTTTCAGATACATAATAAACTGTTCTAAGCCAGGACATGAGCCTCCCTCGTTCATTCATATGCTGTTGGCTTCATGCAAGCAGCACCAGCTCTGTGGTTTTGTGAAAAGGACTCATTTATCACTGAATGTGATGGTGATGATACTACCATCCTTGACTTATGTCAGATGCTTCACAGCTGTCTGATGAGATAGCTTTCTCATTCCTCTGGCAAGGCTTCATGAAAGGCACAATGCTAAAGATGAAAGGTCAGTTTTATAAAATGGATGAAACCAATGAGTAGTAGATTAAACTAATTTTCTGGTAAATTGTGTCATTACTTTCCAGTAAATAATGTAATTAATTACTTGACAAACAACATAAGTTCTGAGATAAAGAAGATACTCATTAAATGATGGAAAATTAGGCAGCTTTACAGACTCAATTATGCCTTTATTTTTCTTTCCACTATGATCTAGTCCTTCAAGTATTTACTAACAGGTCATTTTAGCTAGGCTAACTCATAAAATCTGCATACAAGTTAGAGCTAATTCAGTCTTCAGCAATAGCACTGTTTAAGAAGCACTGTTTCTAGATTTACAGTTAAGTGAGATGGTACGAGGGATGGAGCCCCTTCCAAGCAGCACACACAAAAGACCTTGTGCATCCCCTCGCACTCCAAACCCTCCTGAGAGTCATCCTCACTACTTGCGTCACAGCCATTTTAAACAATCATTTAAATTTCTGATTGCAAGTCAAAAGCACCTTCCCTGCTAGCAAATAAGTAGAGAAACTTTCTTTGCAGAGTTAGGAGGTTTTGTGAGGTTTTGTGAGGTTTTGCTTCCAGGGGAAATTACTGACTGGCATGGCTGCTACCCAGTACAACAAGGGGAACAAGTCTCTTCTGCAGTGGAAAAAAAATTACTAATAAGAGAAAATATTATTTCCAGCCTAAAATACTCAATTCTGTTATCTTTACAGAAGCAGTGAAGCCAAAATCAGTAGGGAATCTTACATGAATAACAGGAGGAAATATAATCTGGTTACATAAGAAAACACATTTCAAGTAATCATCTTTCAAGTAACTCCTTAGCAGAGCTTGAAAAATCCTGGAGAGCATTTGTGAGTGTTGCTTGTGGTATGAACAGAAGAGGCTCCACAAAGCACTTCTAGCAGGCATAGTGGAGGATTATAAATGTAGCCTTTCAAAAATGAACTTCATTAGCTAAGAATTATAATAAGTAGTTACCAGTGACCTTGAAGAGACTCAACTTAGTAACCCGACAAGGTCCCTTCCAGTCCTGTCACCACACTTAAACCCACTTTGCTTAAGTGTAGTTAGCTTCTTTATTTGGCTTTTGTGCCAAAGGTTTCTGTTTTCACAGATATGTGAGGAATGATTGCTGTGGATGTGAACCTATGCACTCCTGCATGCGGGTACTCGCAGAGAGGGCTCTGTGTCCCAAGCTGTGCCCTCTCCCCTTCTCTTTAAAGTTTCAATCACACAGGTAGAGAGCAGAAGTGCGCAGTTGCATGTTACTTAGGAAGATGGAAAATAAACCATTCAGATGGTCACATATTCTGTGTTCTGTAATTCACAACTACCATGAGAGATGTAAGGGGCAGTTCGGTAGCATTAGGCTTGCACGGTGTATATTTTCTCTGGTACACCCATGAAGAAAGATTTTGGCAAAGCTGGTCACAGCTGTGCACATGCAAACTGAGACAGTAATATGAAAGCCTGTGCACACCTCTTGGCCGCTCCACCCTGGCCTAAGCTCCTACACACTCCCTCAGCCCCACAAGAAGGTCTTCTTCTCAAGTCTTTGGCTGGTGAACACCAGCCAGCTGTCAAAATCTGCTGATGAATAATCCCTGACAGAACAAAGGGCTCTGTTCCCTGGGTAAATGGTGCTGGAGAGCCTGCTGAGACTCCCTTTCCTCCCCGATTAGATAGAGCTGCAAATCAGATGAAGATGTTAATCCGACAAACAAATATTTATACAATATCATTGAGTGTTGCAGCCCAAGGTCACTGTGGAAAAAAACAACACAGTAAATTTTTATAAACATGTTTTGCTTGAGTCTTCTTCTTTAGAAATTACATCACATTTACTTTCTGAATTATTTTCAAAGAGGACAAGGAATAAACCACAAAAATACACATTTTGCAGCTCTAATTCATCTCCAATGTAGCCAGGGAAAGTAGATTTGCAGATACATTTTCATCCAAACTCATCTCCTTGAATATTTCCATTTTTTTCCATCTTGCTTAGATAACCAAACATAGATACCAGAAAGATTAATTTCTTCTTTCTGGCTGTAGTAGGGACCTCTGTTTATTGTTTGCCTTGGAATATATAATAGCTTTTCTTCCTTACACGTCTGTTTGCTGCCTTATGCCTTGTCAAGACATTTACCCTCGGTCAATGCACAGAAGGTTTTACCGCTTTGAAAGCATTTAAGATCATCTCTTTTTGAACCTTCTGGAGATCTATACCTAGAGCCTCTCTCCAATTTTTCTTTCTGGCATCCACAGTGTGTGTGTGAATGTGGCTCAGTCCATTGCCCATACAAGATGCAGTGGCCATAAGTGGGGCAGGAGTTTTACCTAGCTCCTCAGCAAAAACCTTGCATTACCTACATACATTTGTGAACTGGCACCTGATTTTCCATGCCTTTTATACAAATAATTTAGTTTCAGCAAGTAATTTCATGCTTGCTATCTGCATTCCCACCCATTTGTCCTGCAGAGAGGTTCAAGCTGCAGTAACCTTTTGGGACAGATGCAGTAAAAACTCAAGAGCATATCCCTCTCTTTTTATCAAAGAGTGGATTAAACCTGTGCAATAGACAGCTGGTCTTCTTGCTCCACATGGGAAAATCAAGACTTACAGACTTGGTCTTTAGCTCTTTCAAAAAGTAAAATCTGGTCTAAGTTATACTTGGCTCATTTGACAGATGTTGCAAGGGTGATTGCACAAGTGGTTCCATGGAACTACCTGTCTCTTTTTAGTGTCCTGTTTAGACTACATCAATACCTTCTAGACAGGTAAAAGGAGGTGAGATGATTCCTGCCCCTCATGGCTTGCTCACAGTTGGACAAGAGGTGTATGTGAAAGGTGGGCGTGACACCAGGACAGGCCATATCTGGATTGGTAGCTCACTGTGGCAAACTGTTCTAGTTTGTCATTCTGCAGAGACGCTCATCCTCAAGCCCCCTGAGGAAAACACGGGCACTGACTCTCACCCTGCAGAAAACAACTTGCAAGGTTGATAAATAGGTGAATTTGCAAAGTCAGGCTTAGCCAAGTAAATCTGACTTTTGTTACTTGTTCTACTCAAACATTTTTAAGTACTAAATTCTCTACTTGACGTTTTCTCTCAATTACCCTAAATCATTAAAACTATAAAGGAAAAGTCTCCACCAATCTGGAAACAATAAATCTTAATACTGGAACATTAATCGGGTTTCCAAACACCCTCCTAAATAGCACTTAGTTTGAGTTATGGATACTAGCTGCAGCTGTGTTCGAATAAGAATGGCAAACACGGTTTCATCGCACCAGGACGCGACTGCAGCTTCACAGTTTCATCACTGAACTAAGGGGTCATTTCTAACCTCTTTGTCAGGAGAAATCCACCACTGTCAGCCCTGTTGAGAGATGCCATTGAGACACAGCCTGCAGCAGTGTTTGACATGAAAATAAGGCGTGGTTTCCTTGCTGTGGCCGTTGCAAAACGTTTCCCATAACCCAAACCTGATCTGCTTTGGTTTCCATTCACATTGCCCCCTAAATGCTGGAATTTCCCAGCCCCTCAGCCCAATACAATCAAACTGCATCTGTTTGGGGGTGCAGCCAGTAAGTTTGTGAATCATCAGCTGTGCAGTAGGTCTGCAGTACCCTTGACCATGCAAAATGTGCTGCATATACTAGAATGTAATATATTCAAATCAAAATAATCAGTGGAAATCAATAGACACGTTTGATGTTACTTCTGTTCCTTGATGTATCCTAAAACGAGGTTTGAAATAACGTTTTATCTTGAAGCTACTCTTGCTGCACTCCTGAGTGTTTTTAAGGGCTGCTTTCTTGTTATGATAATTCAAAAAAAAAAAAAAGGAGAGAGTATCTTCCTTAAACTAAAAAAAAAAACCAAAAACTGCTGCCCAGTTTGGCTCAGCCCGAGGAACCTCTAGCCCTCTAGCTCAGATTACAACAAGCCCTCCCACATATCACTGGATCATTTCTGAACTGTAAACAAGAACCCGAAAATACACTCATGGTGCAGCTGTGCTTGTGGCCAAATTTCATGTGCTATTACTTTAATTTGACTCTTATAAGCATGAACAGATTCCCATCTTCAGGCAGGAAAGCACCCCATCAGTGGTTTCTTTGCTGTTGATTTGTATGCATGCCTCTGACTCTCGCTGTGACTGCTGCAGCCAAAAGGAGAACCAGATCTCCATTTCCTTCAGCCTTGCATAAATAAAAATATCATTAAGCGCTATTTAAAATATGTTACATTTAACAAATCGGCATGAAATCTCTCACAATTTATGGCACTTGGCAATATTAATAAGTGTGGTCTATATTCTATAAATCAAGAACATGTTTGCTGGAGATGTGTGCACTTGAAATCCCTTCTAACCAGAATTCTTCTCTTATTTCCATTAGGAAGTGTTTTCTCCTGTTTTACTGGATATATGTCTGTGGAAGTTACTACAAGATATATTTTAGTCAAACAATGTATTTTCTCTCCTCCCACCAGATGGGAAGTGCTTTTTCCTTGTTGAAAATGTCATCTTGTATTGATTATCAATCACAATAAATGCATTATAAGGGTTTGAATTAAAGTGTTCCTTTAATTAAAAAAGGAATTCAGAAGACAGAACAATGGGTACAATTAAATACTGAAAAATGCTTTACCATTTTACTGTGAAAAGTCTTTGGGTTAAGTTAGTAATGTCATGCTCTTTAAACCTTACATATAATAAATTGTTGTACTATTTATATATAATGTTTTTTTTTTTTCTAATTTAACATGAATGTTTTAAAGAGCTGTCACAAACACAGAGCTTCATATGTTCCAGATGTACTGGTAGGTCCAGAGAGGTGCATCAGTCTATGACCCACTGATGTTCCAGATCTGTGTGTAGTACAGATCTACCCTACGAAAGACCGTGGCAGCTACTGTTCTCTAATGGTGCATAATGCTACAGCTCATACATGCAAAGCAAGAAAAGGACGAAGCATGCAAGTCATGGATTTTTATCCAGATATATGAAGTCTAGCCTTTCTACACCTCTGAACACCTCCTGAGCCAGCCAAACAAAGGCAATGGTGAATCCTCCAGTCTCTTAGACTCTCAGAGGGAGATATTTGACCAGATCACTCTTTGTTACCTCTGAGCCACCAAAATCCCAAATTAGTTCTGGGGCAGACTTCACTCTTCCAGGAAGAGATGAAAACAAACATGACTAGGAAGGCAGCAGGATCTCCTGGGATACAGCAGCCTTTGGTTCAGATAGCAAAACTGAACTAGAGAAGAGCGGGTATGCTGAAATATATCCATTGGTTCCAGCCATCACTGGAGAAGATATTATCATTAACCCACAGTCATAAATCAGCAAAGAGCCAGTGAGGGGTGTCTGCGAAGTGTACTGGTGGGAGATCTGTGTTTTAAATGTAATGAAAAATGCAGGGGCTGATTCTCAGTTTCCCTTACTGGAATAACATGCAGCTCATTGGGAGTCCATTTCACTCCTTTAACGCTGAGGCTCTGTCTCTTGTTGCTCCCACCCAGATCAGCTGTTGACACTGCCTTTGTACATCCAGAGGTGAGTTCAAGTGGTATGGCCAAATTTACAAATCAAGATGATAGACTGTGTTACTGCATGTAAGTATTTTAAGTATTTTAAATATTTTCGCTTACCATGAAAGGGCAGTTTACGTTCATTGTTAAAACTGTCATGACTCATTTTTCTAAATTTGTGGGTTTAAAACTAAGCCAACTATTACACTTGCTTCTGATTGGTAGCCTAAACAGGTTTCACTACGTACCTTGTCCTTTCTGTTATGTATTAACATTCTTACCCCCACTTCTTCATTGATAACTCCGCAAGTGTGGTATGATGAATCGGTTGTCAGAAGGTTGTCATTTGTTTCAGCTTCATATTTTGCAGATGAAAAAATGTTGGAGATCAGATTATATACTCACAAACACATGCCCTTCTCCCTCAGTGCTTCCTTATAACAAGACTGATCTTGACTAGCTGACCTCAAGACAGCAGAAACCTTGCATGTGTTCGCATTTAGATTTCAAAAGGTCCTTTTTATTATTCTGTCCTTGCATTCTCTTCTGCATCTCATTTTCAAACAGTGAAAAATACAAATAAGGTGATTCTAATTGACTTGATTTACTTTAATAATCATAGCTACGGAGAACAATAAAGACCATTAATTATTCTAAAAATATACATATTTTTGTCACCCTTACTTTTCTTGGACTTGGAAAAGATGGTCCTATGTCACTTTGGCCACTGTATCACATCCCATATTTGCAGTAAGCATGGGCTGGTTTCAAAGGAGTCTTTTTACTAAACACTCTAACCTCAGACACAGTTATCCTCTTGAGTCATGTTTTGTCTTTTCAAAAGCATCATGAACATCACCACTGAAGTGTGTTTACTCACCTTATTGGGTAATTTCCCCCTGTGCTCACTCCACTTCATGTTTGCAGTAGTGGATGGAATTTGTACCCATGACTTACTTAATGTAAAAATATTGGAATAAATCATACTGTCCGAATGGAAAGCAAGGAAAAACATAGCAGTAGGAATTCAATGCCTTGTGAAAAAGGATGGGGGAAAGGAGGATGGTTTTAATAGTTACTCCTGAAGTGAAGTGAAGCTTGACTGAGGAAAATGTTGGATCCAGGAAATACGCGCACAGTGAAATATGTGGATGTATGGAAGGAGTGGACATTCTTCCCAGATAAACTTTCCTGATATTCATGACCATGTTTTTTGCATTAATTGACTATTCCATACAGATCTGGGACAAAGCCTAGGAATTCTGTTACACTGAGGTACGTATTTAAGTGGCATCTTGACCTGAGACCAGAATAAAGGGGCTCCTTTCACATGGCTCTGTGCAGTTGTAGGGAGGAAGAATGCCTCGGATACTTGCCCTTGGAAACACACCATCACACAGCCACAAATGCTCCCAGCTCCTCTTCCAGGAGCTGCTTGCTGAAATGTACTGTGTGTTATACCAGATAAGAGCAAGAATTTCAGGGATTTTTTTCAAATCATTGAAGAAGTTGCGTCATTGCTAATACATCATCTCTAACACAGTGCTCTCTGCCAAGGAAAAACCCCCACAATCACATAAAGGCAACAAGCAAAGCAGCAGACATGAGCAAACCCAGAATTCCTGAATGCCTGCATTAGGCTGCTACTGTTGCCTGCAACACACTCTACATGAAAGGCTCCATAAACTGACCCATACATTATTTAGACATCTAAGCTGCTTACCCACAAATCTTCAAGGCTCTGAAGTGCAGAACTCAAACTTCCTGGGGAGAAGAGAAACCACAGGCACCAAACCCAGACCCCCAGCCTGCAACACAGAGTGTTCAATTTACAGATAGAAAGGGAACTTGGGAAAGTTTTTGAAGGTTTATTTACGTACAGGTGGGAAATTATATGGGTTGACTTAATAGAAAAATATTCTAAGAAAGAAAGGCATTTTCAGAGCTTGTATGTGGTGCTATATATATTTGATAACCATTGTCATAGTCTTCATCTGAATTCATCAAAGCCACTGAGGGTAAAAATGGTCTGGTGGCCTAGGACAGCATTTAGAGAGTTACTCCAACAAGTAGAAGCCCAAGGTTTAATTCCCTTTGCAGCTGCAGGAAGCCAAGGTTCAGACAGCATCCTTCTTGCAAGGGGGTCTGAGTCACAGGATAGCAAGCATGCACAATCTCACATGCCAGGGCCATGCTTCTGGTCAGGAAGGCACTTGTCCATCTGCTGCAGAGAGGATCAACCAAAAGCAACTCTTTGGTCTTGTCTGCTGGGTGTTTGCCCCTAGCACTATTTACTTCCAGTGGAAATCGCATACTGGAGGTGTTTGTGCAGAGCAATACCAAGAAACAGATTTGGGAGAAGAGCCAGACGGACCAAGGCCAGTCTGACCAGCACAAGTGCCCTTAGCAGTGCCCAGTGAAGCACTCAGTGAAGCCCAGTGTCACGGCTCCCACAGGAGCCAGTTGGAAAGCCCACAAAAACGTGTGTGCACTCAGAGGTCTCTGCCCTCCTGTGTAAAGTCAGAAGTCTGGAAAGTCTTTCCAGAGGGGATGCACTCCAGGCCAAAGCTTCAACACAGAAATACACACCTTTGTCATTCTGATGCATTTTTTTTTGGTGTATCCCTACATCTCCCTCACCAAGGAACATTCCGTAGCTGTCCCAAGTAATTTGTTACAGGCCTTCGTTGCCTTGCTGACAGAAACATTCTGTTCTTCTCTCTAACCAAAACTTTTGTTGCTGCTGTTTAATTCCATTACTTTTTGTCCCACTCACAACAGACAAAAAGAACTTACTCCCTTGTGGTCAATAGAAACCTTTTTTTGTCTTGGATATTCACTGTCATACTTTTAGTCTCAAGGTTTCCTTCTTCCAGTTAAGTAACTCCAGCTTACTGTGTCTTCCTTCCCTGACCTGTTCTCCAGACCTGATCATCCTCTTTGTAAAGAGTTTCTGGTCGATTCACACCTACCTCAAAGCATGGCAGCACAAAGGGAGGCAGCAGTCCAGCAGAGGCTTTGCCAAAGCTGAGAGGAGCAGGAAGAGGACTTTGGTAGTAATTCTGGTAAAGGCAGTCCAGTTATGTCAGTCACCATTCATGCGTCTGGTTGTCATCACAACAATTTCGTGGACACACTTAATGTGTGAATGACCAGAAGGAAGCCTGCAATCTACTACAGCCAAAGATCCATCACCTCAGAAGAGCTGTCAAGCCAGTTGTTTCCCAGAGGCATTTCAATAGTAGGTTGGACTTGTCTCACAAAAGCATCTTATAGTGCTACCTGTTTAAAGCATCTTAAAATACTACACATTTGATAACATCCTATTTTTTCAGACTCAGTCTCCAATCCTGGAATGGCAGTCCTGTCCTCAAGTGTGCATGAAGTTGCTCCAAGTTGTAACAGCTTGTTTAAAAAAACATTTGAACACAATTCAGTCTTGTGCATATTGGTAGGGAGGAGACCACAGATCACGTGCTGCAGTTGTTCTTATGTGCTTTCTCAGGTCCAAGAGACGGAGTCTCTCCCCCTCTCCAGTAGCACCTTCTGGAGCCATGGTGATGATATGTCAGCCTCCCCCCAGAAACTACAAATGAAACCCCAGTTCAAAGGTTAACTATCCCTGGTTCACTCCTTGCTTGAAGTAAAAACCTTTTTTAAAAAAAGTCTATGCTTTTGGCTTTTCATATTTCCACCACAAACATTAGGTTGTGGGAATTCAAGTCAGGAAAAGAAGAATTCAAAATGTGCTTACTTTGGTCTCTCTATTTGGTCAGTGTATTCAGTATGATCAAAAACTATAGCAAAAAAAGGTGTGTCTGAGGCAGAGTAAGAACAGCTCTGCTTTACGTGGTGGGTGTGAGGCGGCAGAGAAAACACAAGAGAAAACACAAAAACCCCACAGAACATACATTATCTTTGAAGTCAGAAAGCTCAAGACAATGCAGTAATGTATATTTAGTAATTTTATAATAAAAATGTTAGCTAAAATATTTCTGACATTTTCTTTTTGCCTCCTATTTGTCTTAGATTATTTGAAAAGAGTGGTGAATATGATACCTGAGATTTACACCATGTGATCACAATTAGTTAAGGTTCTTTGTCTGAGCTGTAGGGTATCTTTACATATTCAGCTCTTCTAAAATTTGTGTCCAGCATTCAAAACTTTCAAGTTAGAAATCCTTAAAAGCAGTACTAGGAGGGATTGCTGAGGGTTCACCAGGAATGCTCAGTCAACATTTTCTGTGAATTATACTATTAGGCAACAAAATCTTCTGAATCTCAAATCTGGAATTTTTTCTTTTGCCTCGTGTCTTGACTATTTTGAAGACCAGAACTAACATAAGTGAGGGACCTGATAACTAGGAGCAGAATCTTTTTCGGATTGTCTCTATATTGATGGCAAAAAGAAATTTTGTTCCATTTCCTAGCAAAAAAATACCTTAATTCAAATTTTATTTCTTTGCTTTTGCACTTTAACTTTCAAAAAACTTCAGCAATGAAAGTTATGTCCTACTCTTTCCATTATGATCCAGTTAATTATTATTGCCTATTGCTCCAGAACTTAAAACTAACCATTCATAAATTTCACCACATCATTTCAGTATCTCACAATACCAAAATGTTTTTAATATCTGCTTTGTGATGTAATGACTTTCAAGTACTTCTTCAAGAAATTACTGAAATAATTTCACAATTTCATTAGGAAAGTAGATAGGGAGAATTGAGAAATGTCTAAGGATTACAGTTAGTTAGAATACAGACTAAAAGAATTCCTTTTATCCTCAAATAAAATAAAGTACTTCACATCCAAGAAATATATGTTTTAGTATAACATGGTATTTTGCATTCATAAAGAAATAATATAAATATACAGTTCTGATTCTAGCCCTACTGCAGCATACACAGGCACTCAAATGTTCACATAGATGATGAAAATTTGAAAACATTAGGGCTTTTTTCTTAACATTTGTGGTTACGTGAGTCTGTGCAATCAGGTATTGGCAGCAACATCTTGGGCAGGAGTGATTCTGGAACTGTCTTTCTACTTAACTCACAGAACTTGCAGGTGTATCTGACATCCCTAGGTCTTGACCTAACCTAGTGCGTGCTTCCTTCCAGACAGTTGCACGATGTTGTTTTCAGCAAGAATTCTCTGTATGTTGCTTTCCAAGGTATATATTCTGGGACTACTGATGTTAGTTTGCTTCATAAAACCCTTCAGTCTAAAGAGCTATATTTTATTTCAGTACTTTAAAGTATATTAGGATTATTGAAAGGACAAAAGCCCTGAAAACTACCTACCAGGCTGATGCATTTCGCATTGAATCTGGGAGCCTGCAGGTTTATGTGGCTGAGATCTGGTTCAGAATTTGGAGCTGATTTTGGGCCTCCATACTGCTGTGGACTTGAGACATGTGTGTGCAGTCATATGCAACCCCCCTTTTATCTCCTATAGCAAATCCTGTAGCTGTATTATTGTAACCATACATAGCTACATGTAATATCTGGAATTCAACCAGCAGCCAGATATGAAGGATCATCCATAAGAGTTTCACACAGCTAAAGAAAGCAGTCAACACACTCTTAATAAATTTAACATTTTCACAGATTCTCTGGTCAGCTTCATGGTGTAAGGTACTCTGTAAAGAGACATATACATTTATATACAAGTATGCAGGTCACCTGGAAAACATCCAAGCTCTTTCTTAAGGCAGACACAAATTTCTAGACGTACTGAGAGAGATCTGTAGTAATGATATTACTCATAGCACTGAAGATTTATTTGGTGTAGTGGTGGGTTCAGCAGAATTTCAGACCCGCAATTATGTCATAAGATAAGCATGTCAGAGGCTATGGGTATGTCAGGTAATTTGACTTGTTCTGGCATCTGCCCACTTGTGATATACACAAACGATATCGCCGAGGGAGTACTGAAGATCTGACTGTTGCTGGTACTTGTTAAAGTGAGACATAAACCGGTAAATATTAAGCATCTATCTGCTTCATTTAGAGAGGTCAAGCAATGTATTTTGGGCAGGATGAAACACCAGCCAATGTGGTACATGACATTTGTATCTGATACATGATTAAACACCAACATTTAAGATTAAACACTACAGGTCTGCTTTACTGCATGGATTCTGGCAAAAAGATGTTTAGCAGCGGAAGGAGAAAATACTCATTAAGAATAATCCCTCTGAGAAAGAACACTCCACATTTTGTGAACAAGGACTCACCTCAAAGAGTTGTCACAGGTAGCCTGCTGTAGGCCTCAGTGTGGAGGAGGAAAATAAGGAAACAGAAAACAAAAGTCCTTTAAAGTGTAATGTTGAAGGTTATCACTCATCAGACTGAACAATATGACAAGAAGGCTTGCAAAAGGAGGAATATGAGCCCAAATGTTGCAACAAACTGCATTACTTTTTCTCTAATTGCAGTGCTAAACTCCCAGGTCCCAGAGAAAGTGGGAAGTGGGTTGGCAGACTAAATATTGGAAGAATTAACATAATGAAGGATTTTGGTCAGCTCTTTTACTAGCCATCCCTATTTCTAAAGTCTTTTGGTTCAGTTTCTCCCTACATTTTCTTGAACTGATTAGGGCAAGACACTGTGCCTTAAGGGCACTATTAGGAGGGCATAAAAAACATTATAATGATATTATAATAGTTTAATAATAATTCATAGATGACAATTTCCTAATTGGAAAATTAGGTGCACATTGATTAACGCTCTCAGTTTCTGATACCT
Source organism: Oxyruncus cristatus (assembly GCA_013399855.1). Taxonomy (NCBI): domain Eukaryota; kingdom Metazoa; phylum Chordata; class Aves; order Passeriformes; family Cotingidae; genus Oxyruncus; species Oxyruncus cristatus. Next base: position 630,578 of record VXAY01003858.1, on the reverse strand, counting down.
ACTAGGTGGTCTAAAGATTAAACTCATCTTCAGTGTATTTTTCTTCATCAAACCCAGTTTTCCAGCTATTTCTCAAAATCATGAAGTCACACTCCTTCCACCTTTCTTTTGTGTTTGTCTTCCCTGAGATACCAGAAAGGAAAAAAAAAAATTAATCATAAGAGAGAGGAATATGAGACCTGGTTAAATATAGGCAAATGAAAACAGCTTAACCAATTACATCCTAGCTGAAATCCTCTGCACAAAACTCCTTGGAAAGGAAAAACAGGCCATGTATAAGCTAATAAGTAAAGTTTAATCAATGAAACTCAATCCACAGGTTGTATAAAGTCCTTCAGGATGAAAACCCTATATAAATTTAGGGTTTATTTTTGGTTTTTTTTTAACTGTATAGAATATATTATAGAATCGCAGAATCGTCAAGGTTGTAAGAGACCTTCAGAATCATTTAGTCCAACCATCAACCTAACACCATCATAACCATCCCTAAATCATATCCCCAAGTGCAACATCCAGATGCCTCTTGAACACTTTAAGAGACGGTGACCCAACCAGCTTCCTTGGCAACTGATTCCAATGCTTAACCACCCTTACACTGACAAAATTTCTTTCTAATATCTGATGTGAATCTCCCCTGGCACAACTCAAGACCGTTTCCTCTTGTCCTTTCACTTGAGACATGGCAGAAGAGACTGACCCCCACCACACTACTACCTCCATTCAGATAGTTGTAGAGAGCAATAAGGTCCCCCTGTGCCCCCTTTTCTCCAGTTAAACAACCCCAGCTCCCTCAGTTGCTCCTCATAGGACACGCTCTAGATTTTCCTAGTAACTGATCTAAACGACTCCTTGTACAACTTGAAGCTATTTCCTCTCATCCTCTCACTTGTTACCAGGGTGAAAAGACTGACACACAGCTCATTACAATCTCTTTTCAGAGAGTTGTAGAGACTGATAAGGTCTCCACTCTGTCCCCTTTTTTCCAGGTTAAACATTCCCAACTCCCTCAGCTGCTCCTCGTAGGACTTGTGCTCCAGACCCTTCACCAGCTTTGTTGCCCTTCTCTGGACTCTCTCCAGTACCTCAATGCCCCTCCTGTAGTGAGGGGCCCAGAACTAAAGACAGCACTTGAGGTGTGGCCTCCCCAGTGATGAGTACAGGGAGACAATCACTGCCCTGGTCCTGCTGGCCACACGGTTCCTGTTACAGGCCAGGACGCCATTGGCCTTCTTGGCCACCTTGGCCACACTGCTGGCTCATCTTCAGCTGGCTGTCTACCAGCAATCCCCACGTCCTTTTCAACTGACAGCTTTTCAGCTGTTTTCACCAAGCCTGGAGTTGTTGTAACCCAAGAGCAGGGCCCAGTACTTCATCTTTTTGAACCTCTTGCCGTTGTCCTCACCTCATCAGTCTGGTTTGTCAAGATCTGTCAAGATCTCTCTGTAGAACCTTCCTAGTCTCAAGCAGATGAACAGTCATGCCCAATTTGGTGTCCTCTGCAAACTAACTGAAAGTGCCCTTGATCCCCTCGTCTGATCATTGATAAAGATGTTGAACAGGACCAGTTACAATACTGAGCCTTGGGCAACACCACTCTTGATCAGCCACCACCTGGATTTAGTTCCATTCACCACCACTCTCGGGGCCCAAAACCCAGCTAGTTTTTCACCTAGTGAAGAGTCACACATCCAAGCCATGAGCAACCAGTTTCTCCAGGGGGATGCTGTGGGAGATGGTCAAAATGCTGTGGGAGATGGTGTCAAAAGCTTTACTGAAGTCCAAATAGACCAAGTCCACAGCCTTTCCTTCATCCACTAAGCATGTCACTTTGTCATAGAAGGAGAGCAGGTTGGTCCAAACGGACTTGCCTTTTATAACCCCATGTGGATCAAAGTGTCTTTTTAAAAAAAAAATTTTAGTTTTTTAAGAGTTTCCTCATCTTTCATATTTTTAAACCCTATAGAACATATGGCTAAAAATAAGTAAAAGAAAACAGCTTGAAAGAGGAGGTACTTCAATTAACACCTAGAAGATATGCCCTGTTCATTATCGAAGGTAGCTTTCAAAGGTATTAACTGAAAACAATTTTGATGGTATTTGAACTGAAGGGAGTTGAGAATATTTGCAACATGGCCTCACATGTAGACAGATCTTGCCTGCTTAACGGGGATGCACTGAAGTGAGTTTCAAAAAAGTAATTTACTGTCTTTTAATTAAAGGGGACAATCCAAAAGTTTCTTGGTAGAGTCTATGAAAGCAGGATCTGAAAAGCTGAAGTAATTGCTAATTGTAGGGTGTTCACAAAGCTTATTTCAGACCCAGAGTCTGAAGTGGACAGTGTGATTCACCGGACTTCTAGGACTACTCTGATGATTAAGGTCAGGATTGGGAATTAAAATAAGGTTTTTGACACCAAGCACCGAAGTGACACTTTTACTGCAAAAGCCCTCAGCCTCTGCAAGGCCTCTGTAGACAGAGACTAGTTGGGACCATTGTCATGTGCCTTAGCTGGGGGTGAATACAGTAATTTTTGGCAGTATGGGCTATGGAGACAGGTCACTGCTGTATCTCTCCCTTCTACTCTAAAATAGGTCTGCAGCTATCGATGTCCCGAACAGTATCTTTAACTGTTACCCACCAACACCTTGTAAAAAATATGTGCTGACATGACCCTGCTGACATAAAATCATAGAATCACAGAATGGTTTGGGCTGGAAGGGAGCTTTAAAGGTCACCCCTGTGCAATGAGCAGGGACATCTTCAGCTTTATCAGATTGCTCAGAGCCCCATCCCACCTGACTTTGAATGTTTCCAGGGATAGGGCATCTATCACCTCTCTGCGCTGGTGTTCTACCACTCATCATAAAAAACTTCTGCTATGTATCTAGTCTGAATCTAATCTCTTTTAGTTTAAAACTGTTACCCTTTATCCTATTGCGACAGGCCCTGCTAAGAAGTTTGTCCCCATCATAAAACGCCCCTCAGTACCTTCTCTTCTCCAGGCTGAACAACGTCAATTCTTTCAGGCTTTCCTCATAGGAGAGGTGTTCCATCACTCTGATAACTTCTGTGACCCTCTTCTGGACCTGCTCCACCAAGTCCATGTCTTTTCTGTGCTGAGGAACCCAGACGTGGAGGCAATACTTCAGGTGGGGTCTCACCAGAGTAGAGAGGTAGAATCACCTCTGTCAGTCTGCTGGCCACGCTTCTGATGCAGCCCAGGAAACAATTGTCTTTTGGGCTATGAGTGCACATTGCTGGCACACATCCAACTTTTCATCCATCAGTGCCCTCAAGTCCTTCTCTGCAGGGCTGTTCTCAATCCCCCTATCCCGAGCCTGTATTGATAGGGGGGTTTGTACCATCTTCATCTTAGCCTTCAGGTCTTGCTATGGTCCATCAGTTACCTTGGTCTGCTAGACTCAGATGTTCAGAACCTGAATCATACCCTAACCCTAACTGCTGATCCAGTTTAATAACCTATTCCAGAAGCAGGCACCAACCTGCTCAGACTGAGTCTCCTACATAGAAGGAAGAAGAAAACTCTAATAATCTGGAATTCTTTAAACCAAAAGATGATACTTAGAGTGAGTCCATATACTATGCAGGAGTTCAACTTGCTTCTCCTGGAGAAACTTTGGGTGTTCAGATACTGAGGTTGATGGGTATACAATTCAATCTTTTTGTGCCTAGATATACTGATCTTTTTCCCCTGATATGATCTGCTGAATGATACTGCTTCATGTTTGCAATTGTTTCAATGACCACAGCTGTATCTACAAAAATGTCTGAAGCCAAATGTTAACACACTTTAACCACAAGTAGTGGTTCATTTTGATTTTCTGTTCCTTCAGGTATTTTTATCTGCTAATCACCTGTTTAAAGTCCTTTATTGCTATTTACAGTGAATATACAGTGCTTCATAGTCTAGATAAACAATCTTGGACCAGGAAAAGCAGACTCTAATAAAAAACCCAACCAGTTCTGGAAAAACCCAGAGATTGAAGTTCCTTTTCATAAACTATTCCTTCAGTATTTATGAATAACAAATACATCCACTGAAATAAGGTTGTGAATGACTCATGTTCAGAAAAAGCCCAAAATTCATTGGACAATCTGTTCATAACAAATAATTTAACCAGCTCTAAAAATATTTGTGGGGTTTTTCCTTACAGGGAAAAAAAAGTGTCTCATCAAAACGAACTTGTTAAAAGGCAAAAAAAGTCCAAGGACTGGCTCATAACCCTGCAATCCAGCCCAAATAAGGGCAGTATGTGGTTGCACTATCCCAGGAACACAGCACTGACCGGACTGTGCCTGACAATCTGATACTTTCCCCCTGAAGTGTGGGAGAGAGAAACCACTCAGCTGGTATATTGCAGCAACCTGCCTGCCCCAGTGCTGACCGGAGAAGCAGGGGGGTGAAGCCAGCAGGGTCTGCCACCCCCCTGACACTCTGACAAGCTCCAGCAACACCAGTCACTCTCCTGGGGAGCCAAGCAGCACCTAACACTTTTATCCTACACAATGCAAATGTACAAGAAATCTTTGCTTGGGCCAAGTTTTCAAAAGTAGTTTTCCAAATTTTGAGCAATAGGTGGGGTCTGGACATTTGCATAGTCAGAAAAAAAATGAAATATCTAAATCTCTCACACTTCTTCTTGTATTCTGCAGGTTCTGGATGCCCCGACCTGCTGCTGACCTGTTTTGTTTGACAGTTCCTGCCTTGCCATCCTTTTAATACTTTCTGACTTACTGAGATTACACTGATGTGTGGCACAGCGCTAAATAAATTCCTGAAATCCAAAGGAATTATGTCTATCCAGCTAGGTTAATGTACCTCCAAGAATCCAAATACACTTCTCAGACATGGGCTATTTTTTTAATTGTTTCATGCTGAGTGACCTTTAATAAATCAGAGCTAAATAAAACCCTTATAGGTCAATGCATGTATTTCCTCCCCTTAATGTGCTCCAGTTTATAGGTACATAGAAAAATGCTGTAATTTTTCAGCCTTGTGCAAACATCCTTTAAATGCAATGAGAATTAGTGCTGTTCTGGCGGGGAGCCTGCATGCATAAATTCTTATGAATAAGAGCTCTTCCTACAAAATGTTGCTGCCTTGTATGACAAGGGTTAAGTAGACTCAGCCTTGCACTGCTAGGGCTGCCTGTGGGATATCTCCTCCAGACCAGACCCTGAGAATAAGATGCCACTATTCAGACAGCAGCAACATGGGAAAATTCTCCAGAATATCTTTAGGAAAATGCCTTGAGATCCAAAAACAGAACAAAGAACAAAGGAAGTCAGAGTATGACAATGACTGATGAGGTTGAAGTCATTCATGATGAGAGGCTTGGTGTTAGTGTGGAAACATCTGAAGGAGGCAGAAAAATGCAGCCTATAGTTCAAAGAAGTATCAAAGAAGAAATCACATAGCAGAATGAACTCTGGAATCTAACTCCATAGACTGCTTGGAAGCGTGGAGAAAAATGAGGCAGGGAAATGGTCGGTGTGATTTAACTGAATTTTGCTCATTTGTTGGGCTACTGAAGGAGTGATTGGCCTGTGATTCTTTCAAAAACCCTTCCAAAGCCTGTGCAGGTGTTTGCTGTACAGATGAGAACAGATTGATTCCCCCAAATAAAAAACTTGATTGTATGAGAATAAAGCAATTGGTTTATCAGCGGGGCATGAGATGGGTGGAGTAGCTGTGTGTCTTGTCCACAGTGTGTGCAGGCTCACAATGTGCACTGTGAAGTCCATCTCAGTGTAAATGAATTCCAAAGTTCTCCTATGACAGGTGCAGTACAGAGTCTGGGCTCTCTGAGGATGTGAAAGAGAAGGATTTGGTTTGCTGGGTTTGCTGCACATAATGCAGGTACAGGCGATGAAAAGTCTGCTGAGCACTTGCACACCAAGGATGCAGTTGCTCCAGCAGCATACGCTGTGCACAAATTGCCTTCTCTCAGAGCCTCTCCAGCTGGGGCAGGACCCAGTCCATACCCACCACTTATAATGCTACTGGCACCCAGAGTACTGCTATTATTTCTCGTCTTCCTATCAGGGCATACAATGACTTGTTGCAAGTTTATTTAATTGCAATTATTCCCTTGTTATATCAGGATCAAGAGATAAACAGGCCTAAGTTGGGCAGGATGGAAATGATTCAGGGTATGGCACTGCAATAAGGAAGCCAGGGGCTCGCTGTTCATCCCTAGCTCTGCCCTGAGCTCTGGGACCCCAGTGTGGCACATTTATATCTTAGAGCAAACAGGATGCAAATTGCCAGCATGTTAGTTACAAGAGAATTTGCATAGTTAATGGAAAGCAACTTGTCAGTGCTGAGAAGCAGCTGAACGCTTTCAACTGTATGGTCCAAACAGAGTTTCAGTCTTTCAGTTAGTCCATGAAGAGGGACTTCTTTCCCATACAGAGAATCTTCTGAAGCATTGAAGACATGAGTGATTCTTATAACATAATGTTGATGCTGGAGCAAGACACCATATATCTTGGTTTTATCACATTCTAGGAAAAGCACTTCTCAAGATATTTACCATTTATATCAGAATAACTGTACCTGCAAATGGAGGACCTCAGAGGGCATTGGACATGGCTCTAGCTGATGAGCAAGCCCACTAGCTACAATATCCTGTACCTGTTGCTGGTCTCTGTTCTGCACTAATTTGTAGTTTGCAGAAGAAGGATAAAAAGGGAAACTCTCCGTTTACAAAGGAAAGAAGGAAACCGTCTGTGACAGGGCTTTTTTTTTGAGCATTGGCTGTTTGAGTGCTGCTCAGAAGTTTCTAATGCCAAAAGTGGTCCCACCAGAAATGGATTAGTGGGTAGAGAACAAGCGAGGAGATCAAAAGGTAAAAACTAAATGCAATTTATCACATACCTGTGCTGTTTATCACCTAGTTAGAGAAATTAAAGAAACCTCATGAGCATCATCCCTTTGCATAGGAATGGGATGGCCCTATATACATACAATTCAATCTACTGCTCCGGGTTAGCTTGTTAAACTCGTGTAAAGGAATGATGAACTAGACCCAGCTAGTTTGCATCATCTGTCAGGCTCCTGTTTGGGGATTAAACATATGTCAATAGCTTTCACATGACCAACCTTTACAGTAAAGGGCCAGAGAGGACATTTCATACCCAGACTGGGAAATTTCCCTGCTAGTTTTACAATTCAGAAAATACACATATCACACAGGCACATATGCAGTACGCACAAAAGATTAGCATTGGAAATGACAACTTGTAAGCCAAGTTTTAGCTTTATGTGATTTGAAACAGCTGAGGGATAAATTAGAATAAAAACAAATGCCAGAAGCACCTTAGCGCTAATGGGATTGGTGGGTGCTCCTGTCATGAGAGCCTGGTGAATACATACTGTTATAATTGGCTGGGTGGAGGTGATAGAACAAACGTGACTCTTCCAAGGCAGTGCTGGCACTGACAATAATTGTTAACAGATTTAGTTTCCTATTCACCTCTTTTTTCCCCTATAGCTCCTTCTTAACTTATCAGCAGATTTTATTTTTGAGTTATTAGAAATCGCATCCTTCTTTTATTGATTCTTCTGAATTGTCAGCCAGCCACTAATTGTTTCCAGCTCTGGCATTTCAAAATTACTGATTTCCTTGTAGATACTTAATCATTCATATATCTTCCCCTCCATCCCTCCACCCCATTTTGACTTTCTTTGGCTTGAGATTTTCTCAGAGGAGCTGTCAGCTTAGTTAACCCTAGTCATTCTATGCAAAACTGCTCTCATTCCTGTGGCAAAAGGGTAGTCAAGAACTGTTGATAAATCTAAATCCTCATCTAACTCAAACCCAGCATGAGCACTCTGAGTCCAAATACTCTTTATTTTAATGCCTAGTTCATGTGCTGTCCAGGTGTACATATTATATCCATCTATATACACACATACACATACATACAGATACATATGCATACACAAAGTGAGTGTAGGTGTTTATATGTAAACCTACATAAACATAGACATACTGTATAAATATAGCATGTAAATAAATGCATATCCATACCTGTATTTATAAATTAACACACATGTTTTTATGTAAGGTCTGACTTGCTACTCCCTTTCGCCTCCGCTGTGCCACATGGCTCCTGGAGTAGAACTAATGTCATTGCACAGAGACTGCTGAAGTCACTCAAGAGTCACAGATCAGCAAGTCACCACACATCAGATGAGTGGCAGGAGCTGCTGACAGACTCATGGATAACCCAGGGCAAGGGGAAGGAGAGAGGATTGCTTTTAAGAGCTCTATGAGTGTTAATCAAAATAACTTTAATTACATTGCACTAGCTCGGCACTAAAAACAAGCAGACAGGCTGCTGCTGGGGCATCACTGACTCAAATCACTTGTCAAGAAGCACTAATTGGTGCATGAGCCTGTGCCTTTCCCTACTGACCAAGGCCCCTCTCCCACTTCTCTGCACAGCAGTATCAGTGCGTTTCTCTGCCCTCTCCTGCTTTGGACCATCAGCTCAGCTGCCCCTCATCCCCCTGGCACTGCAGAGCAGATGGCTGCCAAAGGAGAGCTCTCCTTTTGCACTTGTGATAGTAAAGAGACCTCAGCACTGCTGTGCTTCAAGGCAAGTGGACCCCCAGGGCAGCAGGCATGTAATATGGAGCAAAGCAGTAAAACTCAGAGACTAATACAAAAGTGCCATTTACCTTCATGAGGTTATGGGGCTGTTTCCTTCTCCATCCCCATTGATTTTCATTTCATTTCACTTCAAAGGTCTGTGATGAATAAAAGGGAAAACACCGGGGCAAGTTTTGTCCTCTTCAGAAATCCTTCTGACTGCCCTAGTCCAGAGCAGGTCCCAAATGCAGTGTTTTAATTCTTATGGATCAAAAATGGTCCCAGAATAAAAAATTCCTGGCCCTCTCCACACCTGCCCCCAGCTCCCTGGAGCCACACACACACTTGGAGAGGTGCAGGAGGGGAAGTCTACCCACAGTTGCCCTCACACAGACACTGGTGGTTCTCTGGGCTGGAAAGCCCCACCACAGCCTTACAAGGTCTTTGTCCTAGGAAGCACTGGCAGAGCTTCCACCTCACCCAGAGACATCCTGGAAGCATAACCAGGCAGATGCCAGCACTGCAAACCTAGCCTGCTGCAGACTGGAGCTTTCCAGGCACTCAGCCTTGTCCAGCCTCTCAAGAGCCCAGAATTACTGTCCCAAATGCACGTCACGAGAGGTCCAGATCAATATATTCTTGCAAAAACTAATAGAAATTCTCCTAGACACATTTTTTTTCTGTCAAAAATGCAATGCTCTGAGCTTCCAGTAGAGCAGGGCTTTTTAAAAAATGCATAACCCATAAATGATTCTATATAGGATGAGTATGAATCAATATAAGGGCACTTGAGGACACCACTTCTTACCCTGTTGCATGGTTACTCCCTCTCCAGACCTTGCCAAAACTATCTCATTGCTACTCTGAAAGTGGCTAATGGCAACTGTCAAACATATGGTTCAATTTTAGGGTTCAGTCCCAGGCATGAAAATCAGTTTTTGCTTGGGCTAAATGCAAATAGCAATTAAGTGCCTTTTTTCATAGCGAGAAAAGAAGCAGTTGGAAGAAGCTGCCCAGAGCAGGATCGCGCCTGGAAAGAACAATAGCCCTCAGGTTTCATCCCTGAGCACAGGCACAAAGGTGAAGGAATAGACTCGTTGCAGCTGTGTGCATCAGGGAAGCAAAGGCTTGAAGAGGGACATGGTTTTGGGTAAAACCCAGATTCCTTTTAGCCATGATACTCATTGGTAAAGCAAGCTTGTTGAGGGTACAAAACCGAGCCTGGTCTGTCTTAAAGTAATATTGCCTTGTACTATTTGGAACAGTTCTCCAAAAATGCACAATATAGGATCTTTTTTAAAAAGCTGAGTTTAATAAAAAGGAAGAAGAAAGGAGCTTAAACACCTAGAATGGCCCATGTTTTTGGTTGCTGTTTTGTTGTTTCGGTTTCTTACCCCCTTATAGCCCTTCCAATTTTACACATTTTGATTTGATTGTAAGCTTACTGCAGGAAGCATACTTGGTTTTCACAGAGTGGCAGTCAGCATCCTGGGATGATGTAGATACGTATCTATTTATGATGAAACTAGAAACCAGCTCAGTGCATGCCATCAGGGCTTGAAAATCACCATTCTGCTGCACATACGCAGTAGTGGTTGTGGCTGTGGCAGTGAGAGCTAGGTGTGCTTCTGTGTGTCCTGAAGTTAAAATAAAAATTTTGTTCACTCCAGGCAAACTAAATCCTCTAAGCAATTGTTGTCCCTATCCCAGCTGCTAATTTAGTATAGTTTTCCAGTTCAGCAAAAACTTCAGTTTCTTTAGAGCTCTGAAAGTCTATAGCAGAGTAAGTATGTAGCCAAGGAAGTGCAGTTCTATTTCCAAATCCACAGGCTCACCCTTAGAATTGTACCCAAACTTGAATTGTTTTTCTGTTTCTGTGGTAGAACCAGGATTCTCTTCTTTGCCTACAATTTTCTAGGAGTGTCATTATATCACGGACACATTGGCTCTTGACGGGTAAAGTGGGATACTACAACTGAAAAAAAAATGGAGAAAAAACTCAGTGTTGCCGAAGATCCTTCTTCTCAAACTGAGCGGGGGGAATGGTTATCCTCTTGAATCACAGAGAGGCTGTGGTTGGGTAATTGAAAAGATTTGTTGTCTGAGAAAGCACATTTTAAAATTCCTCTCCTTTCTTCAGCTATCTGGACCACTGGGACTTCACCATGTCTGTAGACCTGCTGCATAACATGTGAATGGCCATATCTCACCACGGAGCCAAGAGCTGAGCTGTTATGAGTACAACATATATAAGATCAAAATCAGAATTGACTTGTGGGGGAAGACATCATGGCTGTGGGTAAAAGCAGGAAGGTGAAGCTGGAGAAATCAGATGGGTAAAACACAAAACCTCAAGATGTGTTGGCTAGATGGATTTGCAACCTGCTTATCATTTTGAAAATGGCAGGTCATTTAGGTCCTCAAAATTTTTGGAGGAAGAGGTGGAGCAGTTTAATCAGACTTCCTGATGATAAGTCTCTGTATAGACACCTCAGGTTACCCCAGGTATTGCTGTATCACTCTGGAATAAGCAAATCCACTGAAACCAATGTATTTACTACATATTTACACGAGCATCACTGAGTATGAGGTCTGTGTAAAAAATTTCAAATATGATGTGTCACAAATAGTGGCATGAACTGAACTCTGTAATACAGATTAAGGTCAAATAAATTCTTATGCAGTAACAGATGAAGATTTGTGTCTTAACCCTTTCCATGTCCAAAGGACTGTATTACTGTGTCCTCTTTCCTGATCTCGCAGCAGCCCTACACAGGACTGAAAACAAATGCTATTTCCCAAAAGTTCTTTCTCATCAGGATGAGAGACAACCATGCTTGTTAACATCACAAATATGAGAAATAATGGACTGAGAGAGCTGCACAGATAAAAATTGAAGTATCAATGGGAGTAAAGACAAATTGCTCTTGGATTAGCTTTGGTGGATCAGTGGACATTAGGAGAAAATACAAAAGCGAAGAGAAGCAAAACAGAGCATGCACCACTTAAATGCCATTGGCTTCTACTCTATTCCATGGTGTTATGAGCAAGGTCTCATGAGCCTGTCCATGCCACTTGATGTTTTTCTGTAGTTCAGAACCTGCAGTGTTGAGCCCATGTGAGTCTTTTTTTGTCCTAGTGGCATTCCATGTGCTGTTTCTTTTTTTTTCTGTTGGAGGCAGTGAGTGGCAGGGGGGATTGTTCCTCAGTTTTGTGCCATCCCTGAGTTGCTAGACTTTGTATTCCAACAGCCAGAGTCCAGTCCAACAGCAACAACGTATTTCCCACAGGGATGAATGAGGCTAGATACTCATTTTTCCTTTGACAATATACTGTATAATTTAAGTATCCTAACATCTCAGTGTTTATGGCTACATGGTAGTATTTCAGCTAAGGGACATATTTAACTTGGAGGAAGCAGGAACATGAGACTGCTGGAGTCATTGAGTTGGTTTTGCTCTTGAACCTTCCCACGAATGCAGCAGCGTCTGCTTGAGCAGCACAGCTGCCACCTACACAACATCTATGGAGGGGCTCTTCCAGAGCTCATCCACCTTCATAGCTACAGCCAGCCTGCCTATAATGTTTACAATTCTTTCTCTGTTTGTTCAGAACCAATTTTTAGGCCATCATTCTCAAATCAGTACAGGTTATTATTCAAATAAGCTTCTCTCCTTTCTACTTGGTGGATCTTTCTAAATAGTTTTGTTGTTTTGTTTTGTTTTGTTTGGATGACCTGAAAAACATGGTCTAAATCTTCTTTTGTAGTATCTGTCTTAATCCTCAACAGACTTCCTCTGCCCCTGTTTTGGTCTTAACTCACCATCTCTGAGCATACACGACTTAAATGGTGACTAGACTCTCAGATGAAGACTTGACATACACCTGTGCAGTGTAGCAGCATTCCACACCCCTCCTGAAAATACCTCACCTTTACATTTTTCATGATGTTATTACTTTAGTGCATCGTAATTACTCTGAAACGAATACATTGTCCTCATCTGATGTTATATCAATTTCAAGAGCTCCCTAAATTGTGCCCTCTTCCAGCCAAAAATCCCTGGTTAGAGTCAAGTAATTTGTACTTCTTCAGAAGCCAAAGATAAAATTCCTGTCTCTTTTTAATTAGCTAGTCTAGATGTAGCCTAACTATGTTAGCCGACTATGTAAACAAGAATATTGTGGAATATCGGCAAACTGCTGCCGTGCTTAGCATATATGCCTGTGAGAAATAACATGTGTGAAAGATTTATGTATAGACTCTAGAAATCATCACAAGTTTATCTAAATTTGTTTACATTTCACCCAGGCATAGTGCCCTTAGGGCTGGCTGTGTTTTTTTGAAGGGCAGAATGTGACTTTTATTGATTGTTTCTCCCGAGGTTTCAAGAGACTCTCATGTAATTACGGAATAATTCAAGTGGGAAGATGCCTTTGTTTGCCAACGCCTTGCCTGGCCTCCTGCACAAAGCCAATTTCAGACCTGGTTTCTTGGGGTTTCACTGCAGTTAGATCTAGAAAACCTTCCAGGATGGAGACTGGACAGTCCTTCTGGAAACCTGAAGAACTGCTTGTGTCCTTGGAATCTTTATTACAGACATGAATGTCTCCCTGCTTCAGTTTACGACATGATTACATTCCCCAAAATACAAACCTCATGGATTTTTGCAATGATATTAACTCAATAATTTCTCACAGACTTGAAGAGAAAGGACAGTCAGACTTTCAATAAATACAGTCAGCACAGGTGGAACTGCCAAGGTAAGTGGAAGAACAGCAAGCAGTGGGGTCAAAGACATGAACCAGTGGGGTCAGGTGACGAAGAACTGCATGGCTACTACAATTTTGCAACATACATGATGTGGGGAAAAACTTGCAATACCTTAGCCAAAAATCCAGAGGCAAGTGTGAAATGATGCTTATTTTTCTCACAACATACCATTGTGGTGTACAAAACATATTGCAGACTGTTAGCCCACCACTCATTTCTTAAGCAGACAGCAGATGTGGGAGGGCCAGGATTATCCAGCAACTGCACCCACTCTAACCCACAAGGTAACTCAGTTAAAAAATCCTCTTCTGCTCAAAAAGCTGTCTTGGCAGATGGTTTGTGCTTCCTCCTTCCATCTCAGACAGATCTGTCTCCCTGAGGCTGGGAAAAAGCCCAGCACTGACAGCGGGGAGATTCACAGCCAGGGGTATCTCCCTGGAAGCTGTTCTTTAAATGAACTTTAAAGTCCATCCTGCCTATAAAATGATTGTTCATAATTTTGATACTCTGTCAAATCAGCATAATGGACTGGCACAGTTTGTAAAATAAAATGGCAAACAGAAAGCTAGCATCCAAATCCACCCTTCAATTTGAAATGCAAAGTTTAATACTTTACAGGAATATGAAGGGCTAATGTAACAAGGAATTTATCCTTCTCTGAAGTGAAGAATTCATTTCAAAACAAACTGATCTTTTGGCTCAGAGCAAAACTGACTTCATCAGCACAGTCAAAAATAAGAAAAAATATTATTTAGAAGATATTACTTCTGGGACAGATCATCATATGACACACATTTGGATCAATTCAAACAAAGGTACATTAATTTTTATCAGTTCCAAATCCATCTATTTCCCATTGTCTGGAGCATTATATTTCCAAATTTTATATTTCTTAATATTTTCCAAATGTCTTTAGAATTTTAGAGAAAGACCATTATATTTTCCTCTTTCCTGTCTTTTACCACTCAACAGTCTTTCATAAGGTTTTCTTCTTGATTTGACAAAGGAACTCTTTAATAAAAACAAAAAAGCTGATCTGCTAGTTTTTGCTAGCCAACATTGTAAGTTGTCAGTCAGCTGGAGAGTCATTAAAGAACTGAATATTAAAAACCTGTAGTCTTAGAAAGCCAGATATTAAATAAATGACAGGAAGGAAACTTAATGCCCAATACTTTGGAAAGTGGTTACCATTCAAGGCAAAGTTCAAAGTAAAAGCAAGGAACAATGATTGTTATTAAATTCCATAGTCTTGATTGACTTTTTCATTCTCATAGCAACAAATTTCTTTAAATGTCCACTTAGAATTAAGTGAATTATCTGAGGTTGGGAAAAGTAGTATTCATATACTAAAATTTCATACTATGTCTGCTTTAGTGTTATGTTCTTTTAACTCAAAGTTTCACTGCATGGAGTGAACCACAGGCTTGTAATTCACATCTGCACCATCTCTCACAGCTTTGTCAAAGCCTGCACCACAGTGCAATGCCAATCTCACTCAGACGCTGCTCAGCAGAACTTCTTGTTTGGACCTCAGCTTCCTACTGGGGAAGTTATTTCACCACAGAGAGAAGTCAGTGACTAATTAGTGTCCACATATCATAGGCAAGGGAGGGCACCAGGATGTGTGAAATGTGGGGAGGTTGATTTCAGCACAGCAGAGCTGGGCTGTCTCCTGACTATCACACTCTGAAACACTCTCTCCTTTTTCTTTTGATGTTCATTCTGTAAATATCTGTGCCTGCACTGTATGCAAAGAAAATATGAACAAGTTGAAAATGTGAAGAGAACTGTGTGTTTGAACCTGGAGAAGATATAGGTACTCAAAACCATCAAGTAGATGGATATTTTAAGAAAAAAAATCTTACCCTTTTGACACAGTTTTCTTCTGCACAGTCCGTTTTCAAAACATTCATTAATAACCTGAGAAATTACTCTACTGAACATCTTTGAAATTCAGCTACAAAACATCTCTGCCTCTCCATAACTTTGAAAAAATAATCAGTCACTCCATTGAGTATGACCCATAACTCATAAAACCATATTTGTCATCTGTAGTAAAGTTACACTTTTTATTTTGTTCTCTCACTGAATAATTTTAAAGTGTTTACATGGTATCCTGACCACCCATGCAGGATATGATGGCTTATTGTTGCCTCTTCCTAATCACACACACTGTACCCACATTTCCTAGTCCCTTTAGATGTTAATACCTACCTATATTTATCAGTAGATCATTTTGATTCTTGCTTCCTTCAGCATTCAAGAGTGAGAGCTAGCCAAAGCCCACTCCTTCAAACTCTGCCTAGCTCAAGGGCTTCTAATCTTTCACAGACCATTGGGAGGGTATTTGTTTAGGGGGGAATTCCTCTTCTGCTTCACTTGAGGACCTCTTGCCTGCAATGTGAGGCTCTTCTAACCTTGGCACTATCAAGTCTAGAGGGAAGAGAATAGCTTGCACTGAGTGACTTAAGTGAAGTTTGCTTCTAATGCTTGTTTGCAGATTTTCTGTGCTTAGCATTTCCTATGTGCTATATAGTCAAAATTACATGTTATAACCAAAACTATTTGCTAATGAAGACCCGGGAATACCCCTTGGTACCCACGTGCCCATGGGTACTTTTACTGGAGCAGCAGGAAGCAAAATTCAAAATTGTAATGGGGTTAATGAGTGCAAAGATGATCTCATCTCGATGGAGGTAACTTTTGGAGTAAGGACCATTGAAACACCATTCTGTCTCAAGCTGGGTATTGAAATAAGCTCCCAAAGTTATAAACTCTGGTGGTACCTAGGCTGTGACCATGGGACACTCCCCAGTGCAAAGAAGTGTTCCAGCCAGTCCCTGGTCTGGGCAACAGAAGGACCAGATCCATCATGAGTCGGGAAACCTTTCTGCTGTGCAATTACTCAGAGACCTCCTGCATTCACATATGTGAGAAAGAGTCAGGTGTTCAGAGCTATTCAGATTTAAGATAAACTGCTTTCTAGAATAACCTGTCTCTTCACTGGGAACTGAGGTCAGCTAGTGAAACTGAACTCATAACCGAAGCACTTCAGGCTAGCTGCCTAAATTTTGGTGGAATGTATCCAGGCCCTAACACATACACTAATTCTTCTGGGTAGCTGCAGACACAGCAACATTATTTCCATGAAAGCACTTACTAGTAAGTCTTTACCATACAATGTCTGCCAGCAGCACAGACAGAAATGTGTGCTTATAATAATAACACAACAGAAATTTCAGACAAAGTTTCGAATAATACATTTTGCAGTACTTGCTCAGGCTTGTTAAATTCAAATCAAAACATAAAAAAAGCTGCTCTTTTCTAGTGAGGTCTATATCTCTGTTACTTAATGGGAATTATCTTAAAACATAATTTAATTTCTTTTACGTGCTACTAAACATGAATGCATCTAACCCCCCCATTACTTGTGTAGTTCTGTTGATATAAATTCTTCTAGCCTTTACTTAGCCCTACAGCTCTGTAGCTGGACTTGGCCCTCCAGCCATTTCTAGACTCATCTCTCCAAAAACATGACGCTACTTGCATCCTGTACCGGGGCTTAAAGATTTTTCCTGTTCAGCTACTGATCAGATACTCTACAGATGCCAAGTAATCCCTATGGACTTGAACCTAGTTGGGATGATAGCCTCACTGTTACTTACATTCAGTGGAGGTAACTCCACGGTAGCCACAGAATTGTTCATACCACTGTCTGTGATGTATTGAGAACAATCAAAAATTTTGCTATCATCAAAAGTCACAACTGACCACAAGTGCACAAAAATATGCAGCATCTTGACTCTTGCTTATGTCCAGAAACTACTTATTTGCATGAGTGTACATAACTCACTTCAGCATATCCTGCTAAAAGCTGACTTCAGGATTCTTTGTTTGAACTTTGAAAACCTTTCACAGTGTTACTCCTACCTCTTCATCCAAATGTTTAAGTCCCTGTACATTTAAATATCAAATCTTATTTCTTATTCTCAACTAGTAAATCTTATCTCTTTCTAAAGCCCTCTTGAAATATTAGTGTTATTGTGCATGTTCTCTCATAAGTATTACTTTGTGGATTACATTGCCAAATTCCATTTGTGATCTGTCTGAGCTTAGTCATTTTAAATCCATCCATTAATACACATCTGCTCACAGTTGAGTAAAATTCTCTGCTGCAGCTATAAAAGATAAACTTCCTAACTAGTCATTTTGATAGTTGTTTTCTGTGTGTGCTTTGTGTTTTATTTACTCCTAGACACTGGATCCTGTGGATCTGTGTCCCTGGTTGGGATGAGACAGTTCCCCTTGGCTTCTTTGGAGCTCAGCGGAGTGGCTTTGGTGGAGTAGGTTTTCACTCATGGGAACAGTTTTGAGAACTATCTATGGTCTGAGGGGGTCACAGCTGATGTGCTTCGCAGAGACGAGGCCTAAACTGGTGCATCTGTTGTGGCACAAAGCTGCAGTCTGGTCAACTCCATGCTTGGTCTTGCAGTGGATAGGTGATGACACCATCAGCAGTGACAGCAGGTTTCTTCTGCCAGCCTCCTCGCTCTGTCAGCCCAAGCAACTGGGTTGAACCCTTCCAATGTGCTTCACTACTCTCTGAGTAAAGAATTTCTTCCTAACATCTAATCTAAACCTGCCTTCTTTTAGCTTAAAACTGTTGCCCCTTGTCCTGTCACTTTCTGCCTGTATAAAAAGATTTGAAAGATTTCCAAGTCCCATGTACATCACAGACCTCCAGCCTCGCCAGATGGCTGCAGCCCAACTCTCATGTGGTCAGGCAGTTTCACTCTTCCCTCTTATACCTCCCATTCATGGACAAATAAGGAAAACTAAATCTGGAGCAGGATGCTACATTGCCATTAGTGTTTCCAAACACTTTGTTGTACCTTGTCCAGACTGCTGAGCACATCTGAGTGTGCTGAGGGAAACTGGGAAGGTTAAAACTTCCCAGGACTTACTTGCTGTTCTAAATCAGGCTGAGAGCTGCTGCTTCCAGGGCATGTAAGTAGCAATGAGATGTGCTCTGTTTCCCTTGCCTATGTACCAAGGGGTCCCACCAGTCAATGGGGGAGTGAGGAAGCAGGGAGATAAAGAAGGGTGATGCATCCTGAGGAGAAAGTGAGGAATGCCTACCCTATGTTAGGATGTTTGGGGAGCCCAACTCAGCCTCTGCACTGTCTGGAACCCATTTATCTGCTGTACTTAGACATAGATCCTAGAGACTGCTCAAACCAGTAAATGCTGTGCTTGCAGCAAATGACCACAAGGAGTCTGAGCAAGATGGGGTCAGGGTCCACCTTCCACTTCAGATGGGTTTTGTTGGAAAGACAGTACTACACTTCTTCTGGTAACTGCCCCCTGTCCTCTTCTGCACACCTTTCTGAGTGAAATCAGCAGTCTGCTTGTGGCTATCATGTTTTAGTCCAAAACCTGGGGCTCAGGGAGTAGTCACAGACTTCTTGTTCATAGCAGAGACCAACGGTCCCAGACCTATCTCCTGGGAGGACAAAGGCATCCTCTGCCCTTCTTTCCCCATAGAAATAGTACACACAGGACACTGCTAATTTTCAAAAGGCCTTACATGTTTAGTGACTGCTGCCAAGGTGACTGAGGTGTTGGAGAGGTTAAACCCAAGTCTGAATGAAGGCTGACATGCATCCAGTCTTAAATACTAAAACATCTTTCTAGGAGTGGGAAAAGGCAAGCTTTCCAGGTGATGAGGAATTCTGGAAGTCCTTTGTGGGGAGGTCAGCAGGCTGACTGTGCCTGTGGGAAATGCCATTTTTTGAGAGATGGAGCACTATTTTAATGGCACTTCTCATGGATATGTCAGTGAGATGTCTGTCCCGAAGAGGTGCACATCAGTCCCACCTTGATGAGAACCAGGACCCCTTACTGTGCCTGCACTTGTAAAAGCACACAACAGACCCTTCCCTGACCTTCTTGCAGTGCCAGATCTCCAGCAAAGGAGGAAATTAGGGCTTTTCTCAGTATCAGGGGCACAAGTCTCTAAATGCCTGGCTCCTATTAAGTCTTCCCTCCACTGGATAAGAAAAGCTATCATCCCAAGATGCACTCTCAAACTGTGTTTCACACTTTCTTAACCAAATTTGTGCCAGGGACACTAACCCCCATGGACACCATTTCCACACAGTGTTTCCAGCATGTCTCCATCTGTCTGATATAATCATTCCTTGAATGTATCAACTGTAAGGAACTATGGCCTGTCCACTTGTCTACAGGCAATGATACCGAGTTCTTTCTAACATCTGCATGTAGCACTTACTTCCACCTCTTTGTAGCTCTCCAAGCTGCTGGTCCACCGGGTGCCCTTAGCAGCTAACAAAGAAAATAACCTGGTTTTGTCCCCTCTGTTTTGCAGGTAATATTATCCACCAAGGCTCTATACCTATAAGAGTTTCTGCAGGCATTGGGTTGGATCTGCAAGCTACTTCACAGGGCAGTAATGAAGAGCAGTGTCCCTTGATCTTCATTCTTGAAGAAAAACTCCTCAACTGATCCGACCCCTGAAGCAGGATGCTCTGTGCTGGCAGCCCAGAGGCCCAGATGCCAGCTCCAGTGAGATGTGCTGGTCTTACCTTCGTGCTCTCCTGCACCTTGAGCAACACATGCTGCCATGCTTGAAGAGAAAAAACTGTCCTGCCACTGCCACTGTGGGATGGATGACACACTGCTACGGTGGCACTGCTGAAAATGCTGCTGCAGCAGCTGCCACTGCTCTGCCTTCCACCCTGAACAGTGCAGTGAACAGTGTGATAGAAGGTGTTTATCACCTCTAGACCCTGTACAGTCATCTTAGGACCCATCAACCTCTACTCACCCACTTTGGCTTCATCCTTTCCTGTAGGAGGTCACTATGTCATCTGTGGTGACAAGTGAATGTAGCCTCATCTTTTATGAAAACCTTCCTCCCCCTCTGAAAATGAAGTGGCACATGTCTCATAAACTGGTCTCTCTTGGCTCTGGTGGGAGATGTCTGTCAGGGCATAAAGGCAAGATGAACGCATTCAGGCACAGATGTATACCAAAGCAGATACAACTGCAGAAAAAAAGGAAGGAAAAGTTGGCTATGGAACAAGTATTTTTAATAGTGTTCCTTTTAACAGAGCCTAAAGAGAAGTAACACTTCATTTTACCTTTTCTATTAAAGCAAAGAGCTCACCAGTGTCGGTTTTGTGCAGGTGCTATGCACAGTGGGAAACAACCCAAACCAGCATGTGTCCTTTGAAATATTTCTTTTAAACAGACACTAAGTATTTTCAGGTTTTGGAGAATGTGGCTCAAAATAACAAGTAGATAAAATATCACCATGCTATGCAAGGGAGGATATGTGCATTTATCTGCTGTGATTTCATACTAATATTTAGCTATCATATAACACTCTCTCTACTGACCCCATTGTATAAACACTCAGTAATTAACCAGCACACTCCCTGCTATGCAACAGGTAGGTAATGTTGCTCTTACCATCCCTGAGCTACACAGAAGGAATTTAGACAGCGAGATGACAAAGCTTATCCAGACACACTTGGGAAGCCTATGGCAAAGCTTCCCAAAGTAGGATCAGTTCCTGCAAAATGTGTTCGTTTTCCTCCACTCTGCCTTTTATAGACACGTTAAGACTTCAGTGTAGCCCTGAGCAGAGAGGAGTCCACCTGCAAAAACTCCTAAAGCTGTTTCACACCACTGACAGTTTCTGGAGCAGACACAGCTCAGAGGGGAGCCACGGGAGTGCTGTAAATCAGGACTGAGGCATATTGGCAGGGCTTTGTGGGAAATCTTGCCTGGGGTTTGCCTGTTGCTGGTCATTTTTCTCAGCACTTTTGATGCTTCTTTTTCTTTACGATGAAGCACTGCCCCCCAATCATCCTATGCTCGCTGTTTGTTAATTGTGCAGTTTAATTATCATGTTTAGTTCAGTTGAGGAGAGGGTGTGAAAACTAACAGAACACGAACATTGTACTAATTTACTGTGCAGGGTAGCTGCAGATTCACCACTGCAGGAATAGCTTGTGAACCTCCAACAGAGCCTGTTTTGCCTCCACAGGGACAGTGTCCCTCACCTACGCCTCATGAAGGAGCTCTCATTTCATCCCATTTGCCTTTACTGCCATTTGAAGCAGCAAAAAGGATAATGCAAAAGCATTCTCAAAAAATACAAAACAAAACAATAAACCAAACCCAAAAGTATTACACACGTAAGGATTAACTGCTCACATTTTGCAACTGATTTTGCTTTAAGCTTTAATTGATGAGGAAGCAGAGGTCATGGACTGCTGAGATTATTTTCACCACAGGAAATGATGTGAAGCAAAAGGCAACCTTCATGAGGAAATTGGTAAAATCTTGTTAAAACTTCAATTTACTGTAAGGACTGCATTTTTTTCTGCAACGATGTCAACAAACTTGTGAAGGTACTAAAAAGCACTGTCTCATTTTTCCCATTTTTCACCTAAAGGAATTGATAGATGCAACTAAAGGGACATTTAGGCAAAAAAACTGTCTTAGGCAAAGCAACAGCATTTTGCTGGCACAATAGTCAGAGAGCTCTGGCTTGGTTATTGAAAGAGGCTGTTGGTTTCTTCACTTGATTGCATAGAAACTACATATGACCAGTGTTCTTCATAGCCCAACACGTTCTTATTCCCTTGTATAAAAGGCATCCACTTAAACTGCAGCAACATTGCCACCACTTTTAAAACAGGCAGTGCAGTCCTGGCTATCAGAGCTCACATCTCTCACAAAAACCAAACTGCATGTTTTTCCAGGTGCTACCATCTTGGAAACAAGGCACATGGGGACCAAAAAATGTGTTTCAGGACTTAACTTGAGGCCTACAATTAGAATTTTTTATTGAATCTAGTTATTGCAAACTTCTTTCAACTGAAGTGTACATTTGTTTAAACACCTTTAAACTCATATTTGCTCTGGCTCTTGGACTAATGTATATTCTCAGAGTCAGTAGAAGAAAATAGTGCAGTTTAACTGGCAGCATAATTTCTTGTAATTGAAATGCTTTATTTAAAGCAGTACCATTTTTCAGAAATGAGCATTTGAAGAAGTACTGCAAAAGTTTTAAATGTGCAGTGTAAAGTTTCTCTGGGAAGCATGCTGTGCTGTATACAAGCAACACAACATATACACCCCAGCTCAAATGCATATTGATACATATGCATGGTATGATTCAGAGTTCCTGTGTAACTCTGGCATATTGCCACAGGCCTATTTTTTTGAGCATTTATATCTTCAGCTGCCTTCAGATGGAGTTAACCCTGAAAGCTAAACCATTTCTTTAGCTGGAATTTTAGAGGAGTCTAAAGAAAATATGCGGAGAACATGCAAAACTCCCTTGAAAATGAAATTTGGTTCCTAGTTTATCCCTGAAAATGGGAGCAATGATGATTCTTTTTTCCTAACATGCTCATATAACATTTAACCCACCTTGCCTGAAGCCTCCAGATGTTACTCTGGTTTGAATAGCATAATACATACCAATCCAGACAGCACAATGCCAAGCTCCCAGCTGTTGTCTCACAGACCTCAGGGTTACAAGAGAACTGTCATTGACTCTGCAGGGCAACTCCTGGAACATCTCTCAGTGTCAGATCAGAGCCCCAGCATGTCACTGTGAGCTGGAAAAAGACTTCTGGCCTGTCCAAGGATGTTAGTGAGACTCAGTCCAGCTCAAATATTCATGTTGGGACTCCTTTTCCGTTAGATCATGACAGTTAAATCATGAAGTGCAGAAAGAGAATGAGGTGTTAGGAAATTTTGAATGCCGTCTGGCTCTGGGCTTGACCAGAACATAAAACACACACACACATATTGCATTAGCAATTTTCTGTATTACAACACTTCTTGTATTAGCACCATGGAAATCAATAACTTAGCCAAAAATGAACCCCCTTAAAATGACTGTATGCTGAGTCCTTATCAATTTTCTTAGATTTTTATCTTAATCACCAGGACTTCTCAATGGTCAGATCTTCACATATGAACTTCAATGCATCCTTGACAGCATCTACTTTTCTTGCAGTCCTTGTCTTTTCTAGTTTGTTTCAGAAATGCATGGTGATATTAACGTTAAAGACAAATCTTAGCAGTACAATATGCATTTGATCTAAAATCTGTAGCTCTAGTCTGAAATATGTGGAAGACTGTTAACTCAATATCTGTGTTAAAAGAACACAAAACTGTTAGTGTATATACAGTTATGTGTATATACCTATATCTACCATATTACCACTATATGTTATAAATGTAATATTGACACATTAGGGAGCAGAGTAAACAATAGAAAGTCCATGTGAAAGGCAGAGTACAAAGGAAAGGAAAGGGGACCTTCTCCTGCCACCACGAAGGCAGACTTACGAAGAAAAAGGTAAAAATGGGCTTAGGAAAGGCAAGAAGCCACAGCCAAGGCTGGCAGGCTGGGTTTTATTTCAGCACAAGTTCAACACATACCTCCATCCACCCTCATACTGACATCTCTGAGAACACAAGGTACATATTTGGGGTGTCTCCTTTCTCTTAGCTAGGATGGGTTAGAAATATAAACTATCTTCCTCTGATACCTCTAAGGGTGTAATAATTTTCAAAGTTTACCAAATGATAAAGTTGATGGCCTCTCCTCAGGTATCATTTCAAGCTAGGACATTTCTCCTTTTACTCCACCTGCCACTGATTTTCTGAGGGTTTTGTTGTGATCTGGGGAGTATCTGCTAGACTCTCTTGAGCAATGATAGAGGGCTCTGTAGGTCTGTGTGTTCAGTATGGGTTCAGGGCTGGCCCCAGCCGCTGCTAATCCCGTGGTTTTAGATGATCCTAGATAGCACTTGTGTAGCATTGGCTCTTATTTCCAACTCAGCTGCATAAGGTAGAGCACAAGCTTTGTAATGATTATGGCAGGAAGAAAAAGACAGATATTTTCTGAGATGGTGTCAGTACATCTGTATTTGTTACTCTTCTCCTGTTACAGTGAGGAATTTCCCACCCTTTATAAGTAGTTCTTGGTCAAAACTAATCAGGTTGATCAATGAGGAGATATCCCATTCCAGTATAAGTCAGGCATAAACTGGTGTAATGTTATAAGAAGTCTCCATCTCTATTCCACTCATTTATCCTGAATACTTCTGCAATCACTTTCACCATGAAGAAATAAAGCACAGGAGATCAGGACAGGTATGAGAGGAGAGAGAGAAACATCATAAGATTGGCAGCCAAGTTTAAAAAGCAAGTGACTTTGTAGTAAGCCCTACAGTTGCTTAAAGTGTCTTCACTGACTCTCCCCACTCCATAATATGTAGTCTTTGTTTTGCTAAAACATATGAATTTAGTTCTCTGAATCTTTACTGTTTCTCTCTATATCCTCAACTATATGTGTGGCTCATTCCTGATGCTGAGGCTTCATTCTCAAACCAAGGAGCCCAGAACTGTGCTGAGCATGTAATCCCAGAGCAAAGTCTCTTGCAGCACCTTGACAGAGAAAATTACCTCCCTGAGAACTGACAAGATGCCTCTGTTACACGACTCACAACTGCACCTTTGCTGTAACAAGATATTGATAGGTCACATCTGATTTGTTACCTATAATCATCTCTAAATCTTTATAAACTCAGACTTTTCCAAGTATTCGTCTCCTGATGATTACGCAGTTAGGATGTTTTTTTCCTGAGAAATATTAGTTTGTGTTGTTTTCTCAGTTGAATCTAATTGTGCTGTTTCCTGCACATATTTCTAACCCTGAAAGTCCCTTTGGAGAAAGGATTTCTGCCTTCTCACCAGTGTACATGTGAGGAAGACTAAGCAATCACTGAGGGCAGAAAAACAGGAATGAGGAAAGAAATAAAGTTTCACAGTTCCCAGGTCCCATTTATTTCATATGCACGGCACAGCTTGCAGTTGGAAATCAGCACCACGCCGGCAGGTGAAACAACTGATTCCTGAGACTGAGGGACAGGACAACTGGTAATGCATCACCAATCTCCTTTTACACACACACACACACACACAGACACACACAGACACACACACACATATATAAATATATAAAATAATTCCTTTTCTTGTGTAAATAAAGTAATTAAATAAATTCAGGATCAATTATAATCCCTGCAGATTTCCCTCCAAGTCAGTATATTGCTGTTTACCATTAGCATTTGTTTCCAATCTTTTATTCAGTTTTCACTCCACCTAATAAAGTTCATGTCCAAGTAAACATTCCGAAGTCTAATAATGAAGAATTCAAGGAGTGCTCTTATCAGTGGAATATTACACTGAAACCATCCAGATACTGCAGTGACCTGCTTTAGAATTTCTATCACATACATGCACACACTTCTTTTTTTTGCACAATTCATAGGTCACTTGAATTGTATTATAGGCAAACTGGTGATTTGTCACTAAAAAAAAAAAAAAGTACTCTGCTGCTCTACCCAACAGTAATGATTTAAAAAAATAATTTTCCTGGTAGTCAGGATCATTGCATCTTCTAATATCCAAAATAAGTCTTAATAGGAAGTACAGAACTCCTGTAATTTGTCAAATTTTAAAAAATTCAACGGCAAGTATCTGAGACAGTGAAAAAGAATTACCCAAGTGTTCCTCATCACACAGGAGGTGTTTAGCGTAGGAGTTTTACTTAAGAAATGAATAATTATTCCCTTTCTTGATTGCCAAAGCACTTCAGAAGACTCTTGCTTCAATTACCTTATGGAGTTAGAGAAATTGTTTCAGGAAACCTTAAAACTATTTAGTGTTCTTTAGGCCATAACTTTCGTTAGCACACACAAAAAAACTGTCACAATGATCAAGATGTTATTCTGGACTCCAGAGACTTTGAGAACAGCCTAGACTATTTTCTAGCTCTGCACCAAAATATTTATGATGTTTACATCTTGGGTCAGCTTCAGTTTGGAAAAGGAGTGGAGTTCAAGAACCCTGAATAGGTTTTGTTCTGTGATTTTTGCAACATTCATAAGTTTACTGGGCTGAAACTCACACAGAACAAAACCAAAGAAAATGTTCCCATGAACTCCTGTGAAGACTGAATTTTTGGCAACTCTGCTGAAGCCTAAAACAAGTATGAGAGAGCTGCCATCGTCAAAAAGTATTCATCAACATTTTCACCATATATGGGTCTGGTTTATTTATATAAATATTTTCTACGTGTTAAAATGTATGACCTGTTTTCCTGTTATTCATCATCAACAAATCTCTGGGCAAGCACCAGGATTTGAGTGTCTGCCTTCTTGTGGCCCTATTGCAGAGGTGCTGAGTTCCTGCTGATCTCACTATACTGAGAGCTGTAAGCACTCCCCACCACCAACTGTGAGACCCCTGGTCAAGAAAAATGTAGACATAGTGGCTTGTTTGTGTCAAAACTGCCAAATTTGCAGTTCCCTCAGAATTTGTTGAAAGGCTTTAGGCATGATCTGCTGATCTGTGTCATCTGAATTACAAAACCCTGAGATGATCTTAATGTTACATGCCAGCCCAAATCAAACCAAATCAAGTTATACTAAACCACCTGAATTTAGTTCTATTATGAAACAAAGTGGAAATTCCCAGCTATAATAACAACAGAAGTTGCTTTTCTTTAGAAAAATAGTGACAGAGGATCTATATTCATAGCACAATCAGAACAGGAAAAAAAGAAACAGACTTAATGCAATACAGTAATGATAAATATATGATTATATTACACTAATCTCTGTTTCCATCATTTTGTCAAGGTAAAAAAGCCTCACAATAGGAGCAAGTATGTGCCAAGATGGCATAAAGGGGTTCAGCATTCAGGGTGGGCGAGCCTTTATTCATCTCAGTCCTCTTCACCGTCTCCGACTCTGACCTTCCCTTCAGATCCTCACATTTAAGTTTCTTTCCCCTCACCCAAAGAAAGAAAAATGTGCAGATGGGTATCATAACTGTGCAAATGGTTCCTCTGTGAATATTTGGACTTCAAGAATGAGAAACAAAGTTGAACATGCTCAGCTGCCAAAGTTCTCTAGAGTTAGCTCTCTGACAGAGTTATAGTTGCCCCAAACAAACCTTCCATACGTTGTAATAATCAAAAGGAGAGAAATAAACAAATGGCAAAATCTCTTCAGAGCATTTTGCATATAAGTGATGATCCTGTTAGGGAGCTGGAGAACCATTCTCCAAGTCACCCCTGGAGCATTCCTGCCCTGGAATGCAAACTGGGAAATTTGTGTGCAATAATAGTTAGGAGGATAAAAACTAAGCCATTCCCGCAATAGATCACCTACAGCCATGGGAAAACTATGTAACATTACGAATAAATAACTAACTAGATGGGGTTGACAGCTTTCCTGTGTCTAACGGGAAGGAATTCACATTTAGACGCAAATTGACAGCTGCTTCTGAAGTGGAAGGGCTTTCATTCACAGTACTGAGTATAATGGATCAGTACCAGAATGAGAATTGCACATCCATGTTTTTTTCATGAACAAATAGCTGCTTCTAGGAGGTTTCTAAAAACTCAAGAAGAGAAGGAAAAATGGGCTGCTCTTCTGCAAATTTCATATGCAAGGGAATTGTGAGGGTGTATGTCATCTGGCTCATCAGTAAACTAAGAAGCTTGGAGAGAGGAAAGAAGTACAGAAAAGTCTCTTAACTGCAGAGTCTGAAAGCAGTATTATATTTTGGATGTTTCTCTCTCAGTTTCCCTGTTCAGGTTTCTTATTCAACCTGCAGCCTGTTTGCCCAGTGTTGTTCCAGTGCAATGCATAATGCAGAAATATTTGAAGTGGGGATCAATTAGGGTTACTGTAATAGTAAGGCTCAAATATTTAGAAAGCAAGGTATTATAAAGTCAGGGTGAGGTGAAACAGCAGTTTCTATTTTTCGAGGTTTATGTTTTGGAGCTGGCTGACCACACTACAAGCATATGACATGGTAATAACACCTATGGGGAGCCTTTCTGCCATCTGGGCCCAATGGAGCTAGGCTGATTTACCCCACCTGAGAATGTGATCTGTAATCTTTCACAGGTGGATTTGGCCAGAACGAGAAAGTAGCAAGATGAGCAAAAATGAAAAGCAGTGGTAACAAAGTTACCACAGCTTCTTTTGCTTGTAATGAAAAATCACTTTCAGACTTTTGCAGTTTCTTTTCATCTCCTTTTCTATTTTCTCCCGTTTTGCCCTCCATTGTTATCATCTTCTACTCTGCTTGTCTTTACTGATTGGGTACTTTGCTCATTCCAGCTTGTGTGGTACTGATGCAATATTTTCATGAATGTTCAGCCTCCTGATGGTCCTGGGCCCTGGCTGCAGAGTGGTCATCAGGCCACTCCGCCCCTTCTTCTGCTGAAGGAAAGCCATTCCTTACAGCTCTTTTCCTCACATATGACAACCAGACCTGGGGCACTGTTACCCCCAAACTATCAGATTTAGCTAGTTGAGAGTGGTGGAATTTTCCAGTGGTCCAGCCAAGTAAATGCTTCTGAGGACACAGAGCATACACAGCGCCTGTATCTGTGCACAGAGGAGATGATCTAAAAGTTTCCTGTTACTGTAGCAGAGCTACTAAATGTAAATTGACAGAATGTGAAGAATATTATCATGGAAACGTCAGCAAGCAGAGTAGCCTGTGGGAAAACATCACAGGAAAAGGAAAAAAGAGTTCCCTTCCACATTTGGAAATTTGGATGAAGTGCTAAGCTGCAGGGGTTGGTTCTTGAACTAAATGTCAGTGCTTCAGGGTCAGTGACCTTACCTCTACAGTACTTTATTGGTAGTGTGATAGATAATTTATAGCTTCAAAAAATGCTGGAAGGACATACTCTTTCATGGAACATATGGTTTGGATTTGTACTATGTCCATTACTCTTATTTCTGACAATCTGTAATAAGTCTATATAAATTTGTTACTAAATTACTATTCTCTAATAGGTATACAATGTTTCCATTATTTGACGATATTATTGTCACAAGGGTACATATGTCAAGCTCGAAAGCTCCTATGAAATGTATGAGTATGTGCCAGGATTTCATTTGACATACAGACTTTAATTTTAAATGAAATAATATAAGGAACAAAGCTTCACCATTTCAGCTTGAATTCCTTGTAATAATAGCCTTTTGTTTATTTCCTTCTTTTAAATAAAATTGACACTGACAGCATATTGGCAAGGTTAAAACAATACTGTTATTATAAGCATTTAATCCCAATAAAAAGGAAATAATGTCTTTTTTAAAAAAAATCCTTTGAAGTATTACTGTCTGATTACTTCATAATATCTTTATCTCTTAGTTATGCCCTGCCAAGACTGTGTTTTTTTCCTCTATCTGGGAGAATGTCATTTTTTTCCAAGTAGAAGCAGAATTTCTTTCAGTGGCTGTGAAATTCTTTCCTATTTCTGATACTCTTGCAAGAATCTCCAACAGTGATTTATCATGGGACATGGGTTTTAATTGCTACCATAATTTGCTTTGAAACAATCTGTAAGCTTGTGTCCATTGTTTGGCCAAATGCGACTGTTTGCATAAGCAATAACTCGCCATTTCCTTCATGTTGGCAACACTGAGTTCACGTGACCTGGAGAAATTAGTGCATCAGCTGCTCCCATATAAGTCAATGGTGGCCTTTAACTTGCATGGGAGAAGAGTAGGTTCCAGGTAAGAAATTGCTGAATGAGTTGCTTTTTACACATTTTTCTTTACAGAAAGCTAGTTCTTTCATGAGATTCAGGAAAAACCATAAAAAAGCTTTTGTTTCTTTCATTATACTGTCCTAGCAGCCAAGGGTCACTGCTGAAATGTTATGTCTGCTAAAGACTGCCAAGGTTTGTCATTAAGCAGGATCACTTGGGAATGTTCCAAACATTAATACTTTTATATTCCAGATAATGATATTTTCAGTCGAGCAATATGCAAGTTTTGCCAAACTCAAGCAATACAAATGCGATTTCTCTTTGGTCGTATTGTCGGGACCTGTATCACGTGACAGGTGTCCTCTACAGCTTTGATCCCCTGAGAGGTTGCTCCGGGGCCCTCCTGGAGCATTTGAGGCTCTCTCTTGACTTCAAGCCTGGGTTTCCTCTGCAGAACCAGCCAGGATTGTCTGGAAATGATGCACATCTGAGTCTTGTCCCAGCAGGAGAAACACTCCTGGATCCCACACTGCAGAGGAAGAATTTATCATTGCCTATTCCCATTACTCTGTTTCTCTGTTCATTTTATGACAGACCATAACAAAACAACTAGCAAATGTTCAGTCTTGCCATCATTTGTAGTGTGTTTTTCAAACATAATTTGTTATCTTCACTTCTCAAAAATCAAGGTCTGTGACATGGTGGTTCTCCTATTTCCAAGCCAAACCTTAACTCTAACTTCACCTGTACAACAAACATGTAGAAAACATAATCACTCATCCTATTGCCGTTGGAGATCAGCAATTCCCCATCAACACAGAAGGAAAACAAGGATAGTCTGCTCCAACGTTTGACAGAACTGTATCTTCTATTAATAGTAAAAATACTTTGCACATATAAATTGCTTTTCATGCAAAGATCCCTGTGTGCATTACAAAGGTTGAATTATCATCATCCTTGTTTTACAAATGGCCTGCCAGTGTCACAATGAAAACCATTTTATCATTGTTCCTTCAGCTAGATCTTTTTAATCACTAGTGGCCAGGCCTGAGCTCAAAATTCAACTCCCATGCCAAGTATCAAACTTGTGTTTTAACCCTCCTCATTGTCCCCTGGTGACACTTTCATGGAAGTAACAGTAATGAGTTTGAACATGTTACTGAGTGCTGCATATTTGTAAGACAACATCTCTAAGACCATTGAACACTCTGCCAACAGTCTGAGCTGTTTCTGAGTAAAACAGGACTTATCTAGGAGGGCATCCCTCATGATGGTGTAAAACCAAACAGAGAAATACAGCTCTAAACATAAGGTGATGTCAAGAGAGGACAGATGGGCCCACAGCACTTATGATTACAGGTCAGACAACCCTTTCTTTAGACAACAAATACTTGGGAGAGTGTCTGTAAGTCTTTTTGTTCTGCATGTGCACTAATGGGTTTTGAGATCCTTGCATGGACACAAGACCAAGAAATTGATAAGAAACTCATCCTTCTAGCCAGGTCATAGGAGGCTAATCCATGGCAAGAGAGAAAGGTAGTGCAATTTGCAACCTGGAAGGCAGTGGAGGAGCAGAAAAGAGCAAAGGTAAACTCCAGAGCAGAGCCAGGGTAAGTCCAGAAGTGAGTGGGATGTCTTTGTTGCCTCCCCAGACCTCCAGGAAGTGGAAGATGCTGACTCAGCCTACTTCTATTCGCCAGGGTACACCTGCAAGTGGAGCTCCTTCTCCATGCTGATGGGACAATCCATTCCTGTGTAACTCTCTACTGCAGCATTGGATTAATCCTGTTACTAATACTGTAATTAATATTAATAATTAATAATTTGGAATACATTTATTCAGGGACTTTGACCTCACACAGGAGGGGAACTGAAACTCCTCAAATAGGTCTTACTGGAATTTTGGTACGAAAGGAATTGTTAGATCAACAAGTCTGACTTCTGGTAGTACATAAGATACAGGATGTCAAATATTTTTCTATTCTTTAGGATCAAAGACTGACTAAACTAGGAAATTTCAGTCTTCACGTAGCATAACAGTCAAAGCTACAAGAACAGGATAGGCTGAGATTCCCAGTATCTAGAAACCCTAGAGACGAGATATGCCAGAAGAGCTCTACCATGGAAATTTTGAGGCAACTCCTCACCCTGTAGACAACCTTTGCCAAGATGAGGAGTGGGAATCCCATCCTAACCCATTTGTGAATCAGTATTAATCCAATGAACAAGACGTCAGGGTTCATGCTGAGAAATTTCAATACTGTCTTAAGGCATGTGTGCCCCTTCTGCCTTTCCATTACTGGCTGCAGTTCATCTCTCTTGTTTCAGAGGAAGGCAAAACATCTCCATGAGCTCTGCAAGGCATATAATTGCCAGTTAGACTCCAAGAGAAAAAAATCCTCCATTGTGAGCTATCTTACACTGATCTGGAAGTGGCTTGAATGAAATACAAACAAGACTGAGAAGTCCCACAGCCAGCTCATCTGCCAATACCCCCAGCTGGGCAAATTGTCTGTCATTTGTACATGCTGAGCTACTCCTTGGCACAGTTTATATAGTTTTTAACCTATCCTAATGGTTCTACAAGTATCTGAACAGATGTGTTCTCAATATTACCCAGGTTTTCCAGTTCACTTGGAATATAAAAGTAACCTCATCAAAATTGGGTGGACTGTTGCAATACTGATAGAGACATATTCCCCATCTTTCTTCCTCAAGACACATAGGTATTTTTTCATATGAATTTCAATTATAACACTAAAAGTATCTATTGGATGTACATCAGTTTCACCAGCATGCATGGTGGATGCCTCCTGTCTGAGTCAGTGCATATAATATTTTCATCTCCGATCAAATTTTGTTCGATCCAGCTGAGCCTGGGGAATCATATATGTGAATTCTAATAGAACTGTACAATATGTATTCCTAAAAATTTTAATCTCAAGAGGAGTAACCAATAAGTAAACACTGGAAATAATAAAAAAGCCCATAATTTTTAAAATTCATCAGGAGAAGAGGTATGAAGAACATGTATAAAAGTTGTTGCCTTTGTCTGTAAAAAAATCTTGTGCGTGATGATCATTTCGGGCTACACGGTCGTTAGTTAATCTGCTTTTCCACAGCTGTATGAAACTGCCTAATAAGACGTTTGTCCACTTGTAAACCCAGACTCCAGTAACTTAAAATCCTTACACTTTATTTATTGTAGTTTGACCTAGTAGTTCACTGCTTTAGCCTCAGAGGAGTCAGAGAACAGATCTCAGGGAAGGATAAAAAAACCTCCAACTAAATTCCTGCTTTTGTATCCAGCCCATGTAGTTTTGTTAACTACCTGCCTTTGCAGTGGTAACCACAATCCTTCCTGTACAGGATTCCTCTGTACAGGACACTGCTGCAGTGACACCACACTCTGTTTTGGTTAGTCCTCAAAAGATTCTGTAAGCCATACCCAGGAGCTGTCAGCTCGGAGGCAAAGAGTCTCTATGGACAAGTGGGGTAAATGCTGTGAAGTGAGAGGAGAAACTATTTCCTTAAACTTACACAGCAATTGGTTGCTTGGGTAGGGACCAGAGCCAGGTCGTCCCTGCTCTGCCTCCCAACAAACATCGCCCCGCAAGTGTGCGTGTGTTTGTCCTGTGGGGAACTGATGTCTTTCTGCTCAACTTTGCTAAAGCTTTTCAGCCTATTCTTTGAATTTACCCAGCATCAACTTCCAGCCTTTATACTGTGCTATGCCTTCATATTCAAGGCATTCTGTTGACAGCTTGACAGGTGTTCACATGGGAATCTTGTATTTTCACCTCCTCCGGGTCCCCACCAGCAGTTGAACTAGTGGAAAGAGGAAAGTAAAATACTGACCAACAATGTAAGTATGGAAAAAAATAACCATAATACCTTGGAAATCTGGATAGAATTGTTTCATACACATAAAGGATCATATTTTGATATTTCTGTTTTAAACACATTTATTTTTAAGCACAACTGTGATTTCCATATCTGGACTTCAGAAGGATGAGAGGTCTGAGTCCTTCTCTACAATACCAAGTGAAGCTGCAAAACGGATCCAGATACCAGTGGCTGTGTGGCTCAAGGACTGATAGCTAAATACATTGAATTTACATTGAAGTCCTTCCTTGAAGCCTCTTTCTGCCTAGGAATGAGCTAATGCCATTATTTTCTGATGGCTGAGGCACACTGTCTCTGGAGTGCAGGAAATAGACCCTGGTGATGTTTGTTCAAGTTTTGAAGAGTTGTTCACAGTCACTGTTTGACACCTTTTTTCAATAACTTCATTGGAGAGAACGACTATGGAATGAAAATGCTCACATTCCTCCAGACCAGAGTTGATTACAGCTCCGAGTCAGCACTAAGATAACTGCTTTGTGTTACCTGGACAAAAAATGTAGCATAATGTTTATTTTATGTTCATAGAAAAGTTTACTTAGTTACTGACCACAATAGTGAAATGTGTGGCCTGACCATGTTCAGATCAGTAGACTAAGGCAAGACAGTAAGTAGCCTGATTTATCTGCTACCTGAAATCAACTAATAAAATGAAAATATGCATCTTTCTGTGAATCCTTTTTCAGGTTACGGTTTTTAACGGAAATATGGGTGGACACAGTTTCCATGGGAAAAATGAAGGTCTGTCAAAAGGCAGAAGATTTCATGGAATTATTTGAGCTTTTTAAAAACTTTTGTTAGGAATTAAAAGAGGAAATTTTTCTAAAAATGCTAAATGTTCCTGGGTTTGTATTTTCTGATTTAATCCTTTCTGATTTTTCATTTTATTTTTTTCAAATTAAAAATAGCCCAAAACTTTTAATGTTATGAAACCCAAAATGTTTTTATTACCCAGAACTTTCCTCTCCTCATGGATTTGTTTTTTATTGCAAAATGAAACCATATTTCAATATCCTAAAAATCTCATGGGAATAAGCTTATACTTTCTTCATAATTCTATCACTTGAGTTTAATTTACCTTATTTTGGCTGTGCTCACTCTTTTCTCTCTGTGTATTGCCAAAAGTGTAGAACTCAAGTATTAATAGAAAAGTATCTTGGGAAACAAAAGTTCAAAGTCACATCACGAGTGTTTCTGGTTGGAACAATCCTGATGTGATGAATGACAAATCACAAACAAGGAATCTGACTTAACACTTGAATTCTTGTTGAATTTACAGAGTAAAACAAAGTATTTAAAGAAATTAAAGGAAAAAGATTAATTCAAAGGAAGCCCTAAGTAATGGAATTTCCCCTTCTGTGTTCTTTCAGTGTGTTATACTTTGTGACTTATTTGCTTGGATCCATTCATGACATAATATTCCATTCAAATAATTTATGCCATCTTTTCCTTAGTATTTCTAAGGCGCTTAGTATGTCTAACTTTGTTTCACTGCAAAGACACCAAGAATTTAACAAGATTAAATGATTCAATCAGGTAATTACACAGATATTAAGAATCTTTACAGGTGTGTTACATATATTTTTCTAAATCCTACGAAGTGTAGAATTTCTCACATTTCAAACCAGAAAATTACTCCAAGGGAGAAACACATATTTCACTGGATATTCAATACCTTAACTAGTGACTTCTCAGTTGTCTGAAACACCTATGCTGGTTGACTGGTCTATGAGAAAATTTAAATGAGGAATGGGACTAAGGGAGATGCCATGTTTATTCACATTTTTATTCACTCAGGTAACATACTAAGCATCAGGTAACAGAGAAGAAAAACAACACATCATTTTTCCCCAAAACAAGGTGCTTTGAATTCAATTAAATTAGCTTCCCACAGATAGACATAGACTGCTGAAAACATGTGTAAGTTGGTGCAGCCTCTAAAAACTGAGCACCTATCCTGCCTTGATGCCTCAGTCCCTCTCCAGCCCAGCCCAGGTGAACAGATGACCCACGTGGTTGGCAGAGGAAGCAGAAAGCTCTTCAAGAACACTAAGAACAAAGAGCGTGGGGATGAGTCCAAATTTCAGAGTCCTGAGAAATGTCTTGCTCTCTGAGAAAAGTCAAGTATAGGGTACTGCACCTTGGGAGGAAT
The DNA here is from genome assembly GCA_013399855.1 of Oxyruncus cristatus. Classification (NCBI taxonomy): domain Eukaryota; kingdom Metazoa; phylum Chordata; class Aves; order Passeriformes; family Cotingidae; genus Oxyruncus; species Oxyruncus cristatus. The sequence goes on along the minus strand of VXAY01003858.1, from coordinate 594,489 downwards.
AATCCCAAGTGCAAATGCAGGTTGAGGATTGACCTACTATGGAGAAGCTTTGTGGAGAAGGATCTGGGAGTCTTGGTGGTTGACAAGCTGACCATGGGCTGGCAGTGCTCTTGTGGCCAGAAGGGCCAAGGCAACTTCTTTACCTTGAGGGTGGTAGAGCACTGAACAGGCTGCCCAGGGAGGTCGTGGATTCTTATCTCTGGAGACACTCAAAACTCACCTGAATGTATTCCTGTGTAATTTGCCTTAGGGAACCCTGCTTTAACAGGAGGGGTTGAACCAGATGATCTCCAGAGGTCCCTTCCAACCCTAATGATTTGGTAATTATGTGATGACGAAGATGATATTTGGAAAACTAAGCACAGTTGGTCCCACCCTCATGCCTCTGAAAATCACTGTTAGTACCTTGTACATTCTCATATCTCAGTGCAATTCCATCACCCTACATAAAGTAGTGCTCTGACTCTCACAACTCACTCTACTTCTACCAGTGCATTTTGCTAAAATTCTCCCTCCCTTCAAAGAGATCTGGAGTGACAGCAAACAACTTGGAAGTATCAGATAACCCCAAGACAGGAGTCGCTTGTTGTCCAAAGTTGTGTCAATGATCTCCAGAGTAAAGCTGCTTTAAGGTAATTTATAAGGTAAATACCAAAGCTGGTCATCATGCCAGATCACTGTTTTGGGTGAAGCTGATAAAGGCACAACCAGAACACTTTTAATAATGTTTGCAGGAGATCCTGGTTAGAGAATGCTCAGCTAGAGTGACAATGGCTACAAAATATTCTTAGACACCTCCACCAGGCTGTTTATGCTGTCCTCAAATTCACCCTTTTCTGCTTGAGATGGTCCTGTACCTGTCTCTAAAGGAGTCATTTACATGAGGGATTGCAAAATAGTGTGACCCATTCCAAACTGTATGTCTAAAACTTTGCATAACATACCTGTGCTTTGAAAAATAGCCCCTGATCCTGCTTAGCCCACTGTGTAGGTGCCAAATTTCAGGTATCAAGGGTTCTGTTTGCAGCCAAGTGGTTTCATGTATTTTCCACAGATAGCAACCAGAATTGGAGAAGGATGATTGAATTGATGCTGAGACCAAAGCTATCCGAGACAACTGTCCTGCCAACCTGCACTGGCACAGTTTCCCCAGCAGGACTGAGTCCTAAATGGCCTCTTCCCACAAAAGAGTGTTTTCACTAAGCTGTGTGCTTCGACCAGAAATTCTTTACCCTGAGGGTGGTGAGGCACTGGCACAGGCTGATCAGAGAAGCTGTGAATGCCCCATCCCCAAGACTATTCAAGGCCAGGTTGGATGGGGCTTTGAGCAACCTGGTCTAGTGGAAGGTGTCCCTGCCCATGGCAGGGTGTTTGGAACTAGATGATCATTAAAGTCCCATCCAAGATTCTATTCTAAGATTCTTCCCATTCTAAGATTCTATTCTTCTGTGGAGGAAAAGACAGCAGCCCCAGTTGGGCCACAAGAGATCCAAGCCCCCCTGAGATATCTCAGGGCCCAACTTGGAGACTGTGAAAGTCACAGGAGAAATCCCAGCAAGGTTTTTTATCAGGCTTTCTCAGTCTCATTAAATGCATGCAGTTGCAGAGGTGTTCTGAAAACATCCAAATAAATATGCAGTACCTTTCTACTTCTCTTCAGACTTGAAACAGGTATAAGAGCGTTTGCAGTTTCCTATCTGGTTTACTTTTTTTTCCTTTCAGACTTAGTCTCAATCAATACAGACACAGGAGTGAGAGGGAAAAGATAGTACTTGTGCTTCATTCCTGTTTTTAAATAAACCAGACTGGTGAGGTTTCTGTGGTTGAGGAGCAAGCACTTGTGTGATCTTAGAATTGTCAGGGTTGGAAGAGACCTTTAAGATCATCAAGTCCAAGTGTCAACTAGCAATCTTTGCTCACATCCACACATCTGGTACATCTCATCCCCCTGAGCAGAGCAGCCATGCCCACAGCACTTCTCAGCAGCAGTCACTGGTGTGTTAGTTAGCCTTGAACCATGCCCTGGCAATGTCCAGGACAGGACTGTACATAACAGGTCAAAAGCCACTTGAGGGTGAATGTAAATAATTAAATGATTCATGCCACTGTGAGTGTGTATCCTGGTCCTGCTTTATTTATCACAACAGATGCTCTTGCTGCTCTGTGCTGTGCTTAATCTGCCCTGACACATTGAAGTGGGTTGTTTAAAGCCATGGGGTATCTCCATGGGTGCTGTAGCTCTGGTGCAGGATGCACAGGTGGGACCTAGAGACCTCCATGAGGGCAGGAACCCTTGTTCCATGCCCAGCCATTCCCATGCCTCCCACAGCAGAGAGCACAACCCAGTCCTTGCTATGTGGTGTACCCCTCTGTCCCGTGCCTGTCCATGCCATTGCTCTTCCAAGATCACAAGTGGCATTATTTTACTTTTCTTAGACTTTGTGGGCCTCTTGCAAAACAAACAGAATCAAGCTGAGACACCACCTGAAGGAATTTGAACTATTTCTGCCTTGTATTTGGGCACAGAGATTTTATTTGCCTGTAATAAGAAACATTACCTTCTCCTCCTTCCCCCCCACTCCCGCCAATAAAATGATTCCTCTAATATTTAAGTTTCAAGACCATACACTGTGTTTATAACTTTCAGGCCCTGAAGTAAAATAAGATTGAGTTTCCCTCAGGTAAGTACTTCCAGACACTTTATCTGCTATATCATTACAACTATACCCTATTTGTTACTGTACTGTGTAACACAATACTTGCATTATATTCCACATGAAAAGCTGTTTCTGCAGCATCTTGTCATCATTTCACGAACACAGCTTTGAAGCCGTTTTGAATTCTGAATTCAGTGCATAACAGCAAAGGCTCAAGTGCACAACACCGTATTATTTACTCAGATGGGGTTAATTGCTGAATAAAAGAATGGTTCCTTTCAGTTTACCTTTTTACAATCTCACTCACATTGGATATGGAAGACAGGTAAGTCTGTGATAAATATCAAACTTTCTAATCAGAAACGAGCCCAGTCGTATTTGAAATCTTGAACTTAATCCAGAATCAGGAAATGCGGCCACTTGTGTTACTGTTGCTGAAAGAGGAAAATGACCTTTTTATTGTAGCTTACATTCACTATTGTACTTGTGAACCATGGGGAATGAAGCAGGAGAAATGCAAGGGCTTAAGGAGACCTTCTTTTAACAAGAAAACTGAAATTGGGTGCAATAAAAATATATAGCCGATATAAAGGCTGTGTTTCTCCAGGGGAAAACTGTGACTTTGACATGGATTCACTCCTAACAAATTATTCCTGCTTCCTAGCTACTGTTAATATTTGATGTCAGGCACTCATTGCTGTAAATTTTACCAGCTTTAGCCTCAGTGTGGGTTCATTTGAATGCAGAAAAATTAATAATCCACACCTTTAATGGGAATATAAAAAGTGAAATGACGCTATAAATTTTTAAGTGGAGATTGACTTTCAGCAAACTTTTTTATTTCCCAGTGATGTTCCAGGGTGAATGCCTGCAGGATTATTTCAATATAATAATTCTCTGCTGATGACTAATTTATAGCTGAACTGGAATCCTGGACCAGCATCAGTAACAAAGTGTCATAACTCAATGGTGTGCTCTTGGACAGCACATACTGGTAGGCAACGTTGGACCAGAAGAGACCAGAATCATAACATTATACACAGGGGTTTTTTGTGATGTGCCTCCCAGATGGAATTTATACTTTACTTAAATCAAGTTCTTTCACATGAGCAGTTTATTGTGGTGCCCTCCTATGTTAAAAGGGTAGCTGGGGCTAGATTTGCCAAGCAGTCATAATACTGTATAGACACTTAAATAAAGTGGATGGATTTTAAAACAGTTTTAATTTTTTTAAAATGTTTTAGAAATACTGAGAGCCTTAGGCATTCCCTAGGGCCGTCTGATCTTTTTTTTTGGGAGGGGGAGGGGGGAAACAGTTAACTTAATTATCTGGAGAAATCAGAGCCTAGCTATGAGTGAAAGTTTAAGTTGATGGGTCAGGTAGTGGAAAGTTGTGAGAGCTTTCTGTCCATTTTCACAAAGTCTTCAGTATCTTGTAAAAGAGACTCAGCCTTGTTTTCTGAACCCTAGATCTCATTTTTCACTCCCTCTGATTCTGAGGATAAGGTTGTATTTTTTTTCTTTTCATGGTTTCTGCCATAAAATTATCCAGAAGATATTTAAAATGAGATCAAAACAAAATTACACAACAACAACAAAAAAGAAAAACTCATAGGAAGTTCTTAATCTTGCACATTATTTAATGAGGTACTGGCATTGAATGAAAGGATAAACTCATGCTTTTCTGGAATAAGACCTTATGGATTTTTCTTATCAGATCACCAACTCTTACGGATCACTATGAAAATTTTACCATGAGTTTCAGCTGGAACAAATGCAGGCCTTACCTACGTGGTTTCTTGGCTGTGACGTGCTAGGATCATCCAAGGCCAGCGGGAGCAATGCTAGTACCAAAGGATGCAAAAATTGCTGAATAAATCCCACCAAAAGCATCTGCCAGCAGTGCTGTGTGTGATTCCCCAGTGTCCCACCTCAGCAGTGGTGGTTATGCAGCACTGCCCAGTAATACTGTGTTCACATATCTCATTAACACATGGAGTGGAAGCATTCTGAGACCAGTAGTCATTCTCAGGGTAGGAAGCAGTTCTACAGTCCCACCTTGCTGCTGTGGAAATTTTAATTTTTATCTTTTTTTTTTTTTTCTCAAGAAGAGGAAAAAGAAGACCTTCTGAAGGGAAAAGGAAGAGAAATGGAAACCAAGAAAATACCTACAGCTGCAGCAGTCAGTCCTGTAGTTAGGTTGATTTGAAATCTGGGAGAATAACCTCCATGTCACTGCTCTAAAAGATTTAGAGTAAAAGAGGACAGAAGGGAACATAACTGGTCAGAAAAGCTGCTACAATAAGCATCCACCACTCATAATTATATCTGTAAAACCATTAATCTGTGTATGTCCCTAACCCGAGCTTATAGCACTGATTGAAAAGCACATTTGCTGAAATATAAAACTGGACCATCTCCCTCTCTTATTCTGTGTGGTTATCTGTTAAAAAATATCCATTATTGAGGAGTTTCTTCTCATTTCCACCCAATATTTATATGTCTGCAGTATATGCCAACTTGCTCTTGCATGAACAGCATCCTTCAATACACAGTTTCCCTCTCTGATGTTCCTATGATGTATTTCTATGGATTAATTATGTCCTTTCTCATTCTTAATTATGTTGAGCTAAGAAGGTTGAACTGCCCAAATGTCTTCTCACATAAGGAACACTCTCTCCCCCAGCTATCCCAGCCCTTCTGGATGAAGGGGACTTACACACAGTCTTTCCAGGAAGCTTTGCCAGTAACATTGACCTTTCCCTCCCTCTACTGGCACCTCATAAGATCAAACAAACCTTTGTCATGTGTATCACACTGAGGGTTCCCAGACACCCTGTAGCAGACCAGTACACCCTGATCTTCCTTCTCTTCTGCCATTTCATAGTCATGAACTAACATGCCAGAAAAGTCACGTGCTTTTTACATGAAACACAGCTTTACCACAAGAACTGTGTTATTTTAATGTCATGCTGTTATTGCAGACCTCCTCTGAGCTCATGATGCTTCCCAGTTTGATATCCTCAGCAAGTGCCATCAATACACTTATTTCTCTGTGTGCTAAAACAATTCATGAAAACATCTTGTGAGATCAGTTCAAAAATATCCTTCATGTACTCTGTCAATAGCCTCTTTGCAGTCAATTTTAATACCACTGGCAAATACCATCTCTGTTTAAAGACTTTTTACAGTTTCAGTACAAAAATTGTGCACAACGTTTGCGCAAGAAAAAAAGAATCTCCATCTTAGTGGTTTTGGAGCAGACAATGAGTATATGGCAAGATTTTTCCTTGTTCTAAATATGCATTATGTCACAGAAGAAGGCATCACCTTAAGTCTAGTTTGATCTACTTTGTTGCATCACCTTAAGTCTAGTTTAATCTACTTTGTTATATCCATGTTGTACTTTATTTTAGTTTTTGTCTCCCCCTATCATTTTTGATCCTTCTTTTCAAGATTTTCTCTAAAGCCATGCATCCTGTTGAAACACACCTAGGAAACCTGGGTTTTCCAGAATCTCCTTTCCTTCCTTTTCAAACTTCTTCATCTCCACCTTGGAGCTAGACCCTTGCTGCTGGACACCAGTCCCCCTAGAACTCCAGGATGGGGGTGTTCAACAACTTAAATGAGGAATCTCCTAACCTGAGCTTCTGTCTGAGCTCAGAGCTTGGGGAGTATTTGCCTCTCCTTCCCTGACTGCGCTGAATAACCTGTCAACATAACTCTTCAGGCAACAAGCAGAGAAGAAGGGCTATTAGCTTGCTGGTAGGACATTTAGAAACATAACGCGCTGAATTTCTTAAGTCTATCTCCAGTTGTGCTTTAACAATGACTTTGTGATGACACAAGAAAGAATTAACAGAACAAAAAATCAAGTCCTGCTTCAAGTATTTTTATAAATACTTTATGCCACAACGTCTCAAAAAACAACGTCTTAAGGGTTGGTTTGTTTTTTTTTTCCATTAGGTTGTCTGCTTTCATAGGTGGTGAGTCTCTGTAAGATCTGAAAATCTCCACACATGAAAATGTGATGGTGAGATGGTCTGGAACTGAAACACTCAACCTGCCTGACCTGTTGCCTGTGGGTTTATAACACAGTCACTTGCTAAACTGAGAGTAACAGTCTGGAGCATGAAGGCCTAATACTATGAAAGCCAGAGGTACACTTTTCTCCCTTGTAGCTGGTCAACCTTGTCCTGGAGCGGTATATATAAACTTCCTCAGTCCTTGGAAGAAGAGTCACAGTATCTACCCGTCAATCAAGTGCTGAATTTCACTTGTAATATCTGTGATAGAAGACAGATCCAACCAATTCTTTCCCGCCACTTTCTCTTTAAGACTTGCAAGACATCTTTAAAATTGAATTGTATACCATTTACAGAGAGAAAAGCTGAATCAAGAAATGGGCTGCCCAGGGAGGTGGTGGATTCTCCATCCCTGGAGGTTTTCAAGACGAGGCTGGACGTGGCACTTAATGCCATAGTCTAGTAACCATAGTGGGGTTGGATCAAGGGTTGGACTTGATGATCTCCGAGGTCCTTTCCAACCCGTCTGATTCTATGATTCTATGATTCTATGATTATTCTTCCAGAAAGCTGAATCAAGACAAGTATTTGGAGTTATAGTGAACAGAGCCGACATTTTTGGTGTTGAATCTTCTCATGGCCATCTGATTCCACCAGACTGTTGTCATGTTCCTAGCATTACTAGATAATTCAGGTATGAAGGGACCTCACAGGGCATTAATCCAACCTGTTGCTCCAAGAATAGTTAGCTCTCGGGTCAGCCCAGCTTGCTCAGGACTTTCCTTCAGTCAAGTCTTGAAAACCTCCAAGGATGGAGATTGTACAAGCTCTCTGAGAAATTTATTCCCCTGCTTGGTTGGCCTCATGGGAAAAAGTTTCTCTTTATACCCCATTGAAACATCAGTTATTCAATTTTGTTGGGAACAATATTGTCTGTTGTCTTGTTCCTGACAGGTTTCCTGAGCTCTTTACCTTCAGAGCTCCTCCCATGGGATCCAATCTATCCATTTCCCAAATGAACCAAAGCCTGGTTGCCTGCAACCCAGGGTCTGTACCTGTATCAGCTATTCTCCATCCTCACTCTCCTCAGCATCTCCAACTCCACTAGTTCATGGGCACCAAAATAGCAGCAGTTGCTACAGTTTTTCACATTCCCAACCATTTCTTCCTTGCTTATAACAGCAGATCTAGCTTTTCAACATCCGTGGTAGGTCCTTGGAGTACCTCTGCCAAGAAGCTATCCCTCATCCAGAAACCTCTCTGACTGTATGCACCCCATATTGTTGAGCTTCCAGAAAATGTCAGGAGACTGAAATACCCCATTAAAAAGATGATCCAAGAACTTTATTACTTTATTGAGTTGTTTAAAGGAGGCTTTGGGCACTTCCTTACCCTGTTTGGGTAGTCTGTAACACAGTCCTACCACAACAGTAGTTGTATCCTTTCTGATCCTGGCACACAGCTGTCTCACCCATCCCATCATCCATCCCATACAAAAGCTCCATACATTAAGACTGTTCCTCAACACAGAGAAGAAGCCACACTCATCTCCCCCATGTCTCCTGAAGCAGTCACGTGAGTCTGCCCCATCACATCAGAGTTATTACAATGATGCTGTAGCTTTGTAAATACATGCAGAGCATCCATTTCATCTTTTCTGATCTCAAAGTAGGCATTAATCTGTGAAGGGGAACCTGAGTGATCTGAGGGGAAGAAGATAATATATGTCCTTCAAAGAACTAATAAAAATTACGTGAGTCTGTTGTCTATTTTGTACCTACCAACATGTTACTTCTGCTATTAGCATGTAGAACATGTGTGCTTATTTCTAACATCACTGAAGCTAACTGCAACGTGAAGCAAACACTGGAGGTTGTTCAGAGATGACTGAGGGGATTTTACTAGCAGAGTGACTGATTCATACTGCCTGACAACACAACATGGGGAGGTTGATGGACTTTGATCATTGTAGAAAACACAGAATATGCTGAGTTGGAAGGGTCCAAAAAGGATCACCAAGTCCAACTCCTGGACCTGCACAAGACCATCCCCAAGAGTCACACCATGTACCTTAGAGTATCATCCAAATGCTTCTTGAACTCTGGCAAGCTTGGTGCTGTGATCACTTCCCTGGGGAGCCTGTTCTAGTGCCCAACCACCCTGCATAAGTAGAATTATTCCCAAACTCAAAGTAGGAAGTTTGGGTCATTTTAACCTGAACTCTTTAATGTGGCAGCTGTTCAGGTGTGTCTTGTTCCTGTATCATCATGCCCTAGATAATAGAAAAAAAAAGTACCTGGTTGTTTTCTTTTTATTTTCCCTTTTTGATGCTAACTTCTTCTGACCAAGAAACACTTAGAAGTCAAAGGCCACTCAAGAATTGCTACACTCTTTCAAGACAGACTCCTCAGATAGACAGAACTGCTTTTCATGCAATTTATTGGCAGCAAAAAGGAATGGAAGAGAGGTGAAGAGATGGTCCATTAAAAAAAGGTTGTTCTAGGTTGTGTCTGATCTGGAATTTCACATCTGGAAAGGTGGAAAGTCAAAAGGTTCAGTTTTGCCCTTTAGGTGTGGAAAAGTGAGTATGTTTTATAAATAACATGTCCTTTCACTCGAACAAAAAATAATAGCATGCTGTACGTGACATTCTTTCTCTGAATAGGTGAGACTGAGATGGGGGCAGTAACATCTGAACTGAAGAGGGAGGTGAACCAAATTCAATCACTCCTTACCTATCATAGAAACTGCAACTAGAGAGGAACAAATAAATCTGAACAGAGTAACAGGCTTTTTCAAAATGTAGGCATGTCCATACCAGTGAATTAAAGATAGGAAAAGGAACTTTGGTTCCTTTCTTGTTTCTTTCAATTTTATCGGTATGGTCTTAAGATTTTGGGTTAGTTTGGTTCAGATTTTTAGATAAATCCCTTTCATATTTTTTAACATTAGATGTTTGTTTTCTAGCTGGCTAGAAGATGCAGTGACTCAGTTTTAATGAACTGGTGATGCCACTGCAGATTTTTTTTGCAACACAAGGATTTTAAACTAATTAAAATGGGGCTTATAGTGTTTTAACTCCCATTTAGCTTCACTTTAAATATTTTGAAAGCCTAAGAGACAAACCATTTTAATTATTACAAGTCAGAGTAAACACTCCTTGCACTTTGCAGCGATTCTCCAAATAGCCAGACAATGCCAGGTTTTTTTACCCATTGTTTTAATAATATATATTAGTGTAGAAGAAGAAAGCCCATTAACATACAACTTGCACGTTGTTCTGCTGCATAACACCAAAAAAGGGTAAATACAATTTTAAAAAGGAACATGACTAAAGAAAATGAGTCTATAGAGTGAAGTCCTCTGGGAAGTAATAGCAGTGACATCAGCCAAGTTCTGTGTGAATAATTCTAACCTCTAGGGTAGATATCCAGACAGTTTCAGTGGTTTATTGAATGTGACTACAAAATGCATTTTCTTTTCAATTTTTTTGAAATATACCAGACAGATACTCCTACCAGATACAGAAATTCGACCTGCCCATTTTATGCTTTTCCAAGGTGGTTTGGTTTTGTGCAAATTGCTTTTCTATGTATATAAAAAAAAATACATTCTGTCCTTCAAGGATTTCTGATCCTACTGTTTAGGTCAGAAAAGTCCTGTTGGTGGCTCCATCAGACAGAGTCTGGCATACCAGGCAGCTCTGCTCTGGCCACTGACTTTTTTACTGACTCTGATTGGGGCTAGAGAACAAAATCAGTGCAACATAGAAATCCAAAAGCCAACTGATGCAAGATCCAACAGCTCCTCACATGCTCTCTACCACCTGGTATTTAAAACACAGACTGCCATGAGTAAAATCTGGACCCTAATCTCCCAGCCTTTGGAAGGTTGACCCATTAGATTCTGAAGGTCTCCCCTAGGGGAGTATTTCCCACACAAGGCATCTTTCATGATGTAATTCAATGAACCAAAATCTCACATTTTCTTGACCATTTGTCATTATTCTGTACTTTTTTCCCAGTCTTGAGAGAACAACATAAGTAGATTTCCTGATGGTGTTATTGATGTGACTATCATTAGAATTAACTGATTGAATCTGGGTTGACAACCATTAACAGTACTACTTATGGGTTATTTTGATGTGTACATATTGTGTAGGTAAATGAAACTCCCAATAAAAGGAATCTTCCTGCATTTTTCACAGCTTTCAGGGGAGAAAGGAAGGCTCATCTTGTCTACCCTGACAGAGCTCTGATTTTGTGGATGAACATGCCCTAGGAGAATGTGAGAGTTGATTTCTCATTGCACATGGCACTTTGGCTACCCACATGGATGTTTCAGCATCCATGGTGGTGCAGAACTAAAGAAATTACTCACCTGTGATTTCTGTGGCCTCCTTTCAGCAGAGATTTACAGCATCTGATGTTGAGCCATATTTAGGTATTCCTAATGGATATAAACAGGCTGAGTTTGAGTCATTACATGCTCTTTTGGATGCATCAGCCTCAGATATGTCTTAGCTGTCTTGAAAATTCAAAGTTTCACTGGTTTTTAGAGTCTACAATATAAAAAAAAAGAATTGTACAATGATTTATTTAAGGCTCTTGCCTCAATTCACATGGGTAAGTCTCTGCATGTTGTTGATAACTATTTGAGTGTCTGTTGAATACGGCAAAAAACCATGCGTGCATCTCAGAAGTGAGCAAGAATGGAGACATTTTCTTACAGTTGGGGGTTTTGAAATTGCATATTTTGTATATTTTCTGCCTATTTCTCACATGCAATACACTAATGTAGGTGAGACAAGAAATACTCCTGTTTTCCTCTCGATTCTGTTTGGCCCCTTCTCTCCATCTCCAGGAGGGCAGAAGAGATTTCTGAGGAGACTAGGACATCTGAGGTTGCCTACACAGCAAGGACACAGAGGTGCCTCAAGTGCTGTGTTGCAGACCCAGAGAAGGTATTGCTGTCTGTATGACAGACAGATTTCAGCTCAAAAGGCTACAGGGTTGGGTTAGTTTGGTGTCCAAACTCCACTGCTCAGAAACCTTCAGCATCACGAGGAGGTTTGGCACAAAGCTGGGACTGCTCCTTTCCTATGGTTACTGTCATGCAAGCCTGGGGCAGACAGGGCACAAGCTGAGAAGGGATGATGGTGCTCAACTGCCTGGGGGGGTATGCTGCCAATCAAGGGTCCTTACGATATGGAGATCTTCCTCAACTGCTTGCTGTGGCAGCTGTTATCATGCAGGACACACAGCAACTCAGGCATCCCAGCTGTATGTCATGGAGCTGGAGGGAGGCCACAGCACCGTGCTGCAAATGGGTCAGGCATGGACTGACCACCAGGGAAAGAGGTGAGAGCCAGAGGGATGAGTCTTACTCTGCCCCAAAATCAGCTCCAAGATGTACCTGTCAGCAGAGAACGCACGCTCAGCATCTCAAGCACTGTGCGGCAGAACACAGGCCTTGTCCTCCATGCAACTCTTGCACCTTGAAATCCAGGTTAGGGCTGAAAAAAGGCTAAGCAAATGCCAAAGAAGCTCACTGTGACATTCTGACCAGGGACCAGACTAAACTTTTTCCCTAATCTGTGATCACAGCTCTGCACTGCACACACCACAGGACCTGGAGTGGTCATGGTTTCTCCCACCTGGCTTTGGTGGCATTGAATTCCTCTGCACAAGTCCCTCTGCTCAGTGCCTCAGTCAACTGCCAGCACTGCATGGAAATTGGAGACAGCTTGAACCCCCTGCAGCGCTACAGGCTGGGCACAGAGTGGCTGGAGAGCAGCCAGGGAGAAAGAGAGCTGGGGGTGCTGATTGACAGGAAGCTGAACATGAGCCAGCAGTGTGCTCAGGTGGCCAAGAAGGCCAATGGCATCCTGGCCTGGATCAGGAACAGTGTGGCCAGCAGGAATAGGGAAGTGATCCTTCCCCTATACTCAGCGCTGGTGAGGCTGCACCTTGAGTATTGTGTTCAGTTCTGGGTCCCTCAGTTCAGGAAGGACATTGAGGTGCTGGAGCAGGTGCAGAGAAGAGCAACAAGGCTGGTGAAGGGACTCAAACACAGGTCCTATGAGGAGAGGCTGAGAGAGCTGGGGTTGTTTAGTCTGGAGAAGAGGAGGCTCAGGGGAGACCTCATCGCTCTCTACAACTACCTGAGAGGAGGTTGTAGCCAGGCGGGGGTTGGTCTCTTCTCCCAGGCAACCAGCAGGAGGACAAGAGGGCACGGGCTTAAGCTCTACCAGGGGAGGTTTAGGTTAGATATTAGAAAGAAGTTCTTTACAGAGAAAGAAATAAGGCATTGGGATGGCCTGCCCAGAGAGGTGGTGGATTCTCCGTCCCTGGAGGTTTTTAAGGGGAGGCTGGATGTGGCACTGAGTGCCATGGTCTAGTAATCACAGTGGTGTTGGATCAAGGGTTGGACTTGATGATCTCAGAGGTCTCTTCCAACCCAGTTAATTCTATGATTCTGTGGTGTGTCTGCTAAGCAGCTCATCACAGTAATCTGACTTCGGGTGTCATCCCAGGAATCCTGTTTGCACTGGGGCCATGATCACCCCCAGCAAGTGGGGAAGGAGCAGATTCCACAGCCAAGCCTGCAGCCTGCACGCAGCACACAGCGTGGGCTTGCACTCCTCCAGCAAAGCTGAGCCATGGTGCTTGTGTGGTGCTTCACATGGTGTGAGGACAGTGCCATGGGCAGACCTGAGCCCTCCTGCCTGCTTCATCACAAAGCAGTGTTTAGGGCCAGCATCAGTTCCAAACTCGCAGTTCCTCCATCTGTGCTAACTCTCAAGGGGAAGCAGGATGTGTATAGGAGCAGAACCCAGCCCCTGCAGTCAGCTCTGGAGCTGAAGAAACACTGTGAGATACAGCATTGCCTTGTCCGCAGGGGGACAAACCTGGAATCTCTGAATGAGCTTTAAATGGATTAGTTACACCCCATCAAACTCTAGTGTGCATTTTGTTATTTGGAATTAAAGTGACCTGATTTCAGCATAGCTTAATTCCACTTGTAATGCAGTTAAGTCTGAAGACGAATGCTTTATTACAGCTGGTAAATCCTCTGTGCGCCTCTGGTTAATTTGGATTAACTTTTGCAAGGGACCTTCTGTGCTCAACCCTGCTGGTGGTCGACTCAGTTATAGCATCTGTCACTGCCTCTCTACTAACAGTACCAGGAGAAAAACATGTGCCAAGATGTAGTGCTCCTCAGTGCAGGCTGAAGGAGTAGGAGAGGGTCATCCACCAGAGACTACTCCTGATGAAAGTCAACACGTAAAACACTTCTCTCCAGAGCTTTATGACCAGCTCCTCCTTAGGAAGGTACCACAGCATCTCGGTGCCAGGGTCGCAATACAGGAGGGGACACCGCCTCCCTGGAACATGAGATCCTGTCACTGCCACCACTGTGAAAAACTAGAAGGTCCCTGTCCAAGGGGACCAAAGCTGCCCTGGTAGCATCTGATTTTCTCAGCTGGGAGAGGAAGTGAAGGAGATGCACCTGTGTGCCCTCCTCTTTAGCCTTTTTGTGGTGAATGTCTTCAGGGTGCTCTCTTGGCTGGGCTCACTCACAGGGCTCCTTCTGCAGAGTGCTACTTTCCAAATTCTTGCACAGCAGAGTCAGTATTTCCTAAACATGGTGAGTTTGATGGTCAAGATGACATCATAGTGTATCCAGGGCTTAGCAGCTGAGGGGACATTCCTAGATTGAGAATAATATGTTAGGTTTCAGTCTCAGAGATCTACTACAGCCACTGCACTTTTCTGCCCCTCTGGTCTACAGGCATGTCTGTGCACTCCAAAATGACAAGAAAGGCTCTAGTTCTGCCTGAATCTGAACATTATTCACTTCATGAATATTTGTCTAAAATATCTGATTGTTAAGTCCGAATGAAGCCTTCACTTCCTCTTCAAATATTTGTGCAATGACCTATAACTACAGGCCAACATGCCTGCCAGCAGTCCATTAGATGACATCCCATTTTACAATTAACTATTATCATTTGATAACCTCTTGAGGTTAAGAATACAGATGCAAGATCTCCAAGATTCCTAAAGGGAATACTTCATATCAAAAGTATGTTTCCCTTGAGGATGACATCACCACAGGGACACATATTTCAAATATTTTGGCCATCATATTTTGAAAGCTTCTTTAGAAATATAAAAATGCTTTTTGAGTCCTGAAAGAACTTTTCTATCAGTCTCAAGTAAACATACTACCATTTAACTCTTCAGAAAGCCTTGAGCAATAACAACACAATCTGTCATGTGAAACAAAATAAAGAACTGCAGTGTAGCTAAAGAAATAATATGTTTAGTATATAGGGTTGGTATTACCTATTTTGGGGTATATATGCTGGATACTATGTTAGCATTTTTGTGATGAAGCAGCTCAAATGTAGTCTGAGTCACAACTTCAGACTAGGATCCTGAATATTTGGGGAGTTGAACTCTAGTTTCAAAACTTACAAATGGTCTCTGTGCACAGAATGCCATTAGCTAGACGGAAACTCTAAGCCTGAATCACTCCCACCTGCTAAGCTCTGGAAAAAGTTGGAAGTAGCTGTAGTATTACCTTCAGCTATAGACAGAATTTTCACCAGTGCCTGGGTACTGACACTAAATCACTTTAGTAGAAAAAGGGTACACATACGTGTGTGTGTGTGTATGTGTGTGCATACAAATATATATGTATATACATGTATATATGTTTGTGTGCATATATATATATATATTCTGGATATACAGTTCTATGAATAATGTATTAGGGGTCTCGGTTGGTTTGGTTTTTCATTTAATGTCTTTTCCCACTTCTACTTCTGGCCTTCTTTATGTGTCTCAGATTATGCAGCTTAGGAAAACAGGCTATGAAATGAGCAGCATTTAAGTGCTGAAGGCTCCTTTCAGTCATAAACATAAATACAGAGTAACTTCAGTGGAATTAAGGATGTTATCCTACTGAGGAAGCAGTACAATGCATGGAGACAATGCAGACTGAAGAGTCAGCTTTCTCATTTGAGGGAATGAAATTGCTTAAAGTAATGCACTTGAGGAGAGGAAAAGGAAAATTCAGATTCCTGCCCCTCCCTTTTGGCAGAAATAGCAGGAACTAATTCAGTTTGGGCTCTCTTACAGTGATCATTGCAAGGACCAGCTATATTCCACCAACAAGGCTATGGCCTATGGCCTCTTCACTGTGGGGTGGCACTTATCAAATGCACTTTAATTACCACACGTTTTCCCTGTACAGGTCTTTCCTGTACTGAACAGGTCAATAACTGCTGTAAAATGTTTTCGTACTTCCCATTTTCATGCTAGATTAGTTACAAATAAGAGTTCACGAAACATTATACTGTCATTCAAAAGGTAGTCATGAGTGAATTAGTATTATCTTTATAAACACCCATTTACTTATAACATTAATTTGGTAATACAGTATGCAAAATCATCCAAGCAAGGTTTTAAATATATCCCAATGACCATATTGAAATTAAAAATGAATATTTAAATTTTTATTAAATAAAATAAGACTGCTTTAGGTGTCAAACCCTGTTAATGTTTTTTGAAGACAGTATTACAGAGCTGCTTCTGTACCCAAAGATTTCAGAGAACTCCTAATAATTTGACAGACAATCCCTAAAGATTTGTTAAACAAGCATAACAGCAAGTCATCATTTAACAACTAACTGAAATCTTAGCGTAGAACTAACACTATTGATCTTAGTGCCATAGTTTGAAGTACGGTATATTTGAAAACATGGATAATTCATCTGAAGCTTTAAGAAGGAAAACATACTCAGTTTGCTTTTAGCAAACTGTATTGATACCTATGTATTTAGACATGTCTATTTATACTGTGAGACTTATTAATTAAATTAATTTTTAGAAGAATTGTTAAGGTAAGCTGTAGCTCACTTCCAACAGTTCAGACAGCCAACTATTTGGATGCTTTGATAATCCAAGAAACCAATGACTCCTGTTGGCAAGAGCACCTGCTCCTCCGCCACATGTCTCCAGAATCACAGACTTTGCTCAACTGGAAGGCAGACTTTAAAAAAGCAAATTGCACCACTTTCACATGAAAGCAAAATACCTGTTGTTTTAAAAAACGACAGTCAAAAAGCTGTCAGCTAGACTTCCACTGAAAAATGGCCCATCCATTTTCCAGCTTGTTGGGAAATCTAGACATAGGCATCAGCTTAGTCTTTTTAGAATGGTTACAAAAAAACAGATGTGCTTTCTGGATTGAAAAGCTGAGACAGAGGAAAATATACATCTATCATATGGGATTTATATTTTATATTTCTGTAGAACTGTCCCCTTGGCTGTCTTTCTTGTACTGCAAGATAACAATCTTTTCTGTAGGGGTGACAGCTTGCAACTCTGATTTCAGTGGAACACCTCCCAAAATAAAGCACATACAGAGTGGGACAAACATTCCTTCTGTTTTCCTTTCTCTCCCTCTCCAGTCTTAGTTCTACTCAGGCTTTTCTATCAGCAATGGAATTTTTCAGTACATTGGCCTGATTGCAGACTGGGACAAAGGAGAACACAACCTGATCGTTTTAGGCAATATGGCTCTTGTATGCACCTTTTTATCATAATAAAAATGATCACAACACCACTGTTAAGATTTCATCAGACCTCTTGCTCAGAGAAATACCATCACCACCCATAAACTAACAAACAAGCAATGAGATGCAGAAACATTGTATTATAAAATCTGCCTAAGATACAGACACTGGGTTAGCATGGTTACTGCAAATCCATCTTTTTAATGGGAACACCATTGTAAAAAAAGAAAGAGTAAAAGAGATTGGCAGGAATTGAGCTTTAAGTTGATAGACACATGAAAGTGCATGAAATACGCATTTGATGGTCCAACAGCCCATAAGAGAACGTTACACCAAGAAGAAATGAAGAATTATTTCAAAAGCACAGTGAAGCTCACAGAGTGATACCAAATTAAATAGATTTTGGTTTTAGTTTTTGACATCAGTAGACAATGGACTTCACAAATTACTAACACACACTCATTCTAACATGTCCTAAAATTACAGAAATGCAGGACGAGGAAAAAAACCTTTCAAATTTAGTTTAAAAGTACAGATGTCTTTGTTTTTCACTGGCAAGTCCAACACTTTTGCCTTTGGACATTTTATTTTTGAGAAACATCTGTCCAATTTGGATCTGTCATACTGCAACTGTGATTAGTTAGAGATGTTACAAAAAGTGAAATTACTTAGGCAAGTCAAGTCTATGGAGTCAGTATATCATGAACACAAAGTAATGAACTTCCTGAGAACAACAATTTTAATTTCTCTGTTGCCTTTTACTCATAGAACCCAAACCACCTGAAAAGCATTATTTAATTACATATTGCACAACCTAGAGATGGGATATATGACAAAAATTCAGTAAGTCTCCTCTGAGATGGAAAACAGCACACATTCAGAAAAAATGCTATGCTATAACTTAGGAGGATACGAAATGTCAGTGAAAATTCAATAGCATATATGTAGGCTGCCTGTAATTATTTATGTTATATTTGACTGACACATCATCTTTTACATCAAGTCTTTTGGGGTTCATGTTCCACAATGCTTACAACCACAGGTGAGTAGTAATTTTTTTCCCCCTAAAATATGGTAGTGGCAACTGTTCTGTTTTAAATCTCACTGATGAGAACTTTGAGACAAATTTTAGAGATGAACAAAAATTTTCAGGCAAATACTTTACTTGCCAAAAAATGAAGGACAACTGAAGCTATTCGGCAGTTTGGACTGAATTCAGCAAATTGTTTCAGCTAAACAATGTGGGGGAGGAAAGCAAAATTCTGAAAATGTGAAACATTTTGTTCTGACATTACCGAAATTACAAAATTCTTCCTTCATATTCTTCTTTTTAGTTAAAGCATTAGAAAAAGTGGGCAGTACAATCAAAAACAAAGAGAGTGACACACTGCAAGAAAAACCTAAAGTGTGTCACATTTGGAAGCTATTTCCAATTTGTGCAAGAAAACCTACAAACAAGAATGAGCTTTACCACAGAGGATAAGGATACGTGCACATTCCACATATTTCTCCTGTGAGTTAGAGCAAAGATGCATCAATTGAAAGCTGAAAAATGCTGTTAGTAAAGTCTACCAATTTCATCTACTTGCTCATCTTACATAATATGTTTGATGAAAAGCAACTTACATGGTTTTTCATGAACTATTTTTGCACAAGTCATCCATCTTCTGCCTTTTAGTGGTTGCAAATATTGACCAGATAAAACTGTCGGTACTCCTGAATTGACCAATCATCTTAGACAAATGCTTCTTTTCAGCAGACTACTGTTTTCTGGGACTGACAAGTGCAGAACAACATTAAAGCTGCCTTATACCTGCTCACAGGAGGACTGTCTCACAGCAGAAGAGACACCATCTAGTAACCAAGAAACCAACTCAAAGCAATGAATTTCCCACCTGGCAAATGAGTGAGATTTAACTTCCTGGAACATGTTACACAGTACTTAAAATGATGGCACTATGGCACAAGTTGAACAAGTATTCATTTGAACTTGTGCAAATGGCCACCAGGCAACAACCTGTGTGATACTAGGCAGGGGCAGAGCACTTACTCAAAAGCATGAAGGATGGTCAAATGTCTGATACATCATTCCTTCCACTGTAGGAAGCTGGCAGACATGCAAAAGATTAGAAACCTACAAAGATGCTCAGGTATATGTGGGGGGCTCTCACCCATTTCTTGCTGGATATTTGAGTCCGCTCTCAGGGGCACATTGAACGATCATCCATAACACTAATGGCCAGGGATTAGCAGTTCACCTTGGGCTTCAAAATCTCTGGAGTCTGACCCCAACCTGTTGTTGCTTGTGAAGTCTGGAGTGATTGGGCAGCCTTCAACTAACTACAGCTTTTACTACTGGCAGAAATCCCAGGCTCAGCTGTACTGGGGCTCTGTGGCTTCTCTTGCCCTCTAATAGCTCATTAGGCTTTCTTGCAAGGGAAGAACCTGGCATCCAGAGCTGCAGCTACTAAACTCCATTTACTGTCATCTGCATACAATTTGCTGTGTTGAGCTGAGGCACCACACTGTTGTGAAAGGAAAAAGTGATGGGGGGGAGCGAAGAACACTCTCTCATACAGCATCCAAGCCTTGTCTTTATATTTCCAAAGGTTTGTTCACATTTTCAGTGAGCAGAAAATAGGAAAGAAGAAATCTTTGAGTATGTGCATGGCAAAATCACACGTGATACACCTGGCCATTGATGGGAACTTGGCTCAGGCTAGCAGTGACTATATATAGACTCATGTCAGTAAGCAGCTTATCTCAGCTGTGTTTGTTTAGCTGTTGATTTCTGGTTAGGGGATCTCCTCAGTCTCCAGAAGTTGTTTTCCACCATCAGTGTGTGGGGAAATACTGTCTATTTCCACAGTGAAAACCTTTAACTACCAAGACAACAGAGAACAGGGGTTGAAATGACAAAATTTGCTGTGTTGTTAACAAGATTGAACCAGAATAAAATACGACAGAAATGAACTTGCTCCGGTCTTTCTTTTAGCAGTTTTGGCTGTAAATGATCTCTTGCCTATTTTCTGCCCATTTTCCTGCCTGTTTCTGCAGAAGATAACCAACCACCACATGTTTCAGTGTGCATTTCTTTACCTAGTTCCCATTGGTGAAATAAAAAAAAAAAAAAATCTATAAAAACTATAGTAGAATCTGTTATGGAGTGTAAAAGGAGTGTCCCTCTCAAGTCTGCCAGCTGATCTACTCACAAGAACACTATCTCATCTGATTCACGCAGATTAGAAAACATTATTCCTTAAAGTATTTTAGGTAATCTGTCTGATTTGGACTGTCACAGGTTAGAAAACATACCAAAGCAAATCCAAGGGGGCAGTAATATCTGGAGGAAGAGGGTGATGAGTAGGTAGAGTTGGAGAGGGAAGAGAACAGGAGGTGGCAGTCCCTTCTGCTCACCAAGCTGAGTTTCACTTGTGGGATCCATCCTCTGGGGCAGTAAAACATCTTAGATGAGAAAAGTTTTAGGGCTGTGAGCAAGAAGGCAAGCAACTCTTCACCCAAGTTTAAAAAAAATACTTAGGACAAGTACCACTAGGTAGGGTCTCTTACATCAACATAATATTAACAGCTCAATTCTTACATAATTAAAAGAGAGAAGAATATGGGTAGAAGGCATTAAAAAGAATCTGAAGTTAAAAAGGAATAACTGATTTAGGAATTTCACCATTATTTTTATTCAGATCAGAAGATCTGCTCTTTGCTAAGGGAAAGTGTATTTTTCCTTGATCTTTGTGGGAAACAGTCATTAAAGCAAGGAAAAAAGAGAGAATTCATTGTCTTTACTATTTCTAGAGCCCTGTTCTAACTCAATAGTTAAGCCAGAGCAGTAGTGTAATCACACCTAAACATGATCAGCCAGTTATCTTTACTCCTTCTCTCTTAACATGTTTGATTTTATAAAGTGCTGAGGAAAAGAAAATTGAGATTACACTCTTTATAGATGTCCTGAGAATGCTGGAAGTTGTTGATGGAATAAACTAAGCTGAGAGGTCACCTTTCCTTCATTTCAAAGCGTGTGATCCTTAATTTGGCTGATGCTGAGAGATGTTTTCTTCTTGGGGCCTTCTGTCTTTTCTACTTGGCAAGCAATGGAAGAAGTTGATACGAGAGAAACTGGTCCAAATTCAAGCACATATAATCTTGACTTTAATTCATGTTTGGAAGAAGTTCCTTCTACTATATAAATAAATCAGACCCTTTACAAAATCTTTTCTATGGCTGACAGTGATACCCAAAGAAAAATGATATGTCTATCATGCATAATGTGTGAAAACTGTCCCTTTGTCATGAAAAAAGATTAAGGCTATGCTATTTTCATTCTTAGCCTATTTCCTTAACTAAAATCTAGTGGCTTAATTTCTTTGTTTTTTCACTGTGAATTTAGTACCAAATTTAGTGACAAAAAGTACCAGCTTAGCAGCTTAGGAAACTGAACCATGTTATTCACCAGAGAGCAAGAACACCACAGGTAATAGTAACACAAGTACCACTAAAGCAAATCAAATTTGGTACGGAGGAAAAAAACTATTTCAGGTAAACAACTTTTTCCCCTCACAAGATATATACCATTCTTAGTTTCCGTGAGAACTTCATTAGCATTGGTTGCATAAAAAAAAAGTTAAGATCTTTTCCATCAAGACAGTGAAGTCAAAATGTGAACAAAGCAAATGTGATCATAGCTGTTTTATGGACAATTTCAATAGGGAAGTTTTCCAAGTAGACTTTTCTTAAATGTCAAATATCTCCAGAATAGGTTATTCTTAGGACATAGCCCAGCCTTCTTTTTCGGACATTAATCTCATGCTGACACAGTTATACTCCATAAAATGGCCATTCAAAGCCGGCTCAGGTGCAACATATGAGCATTTATTATGTTTCACGTTTCTGATTTGAGTGCATGCATCCATGCTAGACAGTCAGACAGCAAAGTCTGAGTATAGTCTAGAATACAGAATGGTTTGGGTTGGAAGGAACCTTAAAGATCACCTAGTTCCAAACACCCTGCCATGGGCAGGGACATCTTCCTAGACCAGGTTGCTCAAAGCCATCCAACCTGTTCTTGAACACTTACAGGGATGGGACACCCACAACTTCTCTGGGAAACCCGTTCCAGTGCCTCATCACTCTAAAAGCAAAGAATTTCTTCCCAATATCTAACCTAAACTACTCTCTTTCGGTTTGAAGCCAACACCAACTTTTTCAAAGTCACCATAGAGGATCTGTTTTCAGCCTCACCAGCCTTGCTTGTGAATGAACAAAAAGAACATTTTCTGGTAGCAAACTTATGTCTAGGGTTGGGTGCCCCCTAAATCTGAACAACTCAAAAGATGCAGAACCTCCCAATATGCTAACCTACTTGTCTTGTAAGTCAATGAGACACATCTTACAGTGACACTACATATGCCAGAAAAGACCAATGCGAATACATGCTAGCCTCAGTGCACAGTGTATGAAGATGGACATACCATATCTCAAAGAGCAAGCATAGCTTTTGCAGGATGCTTTTGTTGACATCAGCAAACAGCTCTAACATTTGTGTCAAGCTTTAATACGGGTGTCCTTATTATTTCACAGTTATATAGGGCAGTTTCTGTCATTCGTGCTGTAAAGCCTCTATCTGCCCAAAGACACAGTGACCCAAACTCTTCTCTCCATTCACAACAATGTTATTGCACAACTGTGAAGACTGAACAAACATGAGTCAGAGTATATGATAATAGTTATTAGGTGATTTAAACCAAAATATCAAAGGTACCTCAAAGCTTAGTCTTTGTTGGATATGAACTGAGATACACTAAGTTTTTAGCTGTAAATGTGCTCTTCAATTGATCTCTCTTTTTGTCTTTTTAATCACCTTTTCTGAAGCAGTAAATAGCTGTGTTCAGGATATCAATAGCATATATGTTGATAATTACATTTATGATAAATATATCAATATCATCAATAATGAGAAAAGGGACAATAATTACATTGTTGATAATGAGATGGATTTTAAAATACATACATTAGTATGGCACACACACATGCTCAATCTCTGGCTGAGCTGTGGGCCCATGTGTAACCCATCTTGGCTCCAGTTGTGGGAGGAGATCACACTCTGAACTCTCCTCTGCAGATCAGGACTACCTGGATTTTTCAGTGCTTGTCATCACAGGACCACCGTCCCACAAATACATGAGAAAGGCCAGTTAATAATAATCACTCACCAATGGTCAAGTGCAAATTAATAAGGAGGCAAAAAAAAGAAGCCTAATTTCAATTTATGCTCCCCTATTAGCTGCTCTTCTTGCACTCCTCCTCTCTCTCCCTCAACCCTTTGGTGGGGTGTCAACCACCTCAAGATTTCCTTAAATCCCTTAAATGCAGCTTTGGATGGCCAGGTTCAGGATTCATGGAAAAAGCTGTGGATTTATACTGCGGCTGGTGGATGTGAGCCTGAGTGCATCCAGGGAACTTAAATGAAAACTAAATCTGAGGGAAGCTAGGTCAGCGTAACACACTCCTGGGATGAGGGGAGGCGGAAGAAAGTGTAAAACACACCAGATCAGACTCCCTCCAGAACTGGAAAACTCAGATTCACATCTGAGTTTGGCTCCCATCGCCTGACTCAGAAAAGAGAACTCTTTCCAAGTCTGGAGACACCGGTACATTCTGTGCAAAGCACTTACAGAGATACTGCTGAGCTTGTCTAGCCCACAGATTAACTCAGCCTGACATACTTTCTGTTTTACTCTGGAGGCACAGGCTGTGTTCAAAGAACCACTGCACAGCAGAAATGAGAACAATGCAGCATGCTGCTCTGTAACCTGCTGCTGCATGCCAGGGATGGTGCATGGGCAGCACCTGGGCGTGAAACCACGGGTCTTAATGCTGGGGCTGTATGCACCTTCTGCTTCTTTAGATGAAAGAAAATGAAAGAGAATGAAATAATCTATTGTAGGGCAAATACATTTCAGAGAAGCCTTACAGCAGTACGTGTTGTGAAAAGTAGATGACCAAGTAGGGGCTGCTTGACTTTTAGATGTGTTGCAGTTATGTAAGCGACAAGGAGAAAAAACATCTATGGGTCAGGACCTGTCAAGCAAAAAGACCAAGTGAGAGTGCTAGTGCTGGCAGCTGTGTGGAATTTCAAAGCCAGACTCAGATCTAGGGGAAGAACTTTGTAGTGAAGGCTACTGACCCCACAGAAAGTTTAATAATGTCACCACTGCTCAGTGACTGAGACTGGGGACAAGCAGGGTGGCATACACAAGGCTTGGCTGAAGGAAACCTCCCACTTTTCTGTTGGGCTGCGCTGGAAAGCAGTGGAGACCTTCACAGACTGCCACCCTCTTCTCTTCTATAACCTCTGCAGAGAGCAAACGAGTAAATTGTGTTTTCTTTATTTCACGTGGATATATATACAGGTGACTAGAACCCACTCTTCTGGGAGGATCTCAAGCCACAGTTTAGTCAAAATGATGTTATTGTGGCTGTTCAGAACTAAATTCCAGATATCTACACATCTGAGAAAATCTGGGGAAAACACTGTAATTTCTACCACCAAAAATTTGGCTTAATGATGGACAACTTATAAAAGTAAAAGAAGATAAAATTGTTAACTTGTAAAATTTTAAAAATTGTCGAGAACTTTTGGTTTAGATAAAGTAATCCCCCAGACCAAGGAAATTTGGAACTTGTTGCATTTTAATTCCCTTCTATCCCCAGTTCTGAACACAGGATCAATGTTTGTAGTGCCATACCTTTCCCTCATCATCTCCTTCCCCTTTCTTCCCCAATGGCAAGTAAGTTTGATGGAATCTGGAAGGGTTCACAAAGAGTTACTGGGTTTTACTATAGAAGTAAATATTTTTGTGTTGGGGTCTTTGGGTGTTTTTGTTTTTTTAAATATGGAACTGACAGCGTTGGAAATAAATTTCTCAAAATCTGCCTTATTTCTAGTTACAATCATCAGATCTTTCTTTTATCTGGATTACCAGGTAAAAAATAATTATATTAGAAAAGGAGTGCCTCAGAATGCTGTTCTCCTCATATATTATCACCATTAAAGGAAGACCTGAGACCCTAGAAATATTATTCAGGCACCCAGTGCTACTTTGAACTCCATCATCTGCTTCGTAGGGAGCAACCTCCAGTATTCCCTCAAATCCAAGCTGCACATTGACATAGCAGGATCCAGGACCACCAGTAGCCACTTGTGTGCAGGGCACAAGGGCAGCCGGGTGCAGGAATTCCCCAGTCCATGCTGCTGATGTCAAAGAAGGGCAGGGAGAAAAGCAAAGCAATAACTGTAGTGTTTTGGCCCAGCAAGAGAAACCAAGGTGGAAATACAACAAGGAGGTGAGCAGTGTCAGCAGCCTGAGGCTACATGAAGTGTCTGTGAGAGAGAGCAGCAGCCCCAGCACAGCTGTGTCCCAGAGACCGAATATGTAATGACTCGGCATAGCACATGCCAGAAACCCTGCCTACCCCCGCAGCCATAGGAGTTGTGAGTGGATGCTTTGGGCCAAATTAGTCCCTGGTGGAAGCTCAGGAAAAGCCAGGGGAGCTAGAGGCATAAAAAAATGTGGCCCTTTATTAGCATCATATCTGGGAAGCCAATTTTTGTACATCAAGAAGTGATAAGCAACCAAAACAATGTCAAAGCAAAAGAGGACTTCTCTTTCTAAGAACTACTGACTCCAGTGTTACTCATCCTTGTTTCATTCAGTCCCATCCATTTACTCAAATGGCTAGTGGGAATCCAAAACCTATTAATTATCTCTCACTAACCAAACAGAATAAATACCTCTCTGAGAACGGGCTCCGCGATTTGGTCAGCTTTGTGGACATGGGCCAAGAGATTAGCACTGGATTGTGCAAGCAAAGGATCAAACTGCTGCAAGCCCACACTTTGTGCAGGGGAAAGTTTTCCAGACATAGGAATTACACCTGAAAATTCTGCACTGTAACATGATAGAGCCGATAACATCTGCCAGGTTTTGAGAGATGTTAAATACACAAACATATGTTTGGGCAACCTCATGCAGACTTTCATAGCTCATAAAGAAGACACCTAGAGGGGTATGCTTTCAAGAGCTGAGCTTGATATTTTTCATTGGGGTGAATAATATTGGCTGGAAAGTGAGCAGTAACGGTGGTGAAAAATGGGAAAAAATAAACTTCATACAAGTCTCTGCAGAAAGGATACGTTCCCAGAAAATGTTTAGACCAAAGCCAATTTTCCTTCGAGAAAAAGCACTAGAAGAAAGCCACCAGCCCAAGCATGGACTAACTCAGTGTTTTGATTGCTGCCAGGCACTTTGAGGTGCAAATACAAAGGTTTCCAGCTAGAACAAGACCACAGGTGCAGGTCTGATTGCAATTCAGCGAGAGTAGCATGCAAACCAAGTATCAGTGTGCAAACCGCAACCACATAAAGACAGTTACTAATGCGCTTTCAAATGTTATACACAATTCAGTTTAATCTGTGTCATGACTGACCACATAGAGTTAAACCAAAACAAACTTTTAGGGAAAACAAAGAGCAAATGAAACAATGGTAAAGACAAATTCAAGCTGAAAATACCAAGTGTTCTTTGAGGAAACAATAGGGGTGCTATTAATTGTAAAGTACCCTGTAGGTTCCAAGCAGATTGGCAGCATTCACTTTTCCAAGCCTGAGGCCAGAATCAAAGAGGACAATAAATCTTCAAAGGAGCTAGGGCCTAGAAAAGCAGGAGTTGAGTGTGTTGCTGAAGGTTATGGAGAGAGTGTCAGTGAATGCTGTCAGCTATACAAGACACTCAGGTGGAGACCTGAAGACCATGCAGCAGTTTAGCAGTCTGCTGCCAGCCCAGCGACAGACGTCATGGGGCTGAAGAGGAACTCATACATGTAGAGGAAGATTACATTCCTGTCCCACATTACACCAGGTCAAGGAGAGCTGATGGTACTGATAGTTGCTCAGTGTTCGACCTATTATCTGTGATTTACTAGGTAAAATCCAATAAGGATTTCAATGCGAAATCTTTTGTCTCCATGTATTTACCCATCCAAGCTGAAATTGCTCCAAATTCTGAATACGTTCAGAAAAAGTTGATGTCTCCTCATAAATAACATGCTCAGGAAACAGAAATGTGGCATAAGGAAAGGAGCAAGGGACAGGGCAAGGGTATGTCATCAACCTGTGCTGGAGCGTGGTGAGGTGTGGAAGCCCTGGTGCTGACCCAGCCCAGCACACTGGGCAGTGCATCCTAGTCCTATTACCAGCAGGTCACTCAAAGGTGCTGCTCCCACTCCCAGGGTTAGCACAGCATATGCCATCCTTAACACCTTTGCAGCAGTGGGGTCTGTCCTGTTGTCCTCCAGGAACCTGCTCTGCAAAGCACGTGGATAGCCTTGAATGGGGCCATGGTGGAAGGACACTCCTGTGCCTGGCACAAACTAGTCCCCCCAGTTTGGGACTAGGGCAGTGCTCTTAGGAAAAGTCTCCTCCTCCTCACAACTCAGAGAGTGCAGACATCTGACACCTCAACATTTTTTGGAGTTGGAACCTAATCTGCAGGGCAAAGAGGACTTCAGTGTCTTGTCTTAGGTAAGAATTCAGGTTCTTGTATGCCACAGACTTGGTGCTTCCTTCATGGACTACAGTTTTTTCAGCCACTTGGATGTAAGTGCAGAATATAATCATTTGGGGCTACATAAAATAATTACATAGCTAGATATAATAGCTACTATTAACTCTTAAATGATTACTACTCTAGAAATAGCCAGTTTAAAATAACAAGTATAACTCAGTTGTGCAGTTTTGCATTATTTGGTGACTGCCAAAAATATATATAAATATCTGTACAGAGGCATTTAAACAAGAAGAGGTACAAAAGAGAAAAAAACAAAACAAGTTAATGTTTAAATCCACATCTATTCACGTTCTAGTCAGTCTTGCATAAAGTATTCAAGGTTACTTTTAAAAAAAACATAACAAATGTTTTAGATCAAACCTTCTACTTGAAAACAAATGCTGTTTTAATATGAATTGCTTTGATTGCACTCTGGTTTTGAACACATTTTAAAAATAAAATAAACCAAACCAAAACAGCAAAATGTTGCACTCAGGTTGATTAACAGAATCCTTGACTTTTTTCAACTAAAACAATTTATCAAATCTAAATGCAATATGTTATGCTTTGGGGAAACTTTCATTGGCATAAAAATATGCCAATTCTTGGTGTCACCAAGAGACTAGGGGACAAAATACTTAGGAAATCAAGCAAAACTTCTAGGACATAATGTCATAAAATAAGGATGAAAAAGTATCATAAGACAGACCGTAAGTTCCCATAGCTACAAATACATACAAGGACTAATGTGAAGTTGGATTGGCCCATTGCCCAGATGATCTATGTCCTATACTGTCCCTGTATTGTCACTATGGAGACCTGACAGTACCTACTGCCTAACTCTTTGATAACCCCTTGGGTTTCATCAGG
Organism: Oxyruncus cristatus; assembly: GCA_013399855.1. NCBI lineage: Eukaryota > Metazoa > Chordata > Aves > Passeriformes > Cotingidae > Oxyruncus > Oxyruncus cristatus. The sequence continues at coordinate 565,727 of VXAY01003858.1, read as the reverse complement.
GAAGCCCACCAGGAACAGCTGGCAAACCCAAGAGCATCCCACCCCCTCCAAGGTCACTGCACACCCCAAAGTCCCAGGCAGTGCTGTGGTCAGTGGTGGCCACCCCACACGGCAACCTTGTGGGTCCCACAAGGCACTGCCATGGCAGGCACTCACTGAAACACCTCCCTGATCTTCACCCTGCACTAGCCCCAGCACTGACAATCCAGTATGGCTCCCAGACAGGGAACCAAACTCTCCCAAGCATCCATCCACTCAGGGATGCATCTGAAAGACTGCAGCTGCTCTGCAAACGCTGCCTCCTTCAGCAGCTACTGTGTAAGGTCCTTGTAACAGCCTGTTTGGCCATATTTCCTTCCTCCTCCTCCCCAAAACTGCCAGAACCCAACCCAGCCTGTGCCACATCACTGAACAGGCAATAGTGCAGACCCAGACAGCACACAGACCCATGGGGTAGGCAAGAATGGACATAAGTGACCTTTGTTTGCACAGAAAATATTTCCTCTGGGACACCAGTTTGAGCTTCAGGATGCCTGTCACCCTCCACAGTTCTCTGTGCTCTGCTCTGGGGCACTGACATGGTGAGGAGCAGAGAGGAGTCTTCAATCAGCAGAGCTGGCCAGACCTCTGAGCATGCAGAAGAAAGCATGATTGGGGTGATCTGGGCTGCCCCGGATTGACCCCACTCTCAGGGAGGAGAGGATGACTTGAATATCTTTCTTATTCTCCTCTTTCTCTTCCTGCAATCACCCCCCTACTTGTTGCTCTTGCCCCCTCCCTCTTGCTACAAGGCAGGTAGATAGATTCCAATCTGACTTCTGATTTAGTCCTTTCAAATTATGTTTCTATAAGTGGATTAAATCATTCCAATGCCCATCCCACCCAACTTGTCACAGTTTGGAGGGGCAGCAAATTTCCTAGGGTGGCCTAGTTGGACTCAGTACTAGAGAGAATGTTCACTTTTCCATATAGATGCGGCCACGAGGACCAGGAAATATCATGCAGAATTAAATAAATGCATAAAAGAGAGTATTTTCCAATATCTACAAGGAAATTTTGGAGGAGATGACTGATGCCAAATATTTTTTTGCACTTGATGTGTCAGCAGGATTCTGGCAGGTGCCCCTAGTAAAAAAACAAGAACATATTTGTGCACATTCAACACCCTCTTTGGGAGATGCTGTTTCCTCAAACTGCCATATGGGTTGTATTCAGTATCCAAGGTGTTTTACAGGAAAATAAAACAATTTTTTATCATATACAGAGTGCTTAAGCCTAAACAGATGAGGGAAAACAGTAACATAGCACGACAAAAGGCTCCAAGCAGCTTGGAAATAACTAGATATGCTACAAAGAAGTTGAACAAACAGACACACTAATCTAAAATGGTATATAATGAAAGTAACACACTTAGAGAAGAAGTTTCAACAGCCCAGCATGCAGACAGATTTCAGTATATGCGGGCTGTCACTAACATGCTTGCCCTGACTAGCAGAGAATGGACAGTTTTCTTATAATAGTGAATTCTGGGAAGAAATTTGTGGCTGAAAAGCCCTGTCAAGGAGGCAGGAAAATTGATATTATTAAAGGGGGAGTAGTTCTGAGTCAGCCCCACGCCAAAGTAAGCAGACTTACTAACGCCAGTACACATAGTACCAGCACAGTGCTCTCACAACAGGTGGGTCCAAACTGGAGAGTGGTCCGCTCCGTGCAGTGACCACCACTGAAAACTGCAGTCAGATGTCTGAGGGCCATCGTCCTTCTTCACAAGGTTCATTCAGGGTGTCAGATATTTGCCTAAGGAAGTGCAGCACTAAGACCTAAAGCCAAGCAAGAACAATATATTGCTGTTATAAACCATGCCCTGTCAAGTCCTTCACCAAGAACACACAAAGCTTGAGTTCCTTCAGCTTCCAAGCACTGTTTTGCAGCTGAACACAGAAATAGTCTGGAGGATGTGGCAAAACCGTGAAGGTCCTCAATCTAAAACAGCTTACGTGTAATCCAGCTGGCTGAGTCAATGCCTTGTCTGGTTTCAGAGAGACCACAATGGCCAGAACTGCTGGGTGGGAGAAGTGCAGCAGAAGGCAGCTCTGGTACACAGGGCTGGAAGGGCACATCCTGAGCCCTGCTGTTGTTAGTATGATCTTGTTCCTCTGGCAGATAGCACCAATCACAGACAGCAATCATATCCTTGGATACCTGCTATTCAGGAGTAAGCAAAGTCTTCTAAGAAAGAACTGCAGTTGAGGTACAGGGAAGAGAGTCAGCAGTCTTGCCTGAGAAAGTCTCATATGTGTAATAGCAAAATTGAATTCAGTCAATCACGTCCTGTGACACAGCACAGTGCTCTCCACCCAACAGCACAGGTACCAAGGGTTAGCTAGATCGCGCCACTTGGTAGGCTGCCAGACATTCTGCATTATCTGCATTTTGCTCATTGTTATTTTTATAGTAGCCAGAGAAAAAGAATGTCTACCTTTACCTATCTTTACTAAACTCCTGCAGACATCAGTTGGAACCAATTTTCATCTTGGGCAGGACCTTGTTTCACAGAGTGCTGTCAGTGAGCACTGAGGCTCTTCATGAAGGAAGTGACCCATTGGACTCCCAACAAAGACACTCTGTCTGGACATAGACATCTGCACCCAGACATGCACCAGACACCAACTAGCCCATGGCTCCTCTTGGTGTGCCAAATGGGACAAGGGTCAATTTTGGAGCACACTGGCATAACAAATATAAAGGTTCTTACAGGGGAAAAAAAAGTGAGGCCCAGTTTGGTAAAAAAAAGGCAAAAGCAAAAGAAGTTGACTGGTGAAAACATGAAAAAACCAGAACACACTGACTCGCTGTTTAAATCAAGACTGATAATGCAGAGGGAGAAGAAGTTAATCAAATACTGACACAACTATTCCATTCCAAAAAGTCAGACATTTCCTTTTATAAATAATTGGCATAAAACAATAGATGGTGGAGTGAAGGGACTGAGGAATATATTGTTTTCATCAAACAATGTATTTGGGAGTAGAGGAACCAGTAATTATAATATTTTAGCAAAGCCTGGTTTTGGCAGCTTTTTCAGGATCCACATGCAGAATGATACATCACTTCCAAATATCAAATTAACAGTAAATCTAGTTCTCCCATTTCTCCTGAACTTAATTCCATTGACTTTCAAATCATAGAGTGATTTAGAACACCAGGGTGTTTCAGAAATAAAGTATACTTAGTGGCATTTCAATTCTAACATCTTGCTCAAATGAGTATTGTATAATTCAGCAGATTGTTTAAGAAAAAGCAGCTACAGGGGTCAACAAACCTGACTCAGCTATGAATTTACTGGAGAAATCCAAGTTGGTAGATTTTAAAAAATCTAAAATAAACCACAAGATTGTGTTTCAAGATTTAAATAAATCTAACAAAATGATCTGATTTAAAAAAAAAAAAAAAAAAGCAAAACACCAAAACTAGTATCATAAGGAGAGGAAGCAGAGGAATCAAAATCCCTTGGTAACTTCAGTATTTGCCTGATTGTGGGGATAAATCAGCACGTCAATACTGTCAGTGAAATTCCTCCAATTTTATATGGAAAACATATTGTATTAAATAGACTTTAATCTAGAGATCCCTTGATCATTAAAACTCTCCATAATCAAAATGAGGTCAAAAGGCAAACAAATGAAATTAAATCCAGTGATTACAAAAATAAACAACTGAGCAGTAGATGGTAATTTCATGAAGCATATGCAGTAGTTCATACCACAAGAGTGGAAGGACTGGGAAAAAATACTGTATTTGGAAAAAATATATTTGTCTGAAAATGATCTCTTAATTTTTTGGCTACTCTTTCATCCACCACAATTGTGTGGTCTGTTTTTCAGAGAAAGAAGAAGTCAACTGAACTTCCTTTGGCCAGAGTTTTATTGTCTCAGGAATGGAATCAGGTTTCTCTTAAATCACTGAAGTCAAGATTGTTGTCTTATATTATATGTGTTGTTACCAAACCTATTGTGGATGAAGACCATACCCAAACCATTGCAGACCGTACCAAGTCCAGAGAAATACGCTACTTCCTTCAGAAGAATAAAAAAATGTTTTCCATTGTACAACTGAGAAAACATCTGTTGCTAATCCATGGAGTTTTAGAAGACTGACTGGTAGCTGTGTCCCTCTGGAGATGGATTGACTTAGCAAGCAGTATATTAATTTTAAAAAAACAATCTTCACTGGTGCCTCAGTGCCCTCCCTGCACCTTGAGCATACCAAGCCCAGAGGAGAGGATGCACCAGATTTCAGAAAAAGGTGACACAAGTGGAGCTGGAGGCATCCCTAATTGTCCAAGAACACAACCTTGAGTTTACCTGCACGGCATTGGTGTTTTTTTTCCTTATGTTCTCATGCAATTTTAAACATTCCACATGCAGAACACACATATAAACTGGTGGTAAGAAAAGGAAATTTAAAGATGTCTGAGAAGTATTCCTAGACCATGAGCATAGGGGAACACACTAAGCATCTAACCTTCATATTTCTAACCTGGAATGATTGTCAGCTGTCTCCTCCACATTGTCTAAGTATCTGATGGCTTTGGTATTTGAGTATCATTTCAGAGATCTTGCATTTTCAGCTCTGTGATTACCTCAAAGGAGAGCCTGGGATGAATTCTCCAAGGCCATACAGGGTCAGCAGCAGTGAGTGTCAAGGCAGCCAGACCTCTGCCTCCCGAACCAGGAGTCTAACAACACACTATTCTGTAAAGAATGGTAGGTAATACTGTTCGATTGTAACTAACAGGTAGCGGGGAATGCACCTCTATATATCATTTGACTTGAATCTTACACCAGTACCAGAAGACTTTAGTTCCTGGAATTGTATTGCTTTCCAAATTTCTCTAATTTCTCTGGTTTTTTCACATTTTCTCTCCCCGCATTTTATTTCAGCAGTCCCATAATGCAACGTGGGATGAGGCATCTCCTGTTCACATTTCATCACAGCATTGACACCACATTTGACACATACTCACAGTGTTTCTGCACTGTGTGATACACAGCAACAATCCTTACTTTAGATTTTCAAGAGGAGGCATCAGTAAGATCTGTTGGTCCTTATACAGAGGTCAAACTGTCTTTCCTTTTGACCCCCATATCACAGTCCCACCCATAGTAACTTTTACAAGTAAATGGCTGCTTAACAAGATAACACAACAGTGTCTCAGTATTTCATTGCCCTCCGGGACAGTATTTCATACCCAGATATTTGTAAAGAATGTGTCAGATTAAGTGAAGTTCTATATGCTGGGATGTCAGGAATTATGGTAAGTAAACTGAAGGAAAATCAATTACTCCTGGATGTTTACTTTCATTCAGGACTTAAATGAAATAGTGTATCCTATAGACCTTTGACTACGGAAGCTCAGAAACCAAAGTCAATTAAGTGAATGAAATGAAACCTCATAAGTGCAATTTTGAGTTGCGCCCAATGATATTCAGTGCTCAAATCAAAACAGCCTGGAATGGACATGAAAGGAGATCACCTTCTCTCTAATGAGTTTGTGTGACTTTTTTTTAGTCCTGTTCTCAAAAGATGTGAATTTCTGTCTTGAAAATTGTAAGGCTTGATTTTTTCCACTTGAGTAACCTCTATATATACGAAAAGTAAATGATGGCAGTTCTACATCTTGGGCAACCTGTAGAGCTTAGACTGTGATGGAGGGATGCTGACTTAGGACCTTGAAGGGTCACTGTGACATGTAAAATACTTGTTTCAGTCTCAGGTTTGCCCACTCTCAGCGTGTATGTTATGGGGGTGTTTGGAATTAGTGAGTGTTTCTGAGCAGGGGCAGATTTGGGTTAGAATGAGCAGACAAGAGGATGACAGTGAAATAAACTGTGAGGTTTAAGAGAAAGGTAAGGAGAGAATTTAATTAATGGCTCACACGACCTCAAGAGCAGTGGGAAGGCAGAAGCTAGGATAGAAAGGGTGTCTTGCTTCACAGTTGACTCTGAAGTCTCCCAAGTTTTAATTCTAATCTGAAAGTATAGGAGTTCACCCCTTTACATGTTTACTTGCATTTGGACCTTCATTACCCTTTCTTTAATTATTTTCTAAAGTACCTCAAACCACCACACACTACTCTTTAACCTTGTATGTGCAGAGGAAAGGAACAGTTCTTTTCCTGGGCACTGTGTGTAGAACCTCCGAGTCTACTGCTCTAGTAATTTTAGAAGTGTTGGCAAATCCTATCAAGGACACTCCTCATTGCATTCTTCAGAGATTTACTGTCCTGCTGTCTACAAAAAGAAAAGGTCTTGACATTGTTGAGTATTGCATTGGCAGCATCACTACAGAAATATACTCCCCTTGTTTTATACACCTGACTCCTAGCCAATTAAGGCAATTTCAGCACATGCTTCCTCAAGTGTTGCACAGCAAGTTTTAAATTGTAGGCTGAAAAATGTGAATGGCAGTATCTCACTTTTTAAGCTTCAATTTGGAAAGGATTTTTTTTTCCAAAGATAGGAACATATTTTAAAATCAAAGAATCTGATTTCCCGTGTCTTAAGGAAATTAATTTTGGATAGAATTCACTGTGTGCAAGAACCAGAAAGAGGTATGTACGCCAGTCTAATTTCAATCAGCTCTAGTCAGCCCTTCACACCTCCAGAGTACTACCCAATGGAGCTGGAAAAATCCTCATATAAAACTTGAATTACTCAAATTTATCAGGCCAGGGCAGGGCATTAATGCTTACACTCTCTTCAGAAAAATGCAGAAGGCTTAGTGTACTCTGTGAACACAATAAAAATAAGAAAATTTGGTGAGACAGTGGTGTGCTAAGATTTAGTTAAAATGCCAAGAGGCAGGCATATTACTTCTCCAAAACAGGCACAAAATATTATGAGGAATTTTTTTCAGATTACATCACAAGAAAATAAAAATCTGATTTTCATTAAAAATCTATGGCTTCTATTGGGTTTTATTTGTTAATTTTATTTGTGTTTATTTATTATTACTTTTAATTGTTTCTATTGTTATTACGAATTAATAAAAATACTCTTATTGTTATAGTTATTATTCTTATTATTACTTTAAAAGGCTTAAGAAACACCAGTACTTTCCCTGTAATTTCATTATCTGGGAAGGCAAAACTCAGATAAATGCAAACATTTAAGTATGCCTTTATTTAAGCATGCAGTTTCACAGAGGTCTATTATTTAGAATATTGCTTCAGTCATATCTTATTTTTTCCATCAAGTTGTTAACAATAACTTTAGGCTGACTATTTACTCAGAAAAAGGAAAACACTGTTCCACTGTCTTTCACAGAACACTATCTCCTAAAAAAACTTACCTTTAGGCTTCATAGGAGCCTGAGAAATCAAATACAGAGAAGATAAAAAATTCTTTCGCCTGGAATATTGTAAAAAAACCCCAAACAATAATGAATGTTTCAGAGAAGAGGAACCTGCTCATTTCATCCACTTTTGCACGTTAGCCAGGGAATGCACTTTGAACAATTGTAATCAGCTTAATTACGTTATTACTGTTTTTTCATTTGGCAGTGGAAGTTTCACAGAAAATCTTTGCTTGTGCTGGTGAGGTCCTGATTTTTCATGATTAAAACCGGTTTTGTCCACTCTTACAGGAGTAACTTACTCTTTTTACACTGCATCTAAGAGGTGAACTTCTGCAAGCAAAATCAGTGGGAGTTTTGCTGTTGAATTCCATGGAAACAGAATTCAGACTTAATGACTTTCCTGGGATCTGCTGGGGTATTGTGGATTACATATGAGTCTACTATATTGTCTGCTGTATAATCTAAGGCAACTTGTTTTTACATAGCGCTTGTTATGTTGATTCTGTCTAAATGAGGTTTCAAAGATTTTTATATCATGAAACACTTCAGTTCTCTGTCACTGAAGCTTAAAAAACAAACCAACCAGTCATTTTATACTGCTCCTGCATTTTCAATGGATTCTGGTCTATTGAAGTTACCAAGGAACCTTTTTTTTTTTGAACCATCCCAGTTTTATTCTGCCTTCTGAGCAGCAGCACTAACCATTATGAAAGTTTTCAATTCAGGTGGCCCATGCTCTTTTCCCTCCAAATTACTGTAGCCAGATAACATTCCCTGCAACAGGAAAGTTCCCCCTCCAACTATGTCATGTGGTGTCCCATGGGAGCCAATGAACCACACAGCGAATTACAAGGGACCACAAGGAGACTTGGTCAGGCACCCATACTCACAGTGGGGAACATTGTCCTGCAACACCCAAGTTACAGCATGCTCTTAATCACCTGGAGATATACGTGGATGTTAATTGAGATGGTTTGGGCAGTTCAACAAAGCAGAATCTTTTCACTTGGGAACAGGAAAAGTGAAATATGCTGACTGAAATCATCAAAACGAAGCATTTTCTTGTCTCAAACCATACATCTGTATATGCCATGAACTTCCAAATTCATGAAAGACTCTTCACATTAATGAAAGATGCAGTTTTCAGCCCCTGACCCCTGTTTTTATCTTGAATGGCATTTATAGGATGAATTGCTCTTCTGCCTGATATCCTGGTCCTTCATCCCTCTCTGAGAGCAAAGCTCCAATTTTCCTGGCCTTAGACTAGATCCTGGATTGCCAGCTTCACCCCAGAAACTCCTTTTAGACTGAATAATCACTTCCCTGTAAGCTTTTATGGGGCAGCCTTCTTAACACCATAGCACAGTTTAACCCTTTAGAATAAAAGATTAAAAGATTTTGAAAGCAGCAGGTTTAATATATCTATCTTAACTAGGAGTTTACCACCCTCAACAGAGAACTTCAGTGAGGTTTATTTATTAGTTTTTGCTGAAAATCCATTTCTTTTAAACCCATTCCTTGCCTCCTTCTGAAGTTGTTTGACTCAACGTCCTGGGTTTTCAGCTCTTCTCTGCATTCTGCTTAGGACACATTGTTCCCAGGTGGGCAGAGTTTGCTAAAACTCACAGCTGCACAGATCTAGGACATCAAAGCAGATGGCATTTGCAGCATGTTCTAAATGCAATTATATTCTTTCTTGCCCATGGACAGTCAACACCTCCTAGGAGCAAACATATTTCCATACTGTAAATCCCTCATGGTATTTAAAGACACTTATAAACATATGGAATTCATAAATTACTAGAGAGCAGTCCAACATCCTTCAAGTTTTTTCCCGAAGCTAAATATTCTACAGAAATGCAAGTTATTATTATTATCATGTCATGCGGCCAATAGCAGCTGGGAATAGTGAAGAGATTACTGCTGCTTTCTCTTTGTGTTCTACTAGCCTAATATGTGTTTAAAGTTCGCTGGACAATTATAGTTTAAAATAACCCATTTTGTAACAACATTTTTCTATGAGCAAAGAGAAGGAATTCAGAACATACTGAGCAGAAGTAAAAAAGCCCAGTGCTAATAATCTTAAAATTACTGCGCTAATTAAGTTAGGGCAAGCAAATTACATTCTCTAGATTTCCATTAGATTTAAAATAAGGGGAGTTTGAAGAAAATGGATTCAGCTGTTACTGACTTATATATGCACACAATTTTCCATTGGAATGTCTGGGGCAAATTGTCTTGCTACAAGCACAGGAACAGCTGGATGTATTTTGATGAAGCAATAAAAAAAAATATTCAAAAAAAATGGCAGTTTCAGAGGGCAGTTTGTTATGAAAAGGATTTTGTCTGAGATAGTTATGGTACATTAGATTAATGCCTGACTGAAAGACACTTGAAGCCAAAGACTCCCTCCCAGCTTTGATGGGCTTTGGATGAAACCATACAGGAGGTCATAATATGAGCTGCACTCCATGCTTAGCTATTGCAGGTGTTACTGTTCCAGCTACAAATCGCTGTCAAATAACAAATACTGAGGGACCTTAAGTATTTCTACCAGATGGTACTGGTCTGGTCATCAAACAAAGACTCCACGCTTCTGATTGATGACTATTTGGTGGGTTTTCAATACATTGTGATTACCCTGACCTGCAGCTTTCCAAAACCACTGAATGTTTGTTATACTGCTACACTTGGACCATAGGGCCAAAGGTCTCTTTTGTGGTGAAAACCATAATGTTTGAGGGGTTTCGTTCTGGGTTTTTTGCATAAGCCTATGTACTGAACAACTCTCTTTTTGCACAGGTTAAGGGCCTGGAGAACAGTATGCTGAAAACATGCTAAGGAGAGGTGAGGTAGGGCCAGCAGAGGCCAGTGGAGCAGAGTGCACATTTCTGCAAGATGCCGAGCCCTTCCAGCTCACTCTGTTCCAGAATTAGTCCCTAGGTAGGGTAACATTGGCTTTTCTTCTTTCCCTCTCTCAGCAGTCACTTCCTCCACAGAGCTTCTCCAGCCAGAGTGGAGAATAAGAACATTGTTTTGATCAAGGATAATCTTATCTTCTTTCTGGAATGCTATTTCAGCTAGAGACTGACTCAGAAATGAGAGTAGTTTAGGGAGTTCAGGGATTCCTATTTAGGTGAAAGATGAGATGTTGATCTATTCCAGCCAACTAGAAACACTGTGGAACAGAAGCTTTTTTTTTTTTTTAAGTTCCTATCAACCACGCACTTTGAATAACTTACCCAACACTGGCTGGCAGTGTGGAATTTCGATCCACCTTTGCTTTGTAAGGCACTGATTAAATGCAATTAGACACAGACAATTAGACAACAACCTTGGATTTTCCTCATTAGCATTACTAGCAGTGCTGGCCACTCCTAAGTGGGCAAGGAGATCATGGCCCCAGTACAAGGAAAGGCAGCAGAGCTGTTCTGCTTCATGTGACTTTGCAGAGGGTATCAATCAGCTTCTGTCCAGACATCATGGTTCCAGCAGCTCTGCCATTCTGCAAAAAGCTGATGTGTATCCCAGCTGACAGTACCCAAGCTGCATGGATGAAAAACATACTTTAACTATGCATGATTCTGAATATATCATCAATACCATAATCAGTATTATAATCTTGCTACCACTGTAACACAGTGGCCCTTTCCTCTCTATTTTGTGGGATTGCTCCCAAAAGACACTAGCATAAGATAGATCATCCTATTTGTAGACACCATAGCCTCCTGGGCCAGCCCCAAAGTGTTCCAGTAACATCTGTACCAAAATTGAATTATCTTCTGTAGACTCAGCATTATTCCTGAGTGATTGCTTCACCCCTAAAATTCAGCCTGCCCCACTCACCTCCATCATGCAGAGCACCATCCCCAGTGCCTGAGACAAGGAGATTGACTTCAGTCATGCCATCCGCATCTCTCAGAGTAAGGCAGAGTTGCTGATACAGATCCTGAACAGGGATTTATGTCTTACCACCTTTCTTATTGGTCCTAGTCTAGCCCAAAAGCTCAACAAGACTCTGGAGTCCTTGCAAAGTCCAATGTATAGGAAAGAGAAGGTCCCTTCCTTGGCTTTTGTGCGTACTTTGAGTGAATTTGGGAGGAATAGTATTCCTTGGGGCAGCAAGTTCATAAGGCTTTTCATAAGATACCACAGGCTTCATTCTCAACTGTTGTCCAATACAAAACTTCTTATGTCTCTTCCACATGACACGGGCTTGAAAGGAGAGGATAGATCCTGTGGGCCAACAACTGGTTGCGCAGCTGGTGTTGACAGCAGGGATTTGCTTTTTACAACCGTGCGACAATCGAGGAACACTCCAGTCACATATGGGATCCACCTGACAAAGCTTAAGCAACGAAACAGGGCTGAAGGAAGGACATCTCAAGCATATGCTCATAAATAAAGAAGTGCCTTCTGGACAGCATTACTGGGAAAGCTCTCATTTCTCTTCAGGGGAATAAGCCTGGGTGCTTCTCTGCAGTGTACTAATTCATTGCACTAATGCAAGCAGCATGGGGAACAAACAGGAGGAATTAGAGGTCTGTGTGCAGTTGCAGTGCTGCAATCTCACTGGGATCACAGAGCCCTGGTGGAATAGCTCCCACCACTGCTGCACTGCTGTGGATGGTTGCAGGCTCTGTAGGAAGGACAGGCTGGGAGGGCAAGGAGTGGGAGTTGCCCATTGTGTGAGAACAGTGAGGTCACATGGAGCTCTGCTTGGGGCTGGACATTAGGCCAGCTGGGAATTTGTGGGTCAGGATTACAAGGCAGATCAGCACAGGCCACGTTGTGGTGGATGTCTGCTGCTGATTTCCTGATCAGGGAGAAGTAAATAAGGCCTTCTTTAACCATCTCAATATTTGCTTCATGGACAATATATCAAGGCACAAGAAATCCAGGCTTCTGGAGCACAGAGATGACAACTTCCTGATGTAGTTATTCAACATGATCACACATGAGGGAGATGTTCTAGATGTCATACTTATAAGCAAGGCAGAATTGATCAGGGATGTGAAAGTCAAGCACAGCCTTTAAGATCCATGAAACGGTGAAGTTCACACTCCCAAGAGGACAGAGCAAAGGAAACAGAAGTGTCAAAGCCCTGGAGTTCAGGAGGGCCAACTTAGACTCTCCATTTGTTTAGAAGAATCCCAAGGAAGACAGCCGGGGACAGAAGAGGGGACCGGGAGACAGGGTTCAAGGATTACCTCCTCTAAGCCCTGGAATGGTCCATCCTGAGCCTCAAGAAATAAAGCAAACACAGCAGGAGACCCTTCATGGATGAGCAAGGATCTCCTGATAAAACAGAACAGTACAGAAGAGCAAAGGCGGAAGCAAAGACAAGTAACTCAAAGAGAAGATAGACACATTGTTCGTGTGTGCGTAAAAGGAGTTAGGGAAGCACAACTAGTGAGGGGACCTCTGGGCCTTTACAGGATGTAAAATACAATAAGAAGTGTTTCTACAGGTATATCAGCAGCAAAAGGAAGACTAGGGAAAAATTGGTCGCACTTCTGTTTGGGGCAGGGGACCTGGTGACAAAGGGTATGGAAATGACTGGGGTTATTTCGTATCTTCTCTGCTTCAGTCTTAACTGCTAAGACCAGCCTTCAGAAATCCAAGGCCCTCGAGACCCATGGAAAAGTCCAGAGCAGAGAAAACTTACCCTTCATAAAGAAGGATCATGTCAGGGAACATTTAAACTGTTTGGACATATACATATTCATGGGACCTAGTGGGCGTTCATCCATGGATACTGAAGGAGTTGGCTGGTTTTATGACAAGGCTATTCTCAATTTTCTCTGTAAGATCATAGTGATCAAAGGAGTTTTCTGAGGACTAGAATGGAGCAAATGTCACTACTTTTTTAGGATGTCATAATTTTCAATTTCACCTTGGAACTACAGGCAGTTCAACCTCACTTCAGTCCCCTGGCAGGTGGTGGGGCCAATAGTCCTAGAAACCATTTCTAAACACAACAGACAAGTTGATTAAGAATGATCAACTTGGATTTACAATGAAGAAATTGTACCTGACCAACCTAACAGCCTCTTGTGATGACAGGACTGGCCCAGCAGATGAGAGGAGGTGGTTGGTGTTTGTCTTGATTTCAGCAAGGCTTTCAATACTGTCTCTTGTAACGTCCTCATGGAAAAACTGATCAAGTAGAGGCTAGATAAATGGTCAGTGAGGGGACTGAAAACTGGATGAACTGCCACCCCAAAGGTCTATTATTAGTGGCATGCAGACCAGGTGGAGGTAAGTCACTAGTGGTGTGCCCCAGGAGATGATACTGGATGCGGGCCTATTTAGCATTTTCATTAATGGTGTGGGTGGTGGGGCAGTGAACCCTCAGCAAATTTGCAGAATATACAAAACTGGGAGGAATGGTTGCTATGCTAAATGGCAGGTTGTTGTCCAAGGGGACCTTCAAAAGCTGGAGAAATGGGACAAAAGGCATCTCATCAAGTCCAAGAAATGGAAATGCAAAGTCCTGCACCTGGGGAGGAAGAAATCCCATGCACCAAGGCACACTAGAGGGTAATCCTCTGAATGTATCTTTGCAGGGAAGGCTTTTGTGGTTGCCAGTGGATGAGGTGAAGATAAGCAAATAATGTGCACCTGTGACAAAGAAGGCCAACATCCTGAGGGGCTGCATTAGGAAGCACATCACCCACAAGTCAAGAAAGGTGATCCTTCCCCTCTTCTCAGCACTCCTGAGACATGTCTGGGTGCCTGTGCCCCAGTCTGGGCCCCCCAGTACAAGAGAGACTCAAACATACGGGAGCAACTCAGCAACAGGCCAGAAAGATGATTGAGGGACTGGAGAATTTAACACACAGGGTGAGGCTGAGAGAGCTAGAACTGCTCAGCTTGCAGAAGAAAAGACTCAGAGGGATCTTATCCATCAGTAAAAATACCTAATGGGCTATGTAAACCAGGTGGAATTGACTTTTCTCAGTACTCGCCACTGTTGACAAAAGCCAACACAAAATGAGTTACAGCAAAGTCTGCTTAAACCGAAAACCTGCTTTACCATGAGCATAGTTGAACACTGGCTCAGGTTGCCCAGAGAGGTCATTGAGTCCTCAGTCTTACCGATATTCAAAGATGACTGGGCATTACCTTGAGCAACGTGCTGCAGCTGACTGCTTGGAGCACAGGGTCCAACCGGAGGGTGATGCCTGCCAGCCTCAGCCATTTCGTCATACTGTGATTTGTCATACAGCTGAACCAAAAGATATCAGGAAAGCTTTTGCTTCCTACACAGAGGACTGCAGTCCTGGCTACATCTGTCAGGATCTTTCCCCTCATGGCTGAGATACTGGCAGGAAAGGGGTTCAAATGCAGAGGAGTCTTTCTGCTCTCTTCAGATTGCTTATGGGCTTCATGGCAATATGACTGAGGGCTGTGATCTCATTTCACATTAAAGCCCACTGTTTGAATTGCAATGGAGAAATAGCAGACAGCAGGTAGGGGAGGCACTGTAAGAGGTTCAGTTTTTCTCTGAAATATACCTACAAACCAGATCTGAAAATCTGGGTAAAGTGGAGGCGGGGAGGAATCCACAGCTGGAAGGAGGAAGGGAGAAGGAGATGATGAGTTTTATTTTAAACATATGTCCTAATCATGGCACAGAAGAGAAAAAAGGGTGGGAAACTGCAGCTGGGAGGGGGAGGGCAGGCAGAGGCGCTAATTATTATTGTAGATACATTTATTAAATCATTGTTCCAAGCAGGGAACCAGGGTGGGAATATGCAGCTGGAAGGTGGAGGGCAAGGGGAAAGCAGCAATTTTATATTCAATGTTTGCAATAAGCATGGCTTGGGATGGGGACTAGGGGTACAGCCTTGCAGCTGGCGGTGGGAGTGCCACAGGAGAATGCTGGTTCCTACACCCGTCACATTAAAATATGTACATCTTCCCTCCAAGAAACCCTGGTGAAAAGGCTTTGCAAAGCCAGTGAAACAGGAGAGCTTTTATTTTAAAAGAGTGTGGGGGAAAGCTTGTTCACCTGCTGGGTTTTTGCTAAGCTCTTGCAGCTCTATTACAAAATTACTCCATAAACTTTTACAGCTGGCCCTATGCCAGCAAAATGTCATTATTAATACTGCTATGTAAAGTGCCAACAGCAGTGAAATACTCATAGGGAGACACTGCAAAAAACATGCAAAACTGCAGACCTTTGGAGAATCAGAAGAAGGGAACAGGGAAGTGGGGGAGAAAACTGCCATATGGACCCAGTATGAACTAACTGAGCTTATACCAGCACAGAGGTCAGTCATCAAGACTGGCTAGTGTCAGCAGGTTTCCAGCTTGTAAATGCATCAGCTCTGGTCAACTGAAGGAGCATGAGGTTAAGGTGGGGAAAGAGATCATTGTGGTTAGTGTGGGGAAAGAGATTATTGCGTGTTTTAGATGGTCCACAGTTATAAGAACGAAAACGCAGAAAGCAAGCTATGAGGGGGACACAATCCTGTCTGGAGCTAAATGTTTTCTTCCTCCAAAGCAGCCATGGTAGCAACAGGTACTCGGAAATCTGCGGGGTCTGAATCTCAGCTGTGTCATTTCCTCCTCCCTTGGCCACAGACTTATGCTATAGACCTGTGTCATGAGGCCTTTCAACCTGTGGCACAATCTGCTGGAAAGGTAACTGTGAAGACCTACTTTGACCTGGTTAGAATCACAGAATCACAGAATCGCTCAGTGTAAAGCCATTCCCCTTTGTCCTGTCACTACATGGCCTTGTAAAAAGTTTCTCTCCATCTTTCTTGTAGGCCCCCTTCAGGTACTGGAAGGCTGCAATTAGGTCACCCCAAAGCCTTCTATTCTGGAGGCTGAACAATCCCAATTCACTTAGCTTTTCTTCATATGAGAGGTTCTCCATCCTTCTAATCATCTTGATGGCTCTGCTCTCTGACAGGGTGATGTCCTTCCTGTGCTGAGGCCGCCAGAGCTGGATGCAGTACTCAAGGTGGAGTCTCACCACAGCAGAACAGAGAGGCAGAATCACATCCCTCGCCCTGCTGACCACACTGCTTTTGATTCAGCCCAGGAAACGTTTGGCTTTCTGGACAGCAAGTGCATATTGTTGGCTCATGTTCAATCTCTCAGTAACCAGCACCCCCAAACCGTTTTTGGCAGGGCTGCTCTCGATCCGTTCACCCCCCAGCCTGTATTGATACTGGGAGTTGCCCCAGTCCAGCTGTAGCACCTTGTACTTGGTCTTACTAAGCCTCATGAGATTCCCATGTGCCCACTTCTTGAGCTTGTCCAGGTGCCTCTGGATGGCATCCTGTCTTTCAGGTGTGTCAACCACACCACTCAGCTTGGTATCATTTGCAAATTTGCTGAGGATGCACTCAATACCTTTGTCTATGTCACTAATGAAGACATTAAATATCACTGGTCCCAATATGGACCCCTGACAGACACCACTTTTCACTAATATCCATTGGGACTATGAGCCATTGACCACTACCCTCTGGATATGACCAATTCCTTATCCACCTAACTGTCCACCCATCTTTCTCCAGTTCAGAGAGAAGGATGTTTTGGGGGACCATGTCAAAGACCTCATACAAGTTCAGACAGATTACAACTTCTCTTATCCACTGTGTAGTTACCCTATCATAAAACTCCACTAGTTTGGTCAGGCAGAACTTACCCTTGGTGAAGCCACGCTGGCTGTCTCAAATCATTTCCCTGTCCTCCATGTGCCTTAGCAGAGCTTCTAGTAAGATCTGTCCTGTTGTCTTCCCAGGCACAGAGATGAGGCTGACAGGTCGGTAGTTCCCAGGGTTCTCTTTATCACTCCTTTTAAAGATGGGTATAATGTTTCTGATTTTCCAGTCACCTGAGACTTCACCTGATTGCCACGATACCTGTGTCAACTCTGCCAGAAGTTTCAGAATCACAAAGAAAAAAGTTAGCCTCCAAAAAGACTTTTTGTAAAAATTATATGGATGTATGTATAGATCCATACACAGTTTCTGGAGTCACAATCATGACGCTCAGAAGCGTGTGTTGACATCAGCTCTTGATTTTGATTGCATAAGGGCCAACAGAAAGTAAGAAGTTCTGATATCATGTGTTACTTGGACATTGACTTGCTGTCTCAGGAAAGGCCACCAGCTGGAGGTTTAGATCTGAATAAGAAGAAATAATTGCCAAACTTAGAATAATCTGACCTGAAGTTAGTCTGAAACTTGGGGCAATTTATATGTAATGGAAAAAACAGATCTATAAAAGCTCGTACATCCATTCAGATCCCCAGTTAACCCGGTTTCAATTCTTCCCTGGATAATCTGAGGGAAGCTGACTGTCAGTCAAAGATGTCACATTAAAGCATACACTTTTAGATCTTTCAAGTACTGAAAAGTTGTCATGTTCTCATCTGCAGGTTGTTGGGATATTCTCTGTCTTAACTGCTTTCCTGAATAGAATTGCTTTGTTGAATCAGGGCCACAGAAAACATCTGTCCTTGTAGCACAGGGGATGCTCTTCACAAAGCTCATTATCAGAAATAAACCACTAAAGAAACATTTTTTAATTTTTTTTTTTGCTATTAATTAGAGAAAGTGCACCATGAACTAAAACAAAGCCTGTATCGTTATCTTGTAACTATTCATGATTGCTGTCTTTTGTGCCCTTTCGAAGGCAAAACTGCTTAAAATAATAGAATTAGTCATTAGAAAAGAAAAAGTCATCTTGCCCTTTCCTTGTCAATGAAAGAGTGTTTCCTGTACTTTATAATGTCTCATCTAGATTAAATTTAAAAGACTCGAGGATTCAGCAATTCTCTTATTTTCCTGGGGAAAAAACTCCAAAGAGCTCAAAGTCAGAAAATATTTCTAAAGCTTAGTTTAAGTGTCCTCATTCCTAGCTCTATTTAGGTTTAGACTTCTTCCTATATAGTGGCTTGAAGCAATGCTCTTATGATCTGATAACATATCAGTTCACCCTTCTAATATCAGAAACTAAGACTTTTAAATTAAAAAAAAAAAAATTATATGACTTTGTGAACAACTGTGAACTGCTGCCACTGACGGTCTCCGGATGCTGATGTTAAAAACACCACAGTATTGAGTTGATTCTGGCTTACTTTTGTTTTGTAACATTAGTTACATTGAAATGAGTGCACTTATATGAAAAAAAAATCTGAATTTAGAAGTTAACAAATTAATATACACCATTTTGATACAATTTTAATAAATTTTGTTCATACATTCAGAAATTATTTGTGTTACGTTGCATCATAAGTTTTCACATGAATTTTATAAATCAATTTTACAATTTGATTTCAAGATAACAAATAATTCTAAAACTGTACAAAGAACTTTCAATCTATGATTCCACCCATTAAACCATTCTATTAGATAGGAAGACTGAAAATCCTCTCAACTACTTCCCTCAGGTTAGATAGTCATGGTCACATCATATACTCTGAGAACAAGTGGGTCCCTCATACTGGTTTCCTGTGTGAACATGACAGCCCCAACACACAGGGCTGGATGTGGTCATGGTGTTGATGTATGGAGCCCTGCCTCGTGTTTGCAAATCCATGCCTGGGGGAGAATGAACCACACAGCCTGTGCACTGGCATGACCCTGAATAAGCAAAAACTAATGAAAAAGTCACCACAGACCTCAGGACTCAATGCAGGTCTCAAATCTTCTAAACTTTATGTTTTCAAGTATACCCAGAATCAGTTACATCACAGTTTGTTTGTCTGCATATTTAGAGGAAGATAAACCTGAAGACTGAATATGACTGAGAAAAGGACCTGATTCAGATGTCCTATGGAGTGCCATAAAGCCCAAGCAAAAATACTAATTCTGACTTATTTGATGCTTACCACAGTGGGATGAATTTCAGCTCACAATAAGTTCGGTCAGTGGGTCTAACCTAATGCATGCAGTACAACCTTTTACTTCAAAGTTTTAAAGTGAAGATTTTGCTCAAACCGTAGCTACACTAAATTCAAAGTCTCATCTTTTCATTGATGCAACAATATTGCTAGCAATTCTTAATCTTATTTTTCTGAAGTCATATTTTAAAAAAATGTGACCCACCACATTAAATATTTTATGTGTAGGGGTTGGGGGCGGGGGGTGGGAAGGCTGAGGGGTAGAGTTTAGGTGTATCAGAAAAAGACTACTCTTACCTTGACAAGACAAAAGACAGGATATTCCTCCAATATAAGTTAAATACATAATGATGTAAGAATAACAACATCAGTGAAATCTCTATTGATTTGCCAGGTGGAAGTAAAAGGAGAATCAAATAATCTTTTATTTCTTTTTTGTAGTTTTTCTGTAAAGTCAGACATGTGCTGGTCACATTATGTTACCGTATGTGAGGACAAATGGTTTTTAAAATAGCTAATACTATATTTGAGAAAATTTTATGTAGCATGTTCCATTTATTATATACAAATTTTGTCCATACAATTATACAATTGGGTAAAATATACAAAATCAAGTTGTATTTAAGATGATTTTTGGTTACAAGCCAATGAAAATATTATTCTCTTATGATTCCAGGAAGAGATTAAGTGTAGAATAGTGACTTGTGCAGTGTCTGCCAACTGCTGTCTAATTGCATGTCCATCATTACTGCATCCACATACACAATGTGGGTGAAAATTTAGAGAACCACACTGCACAGCACACTTCAAATAGCAATAGTAATTTTGAGGCAAATTATTATATATTTTTCCAGTGTTAATTTCACTCAGTTGTTTTAGTGTCCTCGGGGACTTAGAGCATCATAGCACTGGAAATGAAGTACTGGACATGTGTCTAATACAAATGATCAGGTAGAGACAAATATATGTGCACATACTGCACAACTTTTTTGAATTTATTTCTCAACTAAGTATAAAATTAGGAGAAAATTACACTTTACTACTCTTTAGGTATCCTGTCTATCAGCAAATGGTTTATAAGACAGGATGCTAGGAATGTCGTACATTATCACTGGGGAAAATAATTACAGCAACCACAATGTATATATAGCTAGAGAAATGTCTTGGGAAAACGTTTCCTATAATTGCATTGTGACAAAATGTGCAGTTAAATATTATACACATGGTGAAAATTACACCACAATTAATGGCATGCCTCTAACATAATTAATTCTTAATGGTTTTTAGTAGTTTAGAAAAAAGACACCTATCACTGAGCGCTTTATGTTATAGTCTCGTTAGACAACAATTCTCACCAATTTTAAATAGCCAGGCAGTGCTGGTGCTGGCAAAAACTTTCTGCCTACATTCAAGATACCTCTCCCTGACCTCATTTTAAGTTACATGTTTAGACTGAGATGTTAAAACAACAGATTAAGAACAGATTAAATTCTCCAATTTAATTGACTCATTTTGCTGAAAAATGTGTCTGTGTTTAGGAAAATGGAGGTTGATTTCCTTTCTTTGCTATATTTGGTATCCTCTTGCCTGAAAGCCGTGTTGTTGCGTGTCTCTTTAATTGTAACAAGTGGATTATTTTTGTAGTAGTTTGTGCTTTCAAAGCTATCTCTAAACCCAGGACACTTTCTATTGCTAATTAAAATACAAGCTGTGTTATTTTATGGTTCCTCCACATCTGGGAGATAGCCAGGGACAGTCAGACACAGGCAGTTGTCACCTGAGTGAATGCTAAATCAGCATCTCAACACTGTATTAATAGGTGCTGTTCAAAAGGACATACCCCTTGAACTTAAGTGAGTATCAGTATAAGAATATCCCAATAGTTTATAATCTTCTCCACCATTTAAAGACCATTTAAAGACCTACTGATATTCACAGCCATTAAATGCCTCTTCCATGTCCTGACCACACACAGCAAGGCCTAATTACTCTTGGGGAACTTAAATTCCCACTTCAATTCCAACAGGACTGCACTTAATTTCTGTTCAAATCTTTTATACAACAGTGTTTGCTGCAGAGGATATCACAACACAGTGCTTTGAGGAACTTTCTGGGCCATTAAGTCGATTCCCCTGTTACTGCAAACAAACACATTGTATAATTTCTTTCATACACTCTTCAAGATCCAATGTAAAAGTTGTTGGGTTTTGGCCTCTGTTACTCAACTGGAGAATATTCCAAAATGCACTTGCTCTAAGAATGAGGAGCTGCCTTCTAATTTCCAGCTTAAACTTGGTTTTTTTCAGTTTACAGTCACTGTGAAATGTGAAAATACTTTAAATTAGCTTAAATTACTTTTCTCCCTGTTACTTTCCCTTTTGCCCTCCTCCTTATCTTCATTTCACCAGACTCAGCAAAAGATCTCTTTTTCCATGCTTTTACAAGGACAAAGACACTTTTTTCAAATGTGCTTGGGTCCTTTACTGCATCTCCTAGGCTTTCAAATGGCATTTCTAAAGCCAGAAATTGAGAAGAGATCTAACCAAAGCCCAAAAGCTCGTATTTTTTGTCCCCTCTGGAAATAATTTCATAAATTCTGGGACTGCATTTGTCTTTTCGTGGGTACATCACATTGATGGCTCTCAGTCAATCCTTGATCAACAAGTAAAAGAGGCTGTTTCTCAACCCTTTTATGAATGGATGAACTCTGAGCTTCTAGCACATTTTTTTACATTCAGTTTGTTGTTTTATTTTTATATTTGTCAGGACCCTATCCATATTTGCATCAAGTCACTGAGAAAGTATTAAACAAAATCAATATTTGCTACCAGTCTGGTTGCATACCTTTCTTTGCTACAGACTGCGGCTGTCCACCTTCACTTCTCCTGTTACCTACTTTACAATGCCACTCCAGATTTCTCTCATTATGACAAGTAATGGTTGCCCATTTGTTTCCAAAGCATGTTTTCCTGAAATCTTGATAGAGGATATTTTTCACATTACTTTCGTGAAAAATATAACTGTTCAGTATGAGCTACCTCTGTTAAACTATCATTTGTATTTTACTGTTTAATTTATCTCCTAGGGCTCCTGAAGGAACTCTTTTAAAGCCTGCTGCAGGGCCTTACACACAGTTTTGGTCAGATTTTATGTCCATGGCTGTCTAGATACTTTTTCCTACACTTAAGTACAGCTGTTTTCCTTGCCACTCTCCTGGCCTGTGATGTCGATGCTCATTCTACCCAAACATGCTACGAAGCTTGCAGTTCTCTACAGCACATCTTTCACTCTGTTGGAATGGAGGCAGATGATACGTCCCACTCAAGATGAACTTTCAAGCTGAAATTTGCCCTTAGATGCCACATTCTCACTGATCCCTTTCCATTCGTCCTCATGGCCAATATTGTCATCTTTCCAGAACACTGCGGTGAAGAATTTATCACACATCAGTCAGTTAGCACATTATTCTCACTGGTTTTGGGAATCCTTTTACATCAAGGATTTCCCTGTACAGCAGTCCTTTTTTCAGCTCTTACAGGCTCCCTACTTATTCCCAATATTCCTCCTGAGGCAGTAGTTCCATCTGCCAGGTCTGAAACACATCCTTACATCATTTTCCTCATTGCTTGTGGTACTTCAATATATTCCTCTGCATCTTTGACGTGAAGCAAATCCAAACCTTTTCCGCTTTGAAGACCCTGAGCAACTCAGCCCCAGCTGTCTCTCCTAACCAGCCTTTTCAATTTATCAAAGTTTGCTCCACTGAAATCTGAAATCCTAATTAGAGAACTACTTTCTTGTTTATCCTTCCATTTAAACTGAGTCAGCTCAAGACTACTCATGTTAAACAACTGCCAAGTCCCATCCAAAAAGTGACTTGAACTTTATTAGTGGATGAAGTGATTTGCTGCCTGCAGTACACGGAGCCAAATCCTGAAATCTTTCCTCTGCACTTTTTACTCTGGCATAAGTTTACTGAAATCAATGGGAGTTTTGTTTATGTAACTAAAGGATTGGGGTTACACTGTGTAGTTCTCTTTGAATCCCTTAATATGAAAGGTGCTACACAAATACATTATTATTTTACTTTGTTTTTATAAAGCACAAAGTATTATTGGCCATCAAAAGTTTATGGAAACTTGAAGAAATTGCAGTTGGCATTGACCTTTTCCCCAGCATAGGGTAACACAGATGTCATGTGCAACGAAATTAATGTTGTGAGCACAGTTGTTTTGTAAAACAAAGTAAGATACAAAGAAACAATTACCTAATTTGATATGGGATATTTTTAGGTTTTTTTTCTTTATCTCATAATACCACTTAGAACTTATTCACTCATCCAGTGCCAGATAGGTTTTTTCCCTTCTGTAAAACCAGTTTTCACTTACATATACTGCTTGGAAGCATTATTTGAAATGATGAAGTGTAAGAAGTAGAGCCAATAGGAACATTTTACATAGTTAGCAAGTACACTCTGACTTCTGCAGTTTACTTATAGACTTATCTTGATTGTTCTCAGGCTTAATATGCACAATTTGGAAAACTTAAATAGCCTTCTATAATGTTCAAACACAATCCCGTAAACTGAATCAGTTTTGTAAGTAAGTTTTACCTCAAGACCTCACAATGAGGTATCTATTACCAGGAGCTCTAAGCAAATGTTCTTTTAATTAGCGACATTTATCTTTAATGCCTGTTTTGACAGAAACTCTAACATAAACATACATTACAAATACAGAAAATCCAGCTCAGAGTATGGTTAATTTTTATGCTTGACAGAACCATTTGGAAAAAATAACTGTGACCTTTTTGGAGCCTGGAAAAAAAAGGCTTAATGTGATGTCATTATAACACTGTTTCAGAAACTAAGAAGAAACAGTGGCATCTGTAGCTAAAGCACAATAACAATTCTTAAACTATTGCTTTAACGTGGCAATAAAACCCTGAAAAGACATTTGGGCCTTATGCTGAGGCAGCTGAAAAATCATGTTAAATAATTTCTGTAAGGACAACAATAATTACAAACCTGATTAAAGTTTACCTACATTTCGTTCCTAGAGTACCTGAAGTGAGGACTGTGAAACCAGATGGTTACAGAGCACACATGATGGATATAGTCCATCAAGCATGTCCATTGCCATGGAAACAACAGAAATAACATTAGTGTCTATTTCTTAAAAAAAAAAAGTTCATTTAAGTGTTGCTGCCAATATAAGCAAAATTCATGTGAATACCTGAGTATCAGCTCAAAAAACCAGGTCTGCTTCTCCACATCCCACAGTAAGTGTTCTGGACATTGTGGAGTGTTGCAGAAATGATAGCAGCCTGTGTCCTCTCCTTTGTCCAAGCTGTACTTAGCTGCTTCTTAACAGACTTTCTTTGGGGTTTGGGCCCTTTTGTTTCCCTTTTTTTTTTTTTTTTTTTTTTTTTTTTTTTTTTTTTTGGAGGTCATTTGATGTGGATCACAATTTTGAGCTATCATATTCAAACAATTCAATTGTTACTTGAATGAATAAACAAACCAGGTGATAAAAATGTCTTCCTTTCCCATTTTCTGCATCAATGAAAGGAACCAGAGACAGAGCAGAAGACAGAGAGTTTGAAAGAGACATGAGACAATACAGATGTGTTTTATGGTTCATCATAACCCTGCAAATAAGCATGTGGATTAGAAAACTGTAAATCTGAAGTGGAATGAGGGAATGTATGCACATAGAGATGGCAGGCAGCATTGACACCATACTAACCTGAAATGCTCTATCTTCATCCTCTCTGTTATGGATATTTCATTTTCAAGAAAAGAAAAGTTCCATCCTTAGCCTTTCCCTCTTGTTCCACTTCATAAAAATAAACAGGAGATAATGCTGTATGTAACAAGCCACACCCAGCCCTCCGAAAGCCATGAAATACTTTTTCAAAAACCAAACATACTTTTACACTCAACTCAGAAATATATGGAACACATCAACGTTCTGAAATGACTTTATGAATCCTGTGATTGTAGAAGTTTGTGGTAGTTCAAAAGAATCTCCAATATTTGATCGGCTTGTTCAAGACTGTCCAATAAAAGGATTCATGAGGCAAAGGCTCAACTTGCCCCGAGGAAAGCACATGGCAAAAATCCTATTGGTAATACTGGGGAGTGGTTAAACTGATTCCCTCTCCCTCACAAAGTACACCTAGCAGGTCCATCCCACGACACATATATGCAGGTTAAAGCACTTTAATCACAAGATTGTCTCACCATGTGTTCCCAAAGCCAACAAGGTCAATGATGTGTTATGCCACACAGTCACTAGATCAAGAGTCCTTGCCAAAACTTGTGAAAACATTCCTGGAACCATGTGAATATGATCTGTGTCTTTTTTCTATACAATATACACATCTACAAAAAAATTACCTCTAACAAAAAGTTGAGGATTTGAAGATGTCATGCTGAGTAAGACTGGTTGCTTAAGAATTTCACACCTCGGGAAGCCCGTGTGGAATATGCATCATGGTCCCTGTGGCTTGTGGAGGGAACACAAGGGAGGGCCGCGATGCAGAGACCCAGACCAGGTGAGCTGGAAGTAAAACAGCCATGGCTGTGTGCATTACAGCTTAGATTGTCACAAAGACATGCCCAGATCACTTGTGCCTTGTTGGCCTCAGCATATTAGAAACACAGCTTTCTACAGGCAGTAGTTGGGACTGCTCACTGAACTTCATCAGTTCACACAGGGCCTCTGAGTCTGTGATAGGGCAACAACGGCCACAGACGGCTGAAATTTCTGCTGAACTGCAGATATTCTCACCTGAGGGATATCACATTACTTCAGTGCTTTCCATTTTCATGTTCAAAGCTCTGCATACCTGTGCCCTGACCCCTACCTAAGTCCAGTGTCTTATCATATTCCCTCTCCATCCTCCACTGAGGCCATGGTTTTTAAACTAATTCCCTTACACGCTGCACTTCATGGAGAGCATTTGATTTTTTCAGATCGATATTTGGGTCCCCTGGTTTTACAAAGAGGATGTTTTTCCTGGTATGAAAGTTTCCTAGTGTTATTAAAACAAAGCACAGCATACTTTGCAAAAAGCAATGTGATGGTGTTGTCCTTACTGCACAAATTAATATATAGCACATTTTCCCAGGCATGGTATAATGACTAACCATCATAGACCCGGTCAGAGACTTCCACAATGCACACCTTTGTTTTGCAAAAGAACTTGTCAGAATGCCCATTTGTCTCATGTTTTTCAACTGGCATACAGGACAACCAAATCTATGCATTTTTTCCAGGACAGGATCTTACTTTACTTGGAAAAATATCTATGAAGATCTCACCACCTTCGTCATGTTACTCTTATTTTTGTGTTGCTGAATAAGCAGGGTTGTTCACCTGCTGCCTCATACATAAAAATTGTCTTCATATGCCTGGGTGAGAGAGGCTCCAGAACAACTTTTAATATAGAACATACACTCCCTCAACAACTGGCTTTGTTTTCTGAAACATCTGTAACCTGGGGCCCAATCACCCTATACAGGACAGGAACAATCACTGCTGAAGCCAAATCCAGTTCCAATCCAATTCATCCACCACCTGAACGTACCTTCCACAGCCCTGTGTTGCCCCTCACTGTTTTGTTTTGCCTCTGACACAAATTTGTCAGTTGGGGTCCTCACTCCTCAACTTCCCGTGGAGTCACCCCAAGCCTTACAGAGGTGCACAGCCATGTCAGGAAAGTGGTATGCACACATCACACACAGTTCTTTACCTTCTCCCCTCTTAGGCTCCCCAGAAAGCAGAAACCCTGCTTTGCCATGTATGTAGTTTTTAATTCAGAATTTGCTGTGTGTTTTCTGCTCTTATTAGAAAAACAGTTCAAAGAAACGAGCCTTTCTTTGGACCAGAATGTTGTGCTGCAAACAACTAGGGAAAATTTTCGTCCCAATAAATATATCCTGCAGCTATTAAGGGGAGGTAAATAGACCAGACAGAAAAGGACTGGAAACAACAGAATGGAGCAGCTGCATACATTGCATTAAAACATGTTTATCATCTGGCCTACTTGCAGTTGTATTTAACATTGTAAATTTATTATACTTTGGCTTAATAAATGTGAATTCTCACATTCTTCCGAAGTTTTAAGTAAGTCCAGATATGCTTCCCACACATTTCTTTGTGATCACAAGTTGTGTTTTTTAACTACTACATTAATGATTAATTTCAAAATACATATGAACAAATTAGGCCTTGTCAGTTACATTTATCATATCAAAGTCCCTTTGCTGAGACAAGATGTACAGACCTCTAACTCTGAAAATAAACTTAATTCTCACTGGCAAATATTCAGTGCCACAAAACAGAACCACAAATAAAATGAACAGAAGATTGAAGAAGAAAGTCATGCTGTTACAGAATTTGAGAAAAAAATAGCTAAAATTAGTTTAAAATATACTGACATATACACAGTGAATAGAAAAATGCTATTTTCCACTGCCTTTGGCAGGTACCCTGTACAGGTGAGATTTTTCTTTTCTCTCCCAAGCTGCGAAACAGTGTGATCAGCAGGACCAGGGAAGTGATTGTCCCTCTGTGCTTGGCATAGGTGAGGCTGCACCTGGAGTGATGTGTCCAGTTCTGGGCTCCTCACTACAAGAAAGACATTGAGGTGCTGGAGAGTATCCAGAGAAGGGCAACAGAGCTGGTAAAGGGTCTGGAGAGTAAGTCATATGAGAGATGGGGTTGTTTAGCCTGAGAAAAGGAGGCTCAGGGGAGACCTTACTGCTTTCTACAACTACCTGAAAGATTGTAGCAAGGTGGGCATCAGCGTCTTCTCCCAGGCAATGAGTGACAGGTCAAGAGGAAATGGACTCCTCTTGACCTGTCACTGTCCAAGCTGTGCTGGAAGAGGTTCAGATTGGACATCAGGAAGAATTTCTTCACTGAAAGAGTTGTTGAGCCAGGGAATGGACTGCCCAGGAAATCCACACTGCCAGATGGAAGTTATCATCCCTGTAACTATTCAAGAAAAATTAAGGGCCACGTTTTAGTTGAAAAAGTGGTGTTCGATCAAAGGTTGGACTCGATCATCTTGGAGGTCCTTTCCAACCTTGATGATTCTGTGATTCTGAGGAGAATGACAGGCATCTCTATTTTGCTCTAGCCAGGCCAGCTGCTCTTCTGATTCTCCTCCAGCTTCAGGAGGGACTGGGTGCTGGGAGAGGGCTGGGAAGGAGTTGGGCTTGCTACCGCCTTGAGAGCAGCACTAAGGACTGATTGCTTTAGCGTGATTACTGGTGTGCTTCTTCATTCCCCTGCTACGCCAAACTATATACAGGGATGATTTTTCACATATTTTTGGCCTTGTATTTTGAATTCAGGAGAACAGGTCAGATATCTGGTATGGAGAATATTTTTGTTACCTGTTGAAGGCCACACCCTCAGTGACAGCTGGAGAGTTGCACAGGGTCACTTGGTGTTGGCCTTTCCTGGCTCTGGTCACATTTTGCCATACCAGGGAGGAAGGCAGGAAGGTGGGAAGGAAGGCAGGAAGGAAGGAAGGAAGATGGGAAGGAAGGAAGGAAGACGGGAAGGAAGGAAGGAAGGAAGAAGGGAGGGAAGGAGGGAGGGAGGAAGAGAGGAAGGAATACAAGGTGCCCCCTTCCCCAGCAAAGCTATGCTGAATCCCTTTATTCATATCATCCACTTGGATTATAAATATTTAGAGAAGAATGTGAAGCTGTAGTGGGTGACTGTGAGTGTGAAGACTGTGCACACCAGGACCCAACCTCATCTGGTTCTTTTTTTGTTGTTATGAGAAAAACATTTAATGATAATAGTATTTATCTAAAGGCAAAATCCTGCTCAGCAAAGCTGAAGTATTTATGACACTCCTTGTGTAATTGTTAACAGAAATTATTTTTAAAGTTAGACGTAAATGTTTCTACAAGACCTTTTATGTTTGAAATTACCTGGAAGTTCTTTAACGTAATTAGCTTTCAGACATTATTTCTATGTGTTATAAATGTACTGTGAAGAGGTGGAAACCCGAGAACACACTGAAGTGTAGAGTGGGCTTGAAGAATTAAATTAATGTAGTCAGAGAGGATTATGTATTACCAAAAGGAAGGTCCCCAGATCTGGGAACCGGTTTAATGATTCTTGTCAACTGAAATGAGATCTATTTTCCTTTTTTTTTCTTTCTTTCCCCCTTTTTTCCCCTTTTTTTTTTTTTTTTTTTGACTCCCCAGGAAAGGAACTCTGATCCTGAACCATCTGTAGAAAAAGGTAATTCAGTGAAAGGAGATGAAGTAGGTGTCTCAAAATCTATGCTATTTTATAGATAAACACACTAGAATTCTCCAAAGAGAATTAATAGTATTACTAACCTGCAGAATCACCCATGTTAAGAAATTGTGAAGCCCTTTCCAAAACATGATCTGACCAGACAGTTTGTTTGCCAAGGGTCAATTTACAACTGCCACACAAGAATCATTTTAATTACACTGTCCAGACAGGCCTCAAAAGACCCGCTTTCCCATTTGTTTATCTGAGAGAGTGCCACATAAATTGGCTGATCACTGTTTTCCTCAGCCATTTCCAAAGAACTCATAGGGAAGAAGAGGGGAATCTGTCAATGCCTCACTCCTGAAAAGAAAAAAAAAGACATGAAGGCATGAAGATAGCTGGATGCCCCTTGAAGAGGAGATGACAGAAAATGGCTAAAGCACAGCTGGAATTGATGTGCCGTTCCAGGATGGCAGAAGCGGATCAGGCTGGACAGTGGGGTGGCCAGCTCTGGCAACACTGCACAGGATGGACAAGGAGAGGGATGGAGCACAACAGGACGCTGCCCCGGCACGGCAGCACAGCCCTAACCATGACCCTCCTCCTTCCACCTGCCCACGGGCAGGGCCCAGCATGTCCCATGCTTCTGTGCAGTGTGCGGCGGCCACCCAGCTCTGCTCAGGCAAATGAGAGGAAGCAGGTTTTCCAGTGGGGTGATCCAATTGACATGCATCTTATGCTGCATTATACGGGAATAATTTTGACTCTTTGATTTCCTCATTGTAAATTTTACTCCTGCTGACAGAAAGAGTAATTGCTGTGACCAGAATCAAACTGATTGCTTAAAATGTTGAAGCTGACTTTTGTTCCACTTAAACAATGTATACATTCCTGAAAAATGAGGTTTAGAGCGATAGACTTGGTGTTGGTGTTTACCAGAAGTATCTTTGAAATGCTTTGTAGTGCCAAAGTATACAGAAGGCTCATTTACTGTGTTGGAAGACTAAATTCAACAGGGTTGTTTCTGCAGAAATAAAATATATGTATGGTTTTATTTCCTGTTCCCTTACATAATCTTGTTATTAGTTTGAAACTCTCCAGGCATTATGTAGGTGATAAAAGGAGAAAAAAAAAGTTATTTCTAGAAAGCCGAGCGGTTCTAATTTCTTCTGGTTTTAAACTAAACATGCCAGCTTAAGCAGAAAGGTGTAACCACATTCCACTTCAGGGACAGGATAGCAGTTGGGCCAAAAAATGAAAATACAGGTCAAAGCAATTTCCATAAGGAGATGCAGCCGAAGGCCACTGATCCGTTCAGAGACGCCCACCGCGCAGTATCAGAAGGGATAGTGAGAAGGTCTGACCTTGTGAAGGGAAAAAGCAATCCCCAGAAGAAATCAAATGAGGGGCTGTTCCCCAGCTTGCCTTGCATGCCTCTCCTGTGGGTTTAATCACACCCTCCAAATCTGCTTGCTCCCACGCAAAGTCATGTGGGAGTAGGGAAGCAGCCCCATGCTTTCAGCTGTTCCTTGTCAGTGTGGGGCAGCTGCCTACATGGTTTGCTCCCAGCCCTCCCCTGTTCCTCCATCCTCTGACACTGCTATTGATATATACTCTGGTGCAAATCAGCACCGCATACTCCACACATACTGTCTGAATTTGTGTAAACTCACTTTAAGATGAAGCCTTTGGGGGTTAATCAACTGCTCAAGTGAAAAAGGTTATTTTGATTAGGTTTTGTTAGGCTGAGTTCATATGAATATTGCTGTAGATACAGAGAAATGGGGTAATAATCCCCTGTGCATTCAAATACTTCATTTTCCTAGGTCCGCCCCTTGTCTAGCCGGCCGTTCTTCCCCATCCCTTCCCACACTGCGCTCGTTGCACGGGTATATCACCACTACAGATGATAAGGAGGAAGACTGTCATGCAGCAGTTTCTCCTTCCAGCCTCTTTCCCAGTAACTGTGTCAGCTGAATAAACATTCCTCTCTGCTCAAGAAACGAGGAATGAGCTCACAACTGGGTTGATAAGGGTGGAATCCTCCTCCCCAACTCAAAAGTACCCTCAGGCAGGGGCAGATCGACACCCCTGAAGTCCTTCAGCTTTCTTCTATCCTTCCCCATGGCCACCTATAGTCATACAGCAGGAAGAGCCACCAGCAAGCTAATTTCATGTATTCAGTCCTGTATCACCTGGCCCTTGACATTATTTAAAGTAGCTGAAGAGCAGTTCTAATGTACAATAGTAACCTAACCTTATTCAAGCATTTACTCAGCTCACCTTACTCAAACACAGATATCATATAGTTACCCTATCCAATATTTATTATAATTATTGTTAAATGACTGCAATTTTACAGTGTGTTGGATTTGTGTCTTTAAGAACATTAGGAAGGTGTAGAAAGAAATTTAGACCAGTACTAAGGACTCCCAAAAGTCCTCCTACTCCATTTTTCAAAACAACCCAAAAGAAAGCTAAGTGTAATAATATTTGGGGAGTTTCTTATGGAAAAATGTGGAAGTATCTGAATAATTTAATATTTACAATGACCATCTGAAAACTTTTAAAAATAGCTCACGCTGTGGACTAAATCTAAATGGCATTACACAGCCTTGTAAAAACAGATAGAGCATCACGTCACGGGAATGTATAAACAGAGAACTAACTTCTCTCTTTCTGTAGGGAAAACTGGCAAATGGGAAAGCCATTGTAAAATATTTGCATGGCTGAGGAAACTGTGATGTTACCACAGGGACTGAGATTAACGGGCACGATCGAGCGGACAATATGGGTAACCAGTGAGCTGCAAAGAAAGGAGATTTCTACACTGCCACAGTTGCTCCAGTCTGGGCAGTCCAAGGGGACAGAGGTTGCAAAGAGCCTGGGTCTTGCTTAGAAAATATCCTTTGCACCATTCTCCCTATGAGACTAAGCACCAGCCTGCATGAATGTATTGTAAAATAAAGGTCTTGATGCCATTCCCTCCTCCCTATTTTCCAGCCCCTCAGAGCAGCCATCTGCACTGACTGCTTAATGAGTTCCAAATATTACTTCCACAAATACCCGTTATACACAATTAATATTCTGCTGTGTTACTCTGTATTGCTTACGCTGTGAAAGCCTGTGTGCAGAGCTGCTCCACCTGCAAAGGTTGGAAATGCAGGACAAAACACAACTACCTTTTTTCTGAAATGGACATCTATCATACGTTTAAGCCACCTCCACACTGTTCTCCATTTGGTTTCACAGGTACATCACTGAAGTCTAATTCAAAAGAAGTACTACACAGAACTGTTTTAACAGGCTTAAACTCAGAAATCCCCAGGCCTATTTTATTAATTCTCCTGCGACTTATAATGATGCCACTCAAGGGAACAGAGCCTATAGGAGAAAGGTATGTTAATCTTTCTATTGTTATATAGAAAAGTTAAAATACATGGATTATTACACTTGCCTTATAACTGTGCATGGCTACATGTAAAAAATGATAATAAAAATGAAGTCATCCTTTTTATAATGTGACTACTGGAATAATTTTACGTGAGTAACTACTATTTGGGATACATTTAAAATACTACAAAATTCTTAGATGGCTGTTTCAGCATACTGTATTAATCAACCCAGGCATAATTGTATGATGGCCCAAAAGTCAAACTTTTCCTTAAGTTTCCTGACCTTGACCTGAAGAAAATGTTATAACAAAATTTCAGATTGGGTTTCTTTAAGGCAACAGTTCCTCTTACCTAAACATACCCTTGAAATAGAGAGAAAGAGCCTGCTGATAAATGTTTCAACACCATACTTTATTAAAACAAGTTATTTCTGTTGTTTACTATGTGGTTAGGCCATGATGAAAAGCAGATCTTCACCAATACATTTTTGTGCAAATTCCTTACCTTTCTGTTTACAAAAGAAAGTGAAGTACCTTTCAGTGGTATTTGTCACAGAGCACTAGCAGCCAACAATGCACACTGTCAACTGCTTAAGGTTTCACTTCCTAATTAACTTTCTTAGAAGCAAAAGAACTGTCTGAAAACACAAAGCTCTCACATTTACCCTCCTGCCACTCCATCCTATTCATCCCTGGCCCCACGGCTGCGGCCACCAAGAGCAACAAAGTCCTGAAGGAGGGTCCCCACAGCCCAAAACATCAAGGGGGTAACCTGAGCAGCCTGACCATAGGGCAAATTAGTTATCTGCTTTAGTGGAGGATTTTTCAAGAGATTATGACTCAATTGCAATTCCACCACAGACTCCTTGATGCTAATGCTTTTTTAAACCAACACATTTCTCTTTTTCTTTTTGCCTTATATAAAATCCCATTCAAATTCCGTGGTTTCTTTCTAGGCTTGTTGAGTGAATGCACTCTCCCCAGGTATAAATCATCTTTTCTTCTACCAAATAGCAAGAACACAGCTGAAATTGTTATGGAGGGTGTTAAGACCTACTTGAAAGCGATCAACAGAAAAAAACAGTATTCCGTGAATCAGACCACAAGTATTGTTACATTCTTCAATTACAAAACAGTTTTAGTTCGAATACTTAAAAATGCAGTACAAAAGTAAATATGAATCCTGTCTATTTTGAACACAGTCCCCTATTTCTTCCCATTGTTACTAGAGCATGATTGGTTTACCTAAAGGAAAGTTCTGCAATAATTATCAAAGCACAAACCAGATGAAAAGTGCTGAACACAGATGTTGAATACAAATATTATTTCACCAAGTTTCTACAAATAAGCTTTGGCTAAATTTTCTCCTAACAACATGTCCCATCTTCTGCTATTTGCTGATCCTTAGGCTGGACCAGGCTTTTATTACTCTTATTTGTTTAAAAACAACATTTCCATGAGTCTAAAAGGCACAGAAAACTGACTTGTCTTGATTTTTCTACTATAAGTTTCTTTCATGTCAGGATGATGGTAAATTATTAATTGCTGTATACCTTCAACGTCCCTAGATGATTGCAGATTGTGAAGCTCTTCTAAACACAGGCTTGCAAACTTATTGACCCAGCACACATTCTGGTAGCTAAATTGCAAAATGACAGATTCATCAACTGAATGAGCTGCTATCAGATAATATTAGCTGGCAGATGTCTCAAAAGAAATAGTCGACATCTGCAGAGCTCTGGCAATTAACTGTTTACAGGTCCAACACCTGCCCCAGTGATAGTATTTATTTCACAAATCATTTTAATGGCCATTTTCTCCAGCACACAAAATACTTAGCCTCGAAGGTAAAAAGTTCAGCGCCAGCCACCTCTTCACTGCAGCACACAAAGCAGAAAGAGAAGAAAGGGAGACAAAGCGCTATAGAGCCGGGTGTTGAGTGATTTCCCTGCCTCCTGCCGCCACCCAGGTGAGTCGGGACACTTGGAGGGGGATGGCAGAGGGGCCGCCTGCCCAGCCCCAACACCCCAACACTGTGGCACTCAGACAGCAGCCAAGACCAGCCACCAAGCCCCTCACCTGCCAAGGAGCTCCTCAGTGTTTACCAACAACCAGCAGGGCTCTCTCACACACTGGGGAGTGAAGGCCAGTGGTGGCACCAGGCTCTGCCCATGGCAAGTCGCAGCTTCTCTCTCCCCACTATGCTCTGAAGGGTGAGCTGTGCCCAGGCAATGCCTGCTCAGCTGCTCATAACTGAGCCACTTTTACAGTAGAAGAGGCAATGACACTAATAACCACTAATCCTCTCAAAGGCTTTCTGGTCTCTTGCCAGGTCAGCTTTAATCAGCTGTGAACTATAAAAAAGCAAAACTTTGGAGGACTGAATTACATAACACAGCAAACCTTATAAATGCATCAAATCCAGTCCCCTAAAACCAGGCAGGATAAATGCTTAAATAGCTGTTTGCCCATGGGGAGCACAGACCATCTGCTTAGGAAAACACGACTAGCAAGTAATCATGCAAGTAACAATCCGATTTTTGGTATGTTTGTCTCACTAAATGGCCATGCTTCAAGTCATCAAACCTGCAGGCACCTATTTCCATGGTAAGCCAGAAGGATTTAGGTTCCCTATGATGTCAAATATGAGATGGATACACTTTGCTCTAAGCTCCATTTCTCCTGCAGATTCATGAGCATATAAATGGCTGTAAGCTGCTCAAACACAATGAGTTGATCTCACTTAACAGCAACTTCTGGGCTTAGGTACCTCATGCAATCAACAGTCCAAATACATAATGAAAATTAATAACATGATTCCTTTCTATAATAAAACAATATTTTTATAAGAAAATACAATAACTGTATTAACAGCAGGAAATCCCATTTTCACTGGGGCAAGTCCAGATGTTGCTTCCTAACTGCAAACTATAAAATGTGAAATGCAGTGGGTACCACTGAAATCAAGTTATCTAAATTAAATTAATGGAGGTATTTCCTATTCTGGGATTATCAAAACAAGAATCACAGAATCATAGAATATGCTAAGTTGGAAGGATCAACGAGTCTGAACCCTACACAGGACCACCCCCAAGAGTCACACCATGTGCCCAAGAGTATTGTCCAAATGCTTCTTGTAGTCTGTCAGGCTTGGTGCTGTAATCACTTCCATGGGGAGCCTGTTCCAGTGCCCAACTACCCACTGGGTGAAGAAGCTTTTCTTCATATCCAACCTAAACCTCCCCTGACACAACTTCAGGCCATTCCCTTGGGTTCTATCACTAGTCACCACAGAGAAGAGATCAGTGCCTGCCCCTCATCTCCCCCTCATGAGGAAGTTGTAGCTGCAATGAGGTCTCCCCTCTCCTCTTCACCAGGCTGAACAGGCCAAATGCCCTCAGCTGCTCCTCATATGGTTTCTCCTCGAGGCCCTTCACTATCTTTTTTGCTCTCCTTTGGACACCCTCTGACAGCTTAATATCCTTCCTATATTGTGGAGACCAAAACTGCACACAATATTCAAGGTGAGGCCAGGTTGGTTCAAAGCAAAGTGGGACAATCTCCCTCAACTGGCTGGTGATGCTTTGCATGATGCCCTCCAGGATGTGTTTGACAACTGTTAAGATAAGCAGGAAAAACTACAGAAGTGAAAAGCTTACCGGGTAGCCCACTGAACAAACTCTTTACACTTTCTGTTCAGGAACTTCCTTCAGTCCATTTTTAAACAAGGAACTTCAAAATTTCCATACCTGCAGGGTCAGGTTTTTAAGAGCACATGAGTTATCTGAGAGTACATGAAGTACAGTATGCCTCCTGTCATGGTAAATAGCCTGAAAAATACCCATGAGCACCTTGAAACTCAGCTGTTCGGCTAAATCTTCTCTGCAAATTTGTAGGGTTTCTTTCTTTTTTTTTTTTTTAACCAGGCTTATTCTCACAGGGATACAGTTCACATTTTCTTACATAGCAGTTGCATCCAGACAGTGTCCACACCATGTAACCCTTCTCCCTCACAGACAGCAGGTAACACTGCTGCAATGCCAGGATACTGACATGTAACACCATGCTATGATTTCACAAGGAAAAATTTGATGTGAAGAAAGCTATGCCTGACAAGCCAGCATACACAGATTCTTACAGACTTGTAACAGCTCGCTGGACATCACACTACAACAGAAAAAGATTATCCTTACTCATATGAGCTTATACTTTAAACAGGCAACCTGGCAGAGGAGGGCTGCTTTGTGTCCTGAAACACCTTGCTTTCCCTCCCTCACTCCAGCCTGCCACTGGTGTTTTGCAGACCTCTAACTCAACCTGGCTGGTATAGATATCCCTTTGAAAAATTCCAGGTGTTCAGCAAAAAGATGCAAAGAACTTATTTTTTTTGGCTAAACCACAAAATGTTCAGATTAGCAAATACACCTCTATTTCTATAGAAGAGCTGCAGCACTAGAGCCTGACATCCATTTTCTTATCTGAACATCAGGCTCCACCTGTCTGGTGCATCTCCTCAAAGGCCCCTTCTTCCAGGCTGCATCTAAACAAAGAGAGGGTATTTCCATTTTGTGGTAAATTGAGTTCCATCTGAAATATAAAATACATATGTAGAATTTCCAGCATTTTTTCAGCAAGGGGAAAAATCAAAACATTTCCATCTGTAATGAGACAGAGGAATGAACTGCATCAATCCTGGACCATCTGAGCCTTCATGGCTCAGGGTCAGGGTCAAGCCAGGGACTCAAGTAGGTCCCAGGTTACCAACGGACGGGCACCCTTGGTAGGTGTTTCTGCAATCCCTGGCACTTCTATCCCATCCTGACAAAGGCAGACAGGCAGGAACATCACGGTCCTCCCACCAGCTGCATCCTGGCTTCTGCTAGGCATTTAATGCCCTCTTGCTCTCTTCCCTACACACTGTGGGGTTTGAGTTATCTTAGGTTTTTCCACTAACGTTTTTGTATTTCCTAGAGAATGCTGGGGAGACAGAGGAAGGGTGAGTATATCCAGATGCTCATATGGGCTTTTGAAGACACAGCCTTTAGTGACTGGGTTATGCACTGGTGGGAGGAAGGTAAACCAAACCCCAATATTCTGTTACTGTTGTAAACTCCTCGAATTGTCCCACTTTCAATACTTCTAAAATTAGGGTCATGCACCATTGCCTCACTATATCCTTTTCACTCTGCTCTTTATAGATATTCTATATGAGGCTGGTCTACAGTTTCTGTCATCATTAGAGGATTTCATGACAAATGGGCTATAAGCCTGAACCTTTAATCCTTCCTATTCATGCAAGCGTAGAGACCCCAGGGAGCACCCGCATCGTATTCTCACGGATGAGAATCTCTCAGTGTGAATCTCTTTCCTCAACATCCACCTCACCAGTGGTAGCTTTCTGAAGAGAGGTCCCTGGAGCACCTCCATGTGAATCTTCACACTAATGAAATAGTTATGGATAACAAAGGCATCCAGGCAAAATCCCTGGATGCAAGAAAGACAGAAACCAAAACTCCTGTTGCCATTAGGCCATGCTGAGAAGTTCATATAGTACAAATGCTACATGTGGAAACACTGTCAGTGCATCCCTGTTGAAAAATATAATACCCATCTTGGAATTATTCCTATTATTTCCTGGTCCATAACATCCTCATCCAGGAAATCCTGAATTTCAGCTTTCCTAGAAAACATTTCAACAAGCCTAATGCTCCTCCCATCCTATTCTTTGAGAGCAGAGAGATTACATTGGATTCTCAGATAAAACACTCATTAGCTGGAGAAAAATTAAAAATATCAACCATGAATTTCATAGGTAGAGAAGTAAAAAAGAAAACAGAGTTGAGATTATACTTAGAAAAAAAAGTTAAATTCATTCAGGTAAGAAATGCATGAACAAGACCCTTAAGCACTCTACCTGATAAAGTGTAGTTATGATGAAATTATTTTATTGCACTGGTTCCAGATTAGATTAAAGGTATTTTTAAAGACATTGTATGCATTGTATGTTCCTAAAGATAGAGTCCATGTTTTTCTTAACTGTAAAACTTCTCACTGAATACCTTTTTTGTTCAATTTCACTCTTATAAACATGTTTACTACTGCATCAAAGGCACGTGAAACTTCCAGACCTGGCCAAGCTTAGAATTAGATTGGTCACATTTGAAGAGCCCAAAGTGACTGGAACTTGCTGCTATTTCTGACCTTCATTGTTGTCTATTGAGTGTGTGATAGGATGGAGAGCCTTAATCTTAGTGTCTAAACTTTTGACTGCACTCCTGCCTCATTTCTCTGAACACAAAGGAATTGTATGGGCCAAGGAAGAGACACCTCTAACACTGTTCCTCCCATAAGTACTATATACACACTGTATACTGTATATGAGAGGCTGTGAATGGCAGAGTCACCTCTAAGACCATAAGGATTTTGTAGCTTAATTTATCATTATATATACACTGCTCTACTGGTGACAGAATTAATGAGTCTGGTTTTCTACGGCCTGGTGTCCTTCGTGCCCTATTTACTGTTTCTCTCCACCAAAATAACCTCTCTGCTGTGAGGAACATCCCAGAAATCAAGAGATAGCAGGGTCTGTTGATCTGGACAGGTTGCATGTGCTATTTGGTCAGCCCAGGTCTTCTAGGCTTTCCTGTGGCAGGAGTATTGATTTGAGCCACTCATCTCAAATGAATGCCTTCATGTAACTTGCAGGAAGCTGCTATTTCTCCTAAATCTGGTTAATTTGGCTGGAAATAAACTAAAGTAGTGAAGTATTCAACAGCTGGCAAACACTAACATTCATTTTGCCAGCATAACTAACATTTAACTAGCATTTTACTGGTTTTATTAGATATGGGTATTTCACTGCAGGATCCTTATCCCTTGCAATTCACTGGGCAAACATTTTAGGAATGGATCCAAATTATGAAAGGAAGATTTCTATCCATAGTGCTTCTTTCTTCCTTTAAGACACTAAATTTTATGTTATGAAGATAACAAAGAGTACAGCTGTAAAAACAGCCATATTTATAGTCTTTATACCAAAGCCTGGTGGGACTCTGAATTAAGGCTGGTGTTTTTTTCCAAAATGTCAAAAATATGAAGAAGCAAAAACTTAAAGAACTGATTCCTTAAAGCTGAAAAAGTTCAATAAGAACTTTCCCAAAGCAATCTCTCCCCTGCAGTATGCAAGTAATTTTCACTTGGGTGAAAAAAAAATATGAAAAAGTAGCCAAAGTTTAGCAAAATTTTCTGAGAACAAGATTGAAAATACATAACATCAGCAAAACTGCTTGTAACAGGAGGCAAAAACAACACTGCATAAAAATTTAATCATAAACTATTTCTTCAAATGTATCTTGTGCAAAATATCATTTTGCACAATGCATTTCAGCTGAACTATAGAGGAAGTGTCTTTTTTAAGCAAGAGCATTTAACAGACATAAATGTTAAACTTGTCCAAGGATCACATCTTTAAATACAGATCCAATTTACATCTAATTTTAGCTTAGAAACTGGTTGGAAGATTTACTTGGGAAATGCCAGAAAACTTATCCAATGTGAAGTGTGGTAAATTGCTAAGGACTGGCTGCACTTTTCATAAAAACCCAGAAATTTAATCCCTTCAGAGCAAACCTTAGTCTTAAAAATGTCATCATGCTTGGGCCATCCAGCATGCTTTATAATTTACTATTATTTATTGAGTCTTACATATACAAAATCAGCTAGCAGAAGAGCATCCTCAATACCCTAAACTAGATGAGTATAGAAAAAGGAAGACTAATTCCCAACTTTACCAGCTATTGTTAATTAGTGCTTTCCTGGTCAATTTCACTTGCTTTAAAGTCTCTTACTTATTAAATGGTTCTTGCTTGTTCAAACTAATCCCAAATAAGAAAAAAAAATGTTTAGTTGTGCAGCAGAGATTAAAGGGCTTCAACATGCTCACTGTTAACAGGAAGTAAAGAAAATACATTTCTTCAGCAAATCATTTTCACAAAGCCTCATATATTTCATCAAAAATGGCCATTAGTGTTATTTCAAAGACGTGCTTGTGGTTTCTGCTAACTACTTATTACACAGCCATCATTTTGTAATATAAACCAATGACTTGGTGATAAAGTGCACCAGTTGGAAACATAAACAGATGCATTATGGATAACTGAAGTACTGATTTCTCTTCTACAAATTCATTCTATGTCACTTAAAAGAAAAAATCAAAGGAACCTTATGTTTAATAATATTTAGATATTCAGGATGTGCCTGAACTTAGCAAATTAGAACAGTTCCAATATTCTATGTAGCAGTATACTGAATTCCAGGTTCAAAAATCAAATGAGATGGAAAATGCTTATGATCCCTTGATAAGCATAGCTAGGAATGAACTGGCATATGGAGGAGATGGAAAAGCCAAAAACAGCAGGAATTGTGCTGTGCAAGGCTTTTGTAATGACTTTGTGGCCCTATTTCCCAGATTATGTTTCCAGTTTTTGAAAATCAGACAGGCAAAGAAGAACATTTTGAAAAATCAAATTCTTCTGCAGACCTATCTGTGTGTTTTTTTAACTATTCCATGGTAATCCAGACCTAATCCTAAAATGCATACACACCTCACCTGCAGGATAATTTTCTTGTCTTCAAAGAAAATAACACTCCAGCTGTGCAGCAGAGTTTGCCTGTTTGATGGTATAAACAATCTCCTATTCCGGTTTAAAAAGATTGAACCTTTACTACTGCATGCTTTAGAAGAAACCTCCAAAAATCTATCATCCTTCTCCTTGTATCATGGGATGAGTTGATTGAACTACTCTCAGAAGGGAAATTCAATGTACCATCTCATATTTTAAAAGGAAAAAAACCCCTGGAAATCAGCAGAGAAATTTCCATTTCTCTGGACAGTCTCCATTATCTCTTTCAAAAATTGTCCCTTTAAACAAAGCCCCAAGAACAGCATCCTTTTCATGAGTCATTTCCCAATGGAGGAAAGGCTTCCTTTAGCAACACTTTCTGCGTGGCTTCCTGCAGCATTCTTATATCCAAGGTAAGTGTTTATAGTCCTGATGGCTGGACTACAAGATGGAGGAAAAACTGTTTGGATCGTCCATTTCAAAGGGTAGTTGTTATCGGGTAGTACCCTACGTAGTGCCTGGTGAGGAGCTCCTCAAGGGTCTATCTTGGGACATGTCAGGAAGATTAGAGACACCAGGTATAAATTGGGACAAGAGGGATTCAACCTGAATATAAAGAAAAAATCCACCATCAGATAATTTAACATTGTAATAGGTTGCCCAGTGACGAAATCACAAGTTGCCCACCAGGGGATCCTGGGCAACCCTGTTTTCCAGAAACATACTCAACTTCGGCAGCACGTTTCAAGTGCTTGAACATGAGCAATCGTGTGTCCTAACTGTGTCTTTGGCCAGGCACAGGGAAAGCAAACCCGCTATGTCTGGCTAAGACCATGAAGTGTGTCATCGAGGGCTGCAAAGCATCTCACAAATGTTCGCACCAGCTCTATATACACGTTGGGGAAGTGAAATGGAAAAAAATTATTCCAGAACTTATCCAGGCCTCAAACAAACAAGAAATTAAATTAATCAGCAAAGTTCATAAGGCTCACTGTTACACGGAGAGAGGAACTGCTAAATTACACCTTTAATTGAACAAATAGCAAACGAAGTAATATTTCATAAACTTCTGAGATGTCCCAAACTTGCACAACAGTTAACATGAGCACAAGTGAACAAGAATCTTTCCACTAATCTGAGGTTGACAGTTTTCTCAATTTCTACTTTTTATTTCTTCCCCTGAGTCTATGAGGATTTTTATATTATAAACAGTTTATATTGTCTGTATGTGAGATTCTGCACAATGATCTAAGGCCACTTTGTATCAACAAAACTCCAAGACAAAACAAGTCCCAAATTTGTTTCACATGGAGTTTTGATATTTTTTCAGCACCTTTTACAGAAACAGACAAACAAAAAGAAAAAAAACACATGGAATTGTAAAAAAAAAATCTGCGTTTTTATTAAAACCTGTAAATTTTGCTATTGCTTTTTCTGTGTCAGGTATTTTGGAAGATTTTTTCTTTTGAGAAAACTGAAAATATCATCGTTTTGTTCAGAATATTTCAAGTAATAGATAAATAAACAACAATTGTGAAACTGGCATAGCCAATTGACTTTCAACCTCATTGTTGCTTTGTTTATTCTACTGCATCCTGGTTGAAAGCAGCAGAGGAAAAATATTAGGAGTTAGCACTTCAGTTGTTGCCAGTGCTGCTTTGCCTCCTTTTCTTCAACACTTTGAGCCAAAAAAGCAAGTTAAAATGCTGAGTGTTAATTAACCACCAAATAACCATGAGGCAGTTTCTTGCACCATGTCTCCTGACCCATTGCTGGAAAAAACTTTCTGACTCCAGTGGTGTGGTGAAGTAGTAAGGAAAGGAGGGATGGTCCAAGGTAATATTTGATACCAAACACTGAAAAAACATGAGAGTGTGCATCAGTATAATACATATGGTCAATTTTTAAATCAAAGAAGGAATAAAAGAGGAAAAAAGGCTAAATTTAAGCCCTTAACACTAATTGCTTAATGAAGACTGACAAGAGTCGATGTAACAGGGTCATCTTATATCAAGAACAAACAGTGCCCTCTGTGGTTTAGCAGAAAATGTGGTGTTGATTTCTTCTGTGCTGTGTTTTTAAACACAGAAGCTAAGAGCACCCAAAATTGCCCTATTTAGTATAATCACTTAGCTCGATGAAAATCCTCAGTCATTTTAACATGCTTGCCTCAGGAATGCAGATTACAAGTAGCAAACAGAAAGTAATCCACAAATAGCTTTAGAATCCTGTTTGAAAAATTGGCCTGTGAGCGATGTAGGTCTAAAAGCCAAGTGACTACATTATGATCCAAAAAAGTGAACAATTTTTTTAAATGATTTATGTAAACTAGGAAAGAAAAACTCACTTTAAAACAAACTTGAGTGTGTATTGTTGATATGATCACATTTTAGAATACACTAAGTGTTCCAAATGGCCCTCAGATCAATTTTGGGAAGTAAACAAAGCTCAGCTTTCAATGAGATTTAGGTTTTAAAACACAAGAAATTAGGTATAGGTTAATTCAAACATTCATTAAATCCAGACTGCATGAGTTATATTCCATGGTCTAAAGTGATGACTAACGCAGATAACAGTCATGCTTATGCAATCTGTTACAGATAATACGTTAAGTAAAATAGTTTGCA
This sequence comes from Oxyruncus cristatus, assembly GCA_013399855.1. Lineage (NCBI taxonomy): Eukaryota > Metazoa > Chordata > Aves > Passeriformes > Cotingidae > Oxyruncus > Oxyruncus cristatus. Next base: position 521,577 of record VXAY01003858.1, on the reverse strand, counting down.
CAAACTCTGAAATAAAGGATCTTTCCAGTTAACAGAAAACCCAAAATCAAAACATAATTTGAAACATGCATTTTGTTCTGTATTTGAAATCAGAGAGTGTGTCCACATTTTTTACACACACGTATACACGTGCAAACACACACACACACACATACGCTCACACACACATTATTTTAACAGATGCCAGATGGGAAAAGTATTTGACATCCAGTTTACTTTCAGCAAAGCAAATGTGGCAGCCTCACCATCGTGCTCCTGTGGTGCAGAGCAGCCCCCAGCAATGCAGCACAGCCCCTGCCATGCCAGTGGCCACAGGACCTGGTGTGACATACTTGGCCATGAAGGAGTAATGCCAGCTAGGACACGTCCTGGGGGCACCTCTGGAGGAGGTGGGGGCACCCTGGGAGGACAAAGCAGCCAAAATCAGTTCCCATCCCTTGCAAGCAGACAAGTTGGCAGATGGAAGGAGGACACTGCCCGGGGACCTCAGTAATCTCAGGCTCTCCTTTTGCAAGGAACTCTCTGGAACATTTAAAGGTTGCTGAGTGTTTCCCACACCATTTGCTTCTCCCCTGCTCTAGCTGACCTTTGCCTCCCCCTCCATGGTTTGGACAATGGGAATGTGGGACACTACTGTAGACCAAGGACAGGGGCACCATCATGAACTGCTGAGCCCCAAAGTGGGGTCCAAACCATGTGGGTGTTCCTGTCTGTGCAAGGCACTATGACTTTTCCCACTATTCGCATCTGGAAAAGGCTTCCTTGATGACAATTTATAGTAACCTGTATTTACACTCCTACAAGCTCCAAGCCATGCACCAAGACTGCTCTGGACACTCTGCCAGGCTCAAAGATGCTGGCTGGCACCCAAAGACAGTTCAAGAACAGGTGACAGCAGAGGGAGCAGGGTCCTCTTGAGTACCTGGCACCTGACCATGTTGAGTACACATCTGCTGGCAGAGTCTTTCCAAAATGTTGATATGTAATGTCTAATCTGCCTTTGAGGGAGAATCAGGGTAAATCATAACTCTCCTCAGCCCAGTTTCAGTGGTTAGTCATCTGAAGCATCAATGTGTTGTTCTGACAGGCACCAGGATGAGACCTGCTGAAGCAGCTGGAGGAATAGCAAAGCAGATTTGCAATACAATAAATCTATTACCATATTTCATTCATGGCTGTTCATAAAAGGCTCTGAAGATGTAAAGGGTAATATAAGCACTGAGTGATATTGTTAGTGTTTCAAATGCTACTATGGCTTTTAGGTTTGATACATTTACAGCATGCAAAAAAAGCCTAACACTCTGTCCCATAGCTGGAAAGCCATCAGTGGGCAACGAGTGCAAAATGAACTCACAAGTATCTATCAAAACAATTCTATTAATTTGGAATAGTTGTATTTGTGAAGTATAATAGTGTAAAATATTATTAGAGTTAGCTGGATGTCTGAGATGGATATGGGAAGATGAAGAAATTAAATATTTATTTTACTACCCTGAATGTCACTTTTGTTATGATATCTGGGTGTAGAGTGCTTTTCTGGCTGGGCCTTTCTATAAACTCAGCATTGCAAGGCACAGCACAGACCTGTCTAAATAATCTCCAAAGGCAGTTTCACTTTGCTGATTGATGTTGATATCGGTGCATGCATATGGAACCTCCTGCTGTATTGTCCCAGCACCTCTTTATCCCTGGCATCAGACTTCAGCATCTTGGTCCTGTGGCACTTTGGGGGCATTTCCCTGTTCCTAAGTAGTGGTGGTTTGCCTGAAAATTCCGGGGAAAGCATTTTAAAGTTACTATACTGGGCTTGTAGTTTTGTAACACAGAGCTTGTTCCACAGACAAGTGTTCTCAGTGTTACCTTCCCTTTTGCCAATAGGAAAATAATTTCAGTGGAAAGTCCAGGACTTGTGACTAAATTAACCTTTGCAGAAAAGGGACACTTTAAGCATAAAAGAAAGCATTAGAAAAAGAGGTTGGGCAAGTGGACACTCCATCAAAACAGAAAAAAAAATCATAAGCATATAAAATAAAAAATATATATTTAAAAAAAACTGCTTTGAGCTGTTGATGCTCATGGGAGCTGTGGGCAAGTCATTTCCTGTCTCCACTTTCATCTGTGGCTGCATTTCTTGGCAACACCTCATCTCCTGGGGTTCCAGAAAGACTCTAGGATACGCTGTCATATCCTCACTGGGAATAGGATCCACTGATAATATCTGCCAAAGATATAGGGAAGGAAAACCCAACTCTTAATAGGAGAAAACCAAACGATTCTAAAATTATTGTTCACAAAACAGCTAAGGCATAGAAATATTTAATCAATCTATTTAGAATAGTTTGATTAATAATTTGGATACTGTATCACAGAAGAAGAAAATAGACATAATTAACAATCTTTGATTCTTCAGGAGAGCTTGAGGCTTCTATTTTTCTCATTAATATCTAAATATATATCCCTAGCAATATATTTACAATTTTCTTATGAGCTGTTGTAATGGTTTAATCCCAGCCAGCAGCTCAACCCCATGCAGCCGCTCGCTCACTCTCCCGCAGTAGGATAGGGGAGAGAACTGGAAAAGTGAGAAAACTCATGGGCAGGAATAAAGACAATTTAATGGGTAAAGCAAAAGCTGTGCAGGAAAGCAAAGCAAAGCAAGGAATTAATTAATTGTTTCCCATAGGCAGGCAGGTGTTCAGCTGTCTCCAGGAGGGCAGGGCCCCATCACATGTAACAGCAACTTAGTAACACAAATGCCATCACTCCGAACATCCTCCCTTTCCTTCTTCTCCCAGCTTTATACACTGAGCATGACATATGGTCTGGGATATCCCTTCTGTCAGTTGGAATCAGCTGTGTCCCCTCCCAATGACTTGTGCACCCCCAGTCTATTCATTTGGGGGTGACATGAGAAGCAGAAAAGGCCTTGATGCTGTGTAAGCACTGGTCAGCAGTAACGAAAACAACCCAGAATTATCAACACTGTTTTCAGCACAAATCCAAAACACAGCCCCATACTAGCTCCTATGAAGGAAATTAACTCTATCCCAGCCAAGACCAGCACAACTGCATGTTCAAAGTGTTGTAGGTAGCACAGATGGTTTCCTATGCAAGAGTTGCACCAGGGTAAACTGAAATGCTCCTTGAAAGGTATTTAAAGAATAACTCAATCATCAGGCACAGTCAACATGGGCTCACAAACGGAAAGACCCTTTTATCTAATTTGATTATCCTTCTATGATAAGGTCACACACCCATGGATGAGGGGAAGGCTCTGGATACAGTTTTTCTGAATTACAGCAAGGCTTTTGTTATTGTCAGAGAATCACAGAATCATAGAATATTCTGAGTTGGAAGGGACCCACAAAGAGCATTGAGCTCAACTCTCAAATGAATGGCCCATACAGGGATTGAACCCATAACTTTGGTGTTATTAGCACCATGCTCTGAGCTAATCTCAGGATCAGATAACTCACAGCATCCTTCAGGACAAATTGTCCAGATGTGGGATGACTGGGTTCATTGTAAGCTGGGTAGAAAGGCAGAGCTCAAAGGGTTGTAGTGAATGGGGCTACAGCTGCCTGGTGACCTGTCCCAGCAGTGTTCCTCAGGGATCAATCTCAGAGCCAGTTCTGTTCAGTATATTTATTAGAGATGTGGATGTAGGAGTTGAATGCATCATTACCAAGTTTGCTGATGATACCAAACTAGGAGGTGTCACTGGCTCTCTTGAAGGACAAGATGCCTTGTGGAGGGATGTAGATAGCTTGTAGTATTGGGCAATGATCAGTGGCATGAAATTTAACAAGTCTGAATGCCGGATTCTGAACCTGGGATGGGGTGGCTGGAGAGAGGCCTGCAGGAAGGGATCTGGAGGTGCTGCGCAGCAGCAGATTCAGTAGGAGTCAGCAGCGTGCCCAGGCATCCCAGAGGGCAAACACCTCCTAGAATGCATCAAACTCAGCATCACCAGCCAGTCAACAGGGGTGACTGTCCCACTGTAACAGTGTTGGTGCGGCCTCACCTTGAGCACTGTGTGCTGTTCTTGGCCTCCCTATTGGAGGAGAATGTGAAGATCCATGGGAAAGAATGACTATAGGTTGCCTCATTCACACAAATTCAAGGGACACAAATTATTCTCTGTACTTACAAGTTTTTGAGCAACTGTTTTTTCAGCTTTAAGTGCAGTTCTCTCAATAAAAATTATGTGAGACATTAAGGTAGGGGAAAGGTTGATTGATTGTTTGCTAGCTTGGGCTTTTAACAGAGAGAGAAGAAGATAAGTAACTTGGTATTAGTGGTCTCATTGGCTAGTGTTTGTGCGAATGAAGACTTCAAAATCAATGCTCTACCTTGTGACATGAGGGAAGAATGCTCCAGTGCAAGAATGATATGTACCCATTCCAACAGAACTGGACCAAGATGGGACCGAACATGCAAAGGCCAAGAAAAATTTGCAGATTTTCTCTGGACAAGGAAGACCAGCAACATGTGGGAAGCACATGTCCATTCAAAGCTTCACAGCATACTCTGGTGGTCACTGGCATGCAGCATAACCTCAGTTGATCCAAAACCTTTCATCCAGTCTCCAACGCAGAACAGATATATTCTCTTTTCCTCTCCAGATTCCTTAGCTTTTCATTCCTTTCTCCACATTCTTCCCTACCAGTTCCAGCCTTCCACCCAGCATTATAAACTCAGCTATTCATCCAGTAGATTAATATATTTATTGCACCTGTGCAGTTTGATATGTTCTTCTGCTTTGATCTTCTCTATAAAGATAACACATAAAATTTCCCTAAAATAATTCTTCGAATGACACCGTATCTTCTTTCAAAAATTCTGATTTTAATGTGTCCACTGAAGAAAATATGCCATATTCATGTAATATAGCTCAAACAGTTAAAACCACTCTGTAAAAATATTTGAATCTTATTCTACTCCAAAACTGTCAGCCTGCAGCTTAAGGTTGTTTTGTCTCATATGGTACCAGAGCTCTAACTCTTGGCATTGGTTAACTGGAGCTTTCATGCAACATAATTACCAATTCTGTGTAGTGAGAGTACCTCAATCTTTACCTTAAATTCTAACTTCCCTTTTTTATTAAAATAATCAGATTGAACCCCCTGAGTCTTTCACCAGAAGATCTAATCTTCCACCACTTCTGATCTACCTGTGATTCCCTCTTTGTACATTGAAGGATCTGATCAGCTTATTTAGATTACTTTGCCTGACAGAATCCTTTGGAGAGTTACTTCTGACAAGTCAGAGCTGCCTGTCTCACAAGCAAGGCTCATTTTCTGTTTTCCCAGAAGTATGGCATTACCTTTACTGGTGTGCTTGATTTAGAAGCACACCAGTAAAGTGGTGTCTCTGTTACTGTTACTCACCCCTCCCCAATCTCCACATTGGTTACAAACCTTCTCTGCAATGATTCCTTTCAGATCTTCAGTTTAAAAAGTTGAAGAAGACAGGACCTAGAATGAGAAGATGCAACTAAAAATATTCAGAAGTGGTGATCAGTTTATTATAATATTGTGACATCTAATCAATTTAGTACACTTCATGGAGTAAATTACATTGCTCTTGATTAAATTCTACACAGTACATTATCAAACATTTTACAAGACTTGCTTTTCAACCAAATTTTAAGTATAGGAAGAAACATGCCGAATGACAGGTTAGTTTCAGAGATTTTCCCTGAAAACTGTGGGTTTGAAATTAATTATTCTCCTCCATTCTTTATTTAGTGAGAATTTCATCCACAATTCTGGGGGGTTTTTACATGATCAGTATAAAGTTAAAAGGCTTAAAAGGTAAAAGGCTGCAATTTTACCCCTTTTATTATGGCATGTCTTTAATTTTTGCTGTGTCCTCTAAGACTTAGCGCTGTTCCAAGATTTATTGAAAAGTGTCATTAATCATCCAAAAACTTCTTCGGCAAGGTCTTATAAAACTCTCAGATGAAAATTATCTTGATGTCCCAATTTTAGAATGTCTAGCTTTAGCAGCTGCTTTTTAACATCTTTCAAGAAATGTTGGAATGGAAAGTGTTTCAATATCAGGATCATCATCAGCAGGTAATATGACTAATTCCCATGGCTTTTCCCCAAATACATAACAGAAGTATTTCACAAAATCACAGAATGGGGAAGGCTGGAAGGGACCACAGTGGGGCATCTGGTCCAACCTCCCTGCTCAACCCCAGAGTCTTCATAGAGCACATGACAGAGGATTGTGTCCAGACAGTTCTTGAATACCTGCAGTGAGTGCCCATCTCTCCAACGCATTGAGGTCCTTCTGAAGGGCTACACAGCCCTCTGGGGTACTGGCCACTCCCCCCAGCTTTGTCCCATCAGTGAACTTGCTGAGAAGGCCTCTGTCCCATCATCCAAGTCATTGATGAGTAAGTTAAACAATACTGGGCCCAGTATTGAACCTTGGGAGACACCACTAGTGACAGGTCTCCAACTAGACCCTGTGCCACTGATCATGACCCTCTGGGATCTGCTGTTCAGCCAGTTCTCAATCCACCTCACTGTCCACACCATTGCCCACTCACCCAGTCCACACTTCCTGAGTTTGCCTGTGAGGATGTTGGGAGAGACAGTGTCAAAGGCCTTGCTGAAGAGGTAGACAATACCCACTGCTCTCCCCTCATCCTTCCAGGCTGCTGTTTCATCATAGAAGACAAACAAGTTGGTCAAGCACAATTTCCCTTCAGTGACTCCATGCTGACTACTCCTGATCACTATCCTGTCATCCATGTGGATAGAGAGGACCACCAGAATGAGGTTCCCTGACTCTGCCTCTATCTACTGTGTATTTCCTGCTTATGCCTAAATAATGGCAGGGTTCTTTATTCATCCACACAGGTCTCTTTCCCCCTTTGCCCAATTTCTTGCTCATCAGGATACATTGTTCTTGAACCTGGAGGAAGTAATCCTTAAATATCAACCAACTGTCTTGACTTCTCTTCCCTTCAGGGCCTGTTCCCAGGGGATTTTTTCAAGATCCCCAAAGACCCTAAATTGAGCTCTCCTGAAGTCCATGGTTGTAAGCTTGCTTTCTGCCCTGCTTTCTCCTTGCCCAATACTGAACTCCACAATCCCTTAGTCACTGCAGCCAAGGCTGCACCCAACCTTCACATCTCCAACAACAACTTCCCTGTTTGTTAGGATGAGGTCAAGGAGCACACCATTCCTTGTGGAATCCTCCATCACCTGTGACAGGACATTGTCATCAATGCTTTTGAGGAATCTCTTGGACTATTTGTGCTTCACTGTGTTGTTTCTCCCACAGATGTCAGGGTAGTTCAAGTCCCCCACAAGAACCAGTTCCTGAGACTTTGAGGCTGTTTCAAGCTCCCTGTAGAAGGCCTCATTCAGTTCCTCCTCCTGATCTGTCGGCCTGTAGCAAACACCCTCAACAGTGTCATCCTTACTTAGTCTGCCCTTTAACCCTAAACCATAAGCTCTCTACTTGCTCATCATCCACTCCAAGGCAGAGCTCAATACATTCCAAATGCTGTCTCACACAGAGGGCCACTCCACCACAGAGCCTTCCAGGTCTGTCTTCCCTGAAAAGCATGTAGCCCATCATGACAACATTCCAATCATGGGAGCTCTCCCACCATGTCTCCATAATTTCAGTGAGGTCAAAGCCCTGTGACTGCACACAGATCTCTAGTTCCTCCTGTTTGTTCCCCCTACTGTGTATGTTAGCATACAGATACTTTATTGAAGTATTTGATTGTATCAATGTCCCAGTGGGTGTGCACAGGGACACCTTATAGTCCTGTCTTGTGGTTATGTCTTTGGCTGCTTGTGCTTCCTCAAGATATTCTCTCTTAAGCCTCTTTTTGCTACTAGGGTGGTTGATATATTTGCTTAACATTTTTTATTTTTCCTCCATTATAACTGACACTTCTTCCATTTCTCCTCTCAGTGGCCTATACTATTTTTTTTTATTCCTAAGCTTCCAAACATCTCTCCTACTGGTTTTGGCTCAATTTATTCCTTGATTCCAATTATCGATTTACTTTTTTTATTTCTATTATCAGGCTTTTGGACTTCTTATTTCTTATGTGTTCTAGAGATTATTCTACCTCCGCATAGTAATCTGGTTATAACCTTCTTGTGGTCTAATTTTGGCATATAGTTCTGTGATTATTTCCTTTTTATCCACTATGATTAAATATGTTACACTGTTCAATTCTGCTAAATGTTTAAAATTCAGTATGTTGAAAAGCCTAGAGTATTTTAGTGTTGACAGAACGGGAGATCCAGCATATCATTCAAACTGAAATTTCCAGCATCTTATAGTTTTTTCATTCCAGGACACAGTATAGGGAGGCATTAAAAAAACCCTGCTACAGTGATTTTGTGAATTCTGTTGAAAGCTAATTACAAGCATCTCCTGTTTTTGCACAGAAAAGCATTTGCTGTAATTTTCATGACCTCGTGTGAATCATGAAGGAAAAAAGAAATGCAAGAGATGTTACCAGACCTCTTCCCATGTGCAGCTACTTGACATTATACCTCACAGGGCCAGATTCTAATTTTTGTTGCTCGTAGACATTTCTTTACAACACTCAAACAGTTTAAGTGGATTTTTTCTATGTCATCTCCAGGCTTCAGTAGCTCCTTCAAAGAGATGAGTATGCACGACGGATGCTGTATTCCCACCTTCTACACTCTTCTACACAGGAATCTACAATAACAAGTAACACACACAAATTCTTTTCTCAAAATATCAGGAGACATTATGGATAAAGCCACTGCCTCTCCATACCTTCTCCACTGTGCTGAAACACTGAACCCAGTCCCAAGCAGCTATGCCAGACGGGAGTTCCTGTCTACAGGCACAACCTTCTGTCTGGTGCCACTACCTGAGTGAAGGGCATTTCCTGCTCTACCACCACAGGCTTGCACGCTTCAGGGAAACCCATCAGTTGCTGGAACCAAAGCAGCTGTTTTCTGCTGGCACCACATTCTCCAACCACAACTCCTCTAAAACCAGAGTGCAAGTTGGTGGAGGGGAGGAGGGGGAGACAGGGGAGGAGAAGAGGGCAAGGGAGAGGATGCGCAGGGACTCAGAGAGAGATAACAGACCATTTTATGTGGCCTGCCATTTCCTTTCCCCTCTTGACTCTTCCTAAATAGGTTACGTTCAGGGCCCTTTGCATTCCAGGCATGTGAGTTCTGTGGGCAGCATCCAGTGACAGCAGTGCAGACATTTATTACAAGGTTAGGGGCACTGGTGTACAGACCAATGAATAGTCTTTTTCCTCACATCCCTTTGTGCCTCAGTTAATTTTATTGATATCTTGACTGGATGGAAAATGAGTGCTTATTTGTTCCCACTTCTATATTGGTCCTCAGACAAACCTAGTTGTCCCATTCCTTACAAGGCTTGGAGGAGGCCCCTCCCCTCAGGGCTGAAGGCACCATCCACTTGTGGTGCCAGCCCCATCTCCAGCCAGAATCCTTCTTTGCCTCCAGCTCTGCTCATGCTCAACCATGCAATGCACTCTCTTCATATGCTGGCTGAGAACAGCAAAGAAGTTAATTAAAATCACCCTATAATCATGCATTAAAAATAAAAACATTGTTTGGACCTTATGCAAAGAAGTTTATTTCCAACCTGCCTGTTCCCACATCTCACGCACAAGGACCTAAGAGGTGTTTGATTTGCCCCCAAAACCTCAAGCTGGTAAGGCTCTGGCCTGGCTGCCTGGCTTGTGGATCAAGTCAGCATTTGAATGACTTCTAGATTTTTGAATACATGGCAAAAAAACATAAAATAGGTATTTTCAGCTTGTCACAGGCAATTTAAGGGAACAAATGAAAGGCTATGTTCCATCCAGGTGACTCTTTCCCCATTGAATTTCAAAGGCCTACTGACACACCTCTCAAAACTGTGCTGAGAAAAGGATTTTTAAAAAACAAGAGTGTCAGTAAACATTAATAGTCAGGGTCCTGTCCAATTCCTGGTATTGCATATTCATACTGTCACACAGCACCCTCACTTATTCTTCATCTGTGCTTCTAGGCACAAGCAAGAAGGGTTAATAAGAAATGCTCCTTCGCTAAATCACAGTGCCTTTGGGGTTCCTGTCAGGAAACACAGCTACCAATACCATGAAGCCATTAAGAAAGGATAAATAAATAAATAAATAAATGCATTGCCCAGGGATGATTTTCACTTTGGCTCCAATTTTAATCAGGATAATAACACCCAAGAGCAACATGGCAGTGCTTTTTCTTTCATTTTGTGCCATGTTCAAGTGATGTTGTTTCACAGCTTTAACGGCCCTGTCAGCATTCATCAGCAAATCAAGACACCCTCCAGAATACCACCATAAAAACACAGTGGATTTTTAATTAGAACAGGGCAGCCCTTAGCACAGCAACTACATGTTAAATTGATATTTCTTACGACAAACTCAAGATTACCCAGTTTCAGCTGTTTCCAAATGAAGCAAATCAAGCTTAATGTGGGCTCAGCTGAACAAATGTGTTTTCTTAGGTTTACAGCAGCTTTTAACTTCTAATGCTGTGTCCTTTTTTTCCCTTTTTTAAAAGATGATGTTATGGTAGGAAAATGTTACACTTGCCTATGTGAGATTTACAGATGACCTTTTTTACTGGTCAAAAATTCTGTGAGACACTGGACAGAATATAAATCCCAGACTGTGCTCCATCAAAAGCTGATAAATAAGTGAGGAAGATTAAGAGTGTAGTCTAATGAGTCAGTATGTTTTCCATTACAGATGTAATTATTTGCCAAAAATTGTCCTTTCCACATTTATTTTGTTTTGAAAAACAATGACTCCTTCATAAAATCATCTGGTAGGTTTTCTGGGTGCACCGTTTTTTAGGAGATCAGTGGTTTGTGGTCTTGTTGTGGATGTGGACAAGAAGTCAAAGTCATTTGTTGCTTTTCCTGAAATCTTAAGTGCCACAAGCTGCTGGATTGTTTCTTATTACAATCTGAGAATTACTAAAATGTACTCTTTACTAAGTGTACTGGATTCCCATACAGTCCCATTTTATGGTAACAAAAACCACAGGAAAAAAAAAGTGGGGCTTGTTATTTCTGTCTTACTTTCCCATAAATTATGTGGAGCATATTCCCCTGTCATTTTTCTGTTTAGCCAGTCAGTACTCAAAAGGTGTGACATCAGGAAAATTAAACACTTTCAAAGATTAGCTCAAATAGGTGGCAGAGTTGAAGCTGAAATAAGACAACATGTGCTTCACTTGTTCCTTGCCCTAAAGAGCAGAAGGATGGACTGGTGGGGGCTGCAGCCCATCCCCAGGGCAAAGTGAGTTCAGGCATTTGTAGCTCAGCAGTCTCACCTCCCATGTACAGGGGCTTACCTGAAGCAGCATAAGGAAACTACAGCTCAGGCATACAGCTCACCTCCCCGTCTTAACAGACACTCGCTAGAGAAGTTCTTCTAGTCGACACAGCCATGTTTTCCTTAATAATTCATGAGTCTTATGTACCCCCCCAATTATTCTTGGAATATAGGCTTTACCCTAAAAGAGGACAAAGCACACACAGCAGGAAGGAAAAAGCATAGCTAGACACCTAACTTGGCTTAGGATTGTATCCTGGAGTCCTTCTAGATGCTGCAACTCCTCCATCCATTTTGAGTTTGACCTGAGGCTCTACAGATCTCAAAAATACTATAAAGCAGTTGAGTCCCTTGGAAAGGGATTGACAGTAGCCAATGTGCTGAGCAGGGAGACCACTACACTGTGCAGTGGAAAACTGGTGGTAATGCAGAGGCAACACTGCTCTTGATGCCTTGCTTCTGAGGTGTGCTGGTAGTGTGAGAGCTGCAGACATCAAGAGATGCACCATCACTTGCCTTCCAGTGACCTCCTTCACCATGCCTTGAGGAAGATGTCTGGAGGACAGCAGGGAGCTGTACCAAGGTCATCCAAGCAGACCCCACAGAACTTCATCCCCTTCGTCTGGAGTTCCTCTTACAAGTAAAGACCTGACACTAAGGGCTCCCTGGTGCAATCCTCCTAGCAGCAAATTGCTCTGTATATATTTTTACTTGATTTCTCAGGAACCCAGCAGGATATGCAGGCTGTTCAACCAGCTTATTCCGTACATGGAATGATGCACTCCAACAGGATAATGGAACCAAAATCTTTCTCCAGACTTATCTACCCTAAATACTGTGTGTGTTTTGTTGTTTTTTTTAAATAAACATATATGTCACAGTAAGACATTCCCACCCATTTTTCTCAGTGTTCAGCATAAAAGTCAATCATCAAAGCAAAATTAATCAAGTACAAACCTTTATTTAACTTTTAAACAGCAATGAAGCTTGAAAAAAAGATCTTGTACCTGAAATTCCATGTGTAAATCATGACTTCATTTTCAAAATCTATCTTGGCCAAATTTCTGGAGTAAATCCATCAAGTGCAATCTTCTGTGGGAAGCTTACTTCTGAGAAACAATTTCCTATGTTGAGAAGCAGAGGGTAAGTACAATAACAAATTCATCCCTTTGCATAAGGCTGTTTTATGATAATATCATAATAATGATATTATGATAATATCATTTTCACATTATGATAATGCAAAACTCAGAGGGACTGAGACAATATCTGTATTTTACCATTTAGCATCTGTTTCAGCCCCATGATAAGGCTCAGACTTGAAAGGTGCCATGAATCCCCAGTTCAGCAAACACTGAAGAGCACAATTTACTTCAAGCTTACATTGGGGACTTCAAAATTAATGGGAAATCAAGCAGACCAAAAGAAGTGGAGCAAAGAAAACATACTCCATCATAATACAAAAGAACAAAATTAATCACACATACAGTGACCTCCACTGTGCTGGACTTCCCGTTAGAGAAGGTGAAAGTCCATTTCCATCCACATGAGTTTCCCCATGCCATTTAGCAAGCTGTTTCTTCACAAGTCCTTGCTTCTATCTGTGCACGACTTGCCCGAGGGTGAGACATCAGCCTTCAGGGAAGCATCATGGCATCGAGCTGGGGTTTCATGGGAAACACGACAGTAAACTATGATGGAGTCATCCTCTTCTGAAGAGCAGGTAACTTCAGCACTTTCCTGGTGGCACTTGAGATGTTGTCTTTGACCCTTGAGAACTGTCTGACCTGATGCTCACAGAGGTGGAAATAATGCAAACCAGAGTTAAGACAGACAGACTGGACACATAACCTGCTCAAGGCGTTTACATATATTATGTAGCGGGGAAAGAGCATTTCAGGTACGAAAAAAAACCATAGTAAAATGAAGGGCCTTGGTTCTGCTAGTGCTGGTGACCTTGTTAATACATGACATTATTCTGCATGTTTGCATTTTGTGCATAAGGGAAAGACAGAAGCACTCAGCAACTAGAAATAATTTACATAAATGAGGGTATAGGCAACACATGGTGAATCACTCACAAAAAGCTGGTAGTAAGGTATGAGAAGGACCCTCTTCCCTTCTATATGGCACTTGGCAGACTAAGTTCCACCCACTATGTGGCAGTCAGGTTCAATTACCTCAGCTAGCTTATGGCCCAACTTTCCCCTGAAAAACCCTCCAGCTGGGTTATTGCTGAGAGGTGGGAATCGTGGCTTAAAGCTTCCAGACCCCCCATGTCATGATCAAATTGTGGTGAATTTAGGTGAAAATGGGGCAGGACACTGTCTTCCAACAAATTCATAAGGATTTCCCAGTGGGAATGCCTCAGTCCCTCTTATGAAGAGAAATAATTAAGAAGAAACATGTGAGAAACATTACTGAAAATCCATCAGTGAAAGAAAGGATTTGTTTTCACAGTTCAAATAATTCAACTAGAGAAGTACTAGCTATCAGAGAGAAGCTCACATAAACATTTCACAAGTGGGTAGCAGGGAGCAAAGAACCAGAAAGGAGTAAATAAATTACTCCTCTCTGCCACATAAATCATGGAAATTGTAAGCCTTCTGGGGCAGATGCTTTAGAGACTGTATTTCCTCTAGAAGTTGGTACAGCATGCAGCAACAAGGAACCCCAAATTCTTTAATAGGGTCTCTATATACTGGAACAAGACAAACTGAAAACTACATGCAGATAATAATAAGGTAAACACAGTCCTGGAAAGGGCTGTACAGCCATGACCACGTCACTTAACACTGTGCATCACTGAGCTCTTGTGCCTTCCTGCATTGAGGATGCTGTAGACCCAAAGCTGCAGACACTCAAAGGCTGCCCAAAACTCCAGCTGCCCCTGCACCATGGCAGTTTGTAATCTCATGGTGCATTATTTTCCCATGTGCCTTTGCTGAGGGAACATATCAGAAAACAGTCTCAAACAAAAAAGGTACAAGCAAAAATGACTTGGTGATTTCTAGACAGGATTTTACAGGCATATGTGGCATTTGTGTTACGTTTGTAATTGGGTAGACATATCTTAAGGCCACTTCAAAGAAGCGGTGAAGAGAAACTTGAAAGAGGGAGAAGGAAATGTTCACACTGGGAACTGTAGATTGAATATTGTGTATGCATGCCTACTGCTCCCCCCTCAGATTACAGTGGGTAATCCATTCATGCTTAACCTTTGGGCTCTCAGCTAATTAATTAGTGTACTTTAATTAGTACATGCAGTGTTAGTGAGGTAATATTTCATCATGTTTCAAGTAGGAAAGATTTTGGCACAGTGCAATCTTTTCTTAGTCCAGATTGGAATAACAGGGGTTATACAAATGTAAATTACACAATTTGACAGCTGTGATACATCAGCTTGTTATGACTTAGAGAGCTAAACCCCAAGTCCCCTCACTGACTGGTGATATCAGGCTCCCATTGAATCTTGCCAATGGAAGGGGCCTGCAGAGCTCTCACAGCTGCACCTTCTCACCCTCCCCATCAGCAGCTCATATCACCACCCTGCTCTGGTCATTCATGGGCTTTCTGTGTGTGCTCCTCCTCTTTGACCCACTGCCAGCCATTCAAGAGTTTCTTCCGTCTCACACCCACCATGCCTTCTTTCCTCACTGTCTCTGGCTTTAACCTAATTGGCCTTTCTTCTGCTTTCTTCCAGCTCACGATCTTTCTTTCTAACCTTCCTTTATTTACTTCTTCCCACTTTTGCCAGAATAGCTCCATTATACTTAAACTGTTAACTATAACTCTGCATCTTTTTGAGCACTTACAGTCTCTTCTCCCATTCCCATTGTCACAGTCCTTCCAGCCCATTGCATTTCTCTTTCACTGGCTCTTTGCCTTCTTGCCTGCCCTCTCCCTAGCTCTGCTTTGTTGTTAGTGCCCAAGTGGGGTCATGGGTACCAGTATGGAGCCATCTGTAAGGCTACAGCATGCACCCTGCATGGGGGGCTCTTTGGATGGAAGAGGAGGGATTCGTTGGACACAGAGGCCCAAAACTGCACTCAATCTCATGGTCAACTGGCCTTGGCAAGGTTGAGGTTCCCCCATAACAACAATGACTACATATCTTACTGATACTTCTGCTCCAGGAAACAACCCAAAATTAACTGGTTCCTGATTACCTCATGCATTTCCCAAACACTCTTCATTAGACTAGAACAGAATACGTTACTGATGGTGAAAGGACAAATCAAGATGATGGCCCTCTCAGTAAGGATTCCTCTCCATCGATTCACTGCCACTTCCTTACAAATATCTTGCTCAAAGTACGAATCATCTTGGTTTGGTCTGGACTATACAAAAATTGGTCATCTGCAGGTGATGCATCACAAACACCTTGTTCTCCTCACCACAGCTTTTCCCTCTTTCCCCTGCTTTTCCAGTGTGCCTCTTGCCCCAGTAACTGACGCACCCTGAAGACGCTGCAGCAAATACCTAACCTGGCTCCTCTGCAACTCCTACAGCCAAGCCAGGCTATCAGAGTTTTTTCTGTTGTTCTTGGCCTATATCACATCTCAGAAGATTCTGCTTCTTAGGTCTGGAAGAAACAAGAACTCTTCAAAATTTTGTCCTAATATCAAGTCCTCTATAGCATTAGCTTACTTGCAGACTTGTTTGCTGTCCTCTTTCTGCTGTGTCCAGAGCCTAGCCTGGGCCTACAAGACTGAAATTTGCCTTTCACCCAGGACACATCTAATATAACTATTTTGTCACTACACCTCCCAAATCTAATTTTTTAATCCATGAAATTAAAAAAATGTCAATGAAAATTATTGAAATATTTATGCTTGGTAACAACATGTAAATGAAATATTATTTAGCCTGTCTTTTCTGTCAGGAGTCAACAGATTGTCTCTAAACCTATATCATTCAAAGCCTCCTACTCTAGGAATTACACATACATAAACCCTCTGGAGTAACCTGAGGGCTCAACAGCCTTGGTGGAAACAAGGGTGAAGTGATGTGTGTACTTTTCACCTGCATTACAATAATGATCTAAAAACCAGCAAGGGCCAGAACCTCAATGCAGGAGGCATTACACAAACACAGAACTAAGCAGTAGTCCTTCCTCCAAGGAGCTCGCGGCCAATTCACCACATAAGAGACAGCAGGAAAAGCCCAGGGAATGCCCAGCCCTGCAGACAATAGCCGTAGCATCAGAGTGATCTGGTCATAGTAGAGTGTGGCTGTGTTTCACAGGAAGAAGATGTCCAGAGATAGTGTTGACCTGTATATATGGTTATCTATACTGCTCTCCTGGGGCTCCTCTGAAGACCAGCCCAGAGCTGACTCCTGACCGTATTCAAAGTTCTGGCCCTTAGCGTGTGCCTGCACCAGGTGCACACCGTCGTGCACACCGAAAACACGGTTTTGACACAACATGGTTTCAATCCCTTTTCTCTGTTGCATCCCTGCAAGGAGCTCTCCCAACCCCATCCCCTTCATCGAGGCATGTTCCAGGCCAGTGGTGTTGAGGGGGAGCAGGAAGATTGTGGTGCCTGACCAAGAGGACAATTCACAGAGGGAATTGTCTCATAAGTCCTGCTCCATCAGCACCCTCAGCCAAGGCTGTGCCTTATGCCTTGGTTCACAACAAAAGCTTTGTCCTCCATCCCGCTCATCATCACCCCCTGATCACAGGAAGGGGCATGGAGAGGAGGCAGGAGTTAGGAGCAACAGTTTTTCATATGAAACACAAAATAAACAGAATTGCTTAGGATGTGGATAGAGTCAAGGATGACGAAGTTCCACCAAAAGCTAAGAAGCATCTAACTTTACCATTGAAAACATCCTCAAGGATGCTTTCCAAAGTAAATAAACTGTGTAAATACTCGTTTTTCCCAGAGTTTTCTAAGAAAGAAAATCCTACTGACCCTGCTGTCAGTGCATTTTATATCACAGCATCTAGAAGTAATCTATAATAATTGGTAGATTTCCTTCTTTGTAGCAGACAGTGATTATCCCTGTTTGCAAGAGGAGGAACAGAAGTTAAGTGAGTTGCTCAAGGTTACACTAGGACTGAATGCTGGTCTTTTGACTTCCAAGACTGTGATTTCATACATAATCTGTCCCTTTTTTCCACTACCATTGCACCTTCTGCTGCACTCAAGACTCAGCATGGTGGTTATCATAATTTCACACTAATTTTGACTAATTTTCTGCATCACTGCTCTGCATTTAATTACTTCAAAATGTATCTCTGAATCATTTAACATAATGTAACTGCTTTTGTGTGTTAGAATAGAAGCATCAAGTGGTCTGGCAAAGCTCAGCACTAAATAAATAGGACCTCAGGGAAAAATCTGAGGGAGATGGGGAGATATTTCTTTTTCCAAAAAAAGCTGTGGCTAGTCTTATCCATGTTTCCCAAGTCTGTTATAAAGTTTCACAGAATAGAACTGAGGAAGCAATTGCAAAAACCAATTTGAATTATGTAGCCTCCTTAATATTCAATAGGAGATATCTTATTTTTTTAATGTGCCAATTATTTATACTTATTCAACCATGAAAAACAGCAGACTGATTAAGAAAGGCAACAAAGCAACAAATAGAAAGTAAATAAGTATAAGGCAATGAGGATTTATTTTGCTAAAATGTTAAAATGCTCATTGCAAAGTTAAGAAAATTGACAGGACAAACTCAGAGTGTCAATAGAAAATCAGCAAGCAGCATCTCTGGTAATAGCAGAGTGCAGAATAAGACAGCCAAGACACAGACTGGCCTCTGCTCTTTACAGGAGATACAGTGAGTTTGAGAGTGTGGACTGCTGGGGAGGACAAAACCACAGATCCCCAGAGGCACTGAAACTGTAGAGATTACCGAAGCCCGAAAATAAATATTTTATTCCATTTTTCTTAATAAGAGATTCTACATCTTGTCCTGTGGATTCTTCTTTTAATTAAAAAACGTGAAAAAGTGACACAGAAAATGTTGAAATGTCTGATAAACACTTCCAAATTACAGGAAAACAATTCTTGAAAATCATATTTTATGGTGGTAATCTGTAGATGGCCTGTAGATTGATAGGAAAACCTAGTTGTCAGCAGCATTTTCTAATCTCTAGGACAGAACTAACTGGCAATTTACACATTCACTGAAACACTTCAAAGTAATTGAAAAGTGGCAGAAGATGAGCACAAGGTTATCCCAAGCCACCAGGGGACATCTAGGCACTACTGGGCTTGGGCTGGCTCTGTGCAGGTACATCTCAAGGCACAAGCTCCTTTTGCGAAGGGATCCTCTTTTTGGAAGACCTTCACTGATCAGAAGGGGATCAGGGATAGGTTGGGCTGCCCTGGGCCATCCCATGGGAACTGCAGGTAAAACCCCTCAGGAAGCCCTTGAGAGCACTTGGAGGATAACTTTTTGAGTTATCCTCAAAAAGTTCAGCCTTGAGAACACTGCAGAGCCCATCTAGAAAATGAATTCTTAAAGACTTTAATTTTGCAGCAACATAGCAAAACCTAATGCATGAAAGCCAAAAGAAGAAAACTGGAGAGTAAATAAACCACAGGTTTTTAACTGCAAGGATACCTCTGTCCCTGGGCATGCTACCCTGTCTGAGGCTCTACATTAGTTTCAGCAAACGGTACTCCACCTCCTCTGATTTTGTGTCAGCGAGTTGGTTGCTTGGTTCCACCTATTTTTCTGGGCTTGGAGTGGAAGAAGGAGACCATCTCCAAATGGAAATTCATCTCATTGGCATTAAATATGTGTTTTAGGAGGGAACAAAACACCTTGTAGATATATCAGACTAGAGAACCAAGGCTAAATGAACCCTGAGTGAAGAAACCACCCCAAGGCAGCTCTTTCATGAGCAGTTCCACCCCTCCCCTCACTGCGGGGATGCAAGGTCGAGCTCTAGCCATCCCATTCCCACACCTCTGCTCACCACCCAGGCCCTGCCTGCCTCACCCCCTGTGCAGGGGAACTTCAAGGCCACTGTGGCATCTCCCCTACTTTCTCAAGGGAACAAAACATAAGGCATGCCCTGTTTCCCAAAGGCACACAACAGTCAAAGCGGATTTAAGGGTACATATTGCACCCAAGATGCCAATGGGAAGTGGAGACCATGGCACAGCAAAGACACATCATTTGCCAGGCTGTGAAGCAATTTGAAGTGTGTTAGTAGCAAGGACCACGGAACACGTCTCTGTAAACACAGAATGCACGTGTGCTCTGGTAGATTTGAGGAAGGTCACAGCAGGTGACGATCAACCAGCTGTGCAGCATAGAAGTACACTGAGTCACATTTTTCTGAGATATTCTTGAGTGCCATGTTCCCAGGGTTACTCCTGGGATGCTGTGTAGCTTATAAAACAGCCCTTCTGAGGACTGAGCCAAAACCTACAATGTAGACTTCTTTTTTTTTTTTTTAAATAATATTATTTAACCAGTTCCACCCAAACCCCACACCTTCTCTAAGCACTGATTATATGATACAGAAGGGCAATTTGAAAATCACATATTGTATACAAAATATACTTTAATTACCTCCTGAAGTCTGTGATTTTTAGTAGAACATATCGCTAGTGACATGCAAATCTGGATTTTATTATTATAAACTGAGGTTTGATTGAATCTGATTTGAAAATGAATTCATTTATGATAATATTAAGTCATACAAAATTGCCTACTATTAGTTCAATATTTTTATCCAGCACAATAAATAAAACCCAGTTTTCCTCAGTAAGGAACAGGAAGAAAAGTACTGCACTGTGAAAAACATATTTTTTGCAAAAACTGTTCAGTAATTGTTACTAGCTGTACCTCCTTTGCTTTTAATTAATTTAAAAAATTAAAATAACACTTAATTCTAAGTAATACACTCTTGAAGTTATATTCTGCATATTTTTTAAAATTTGCTTTCTCTGTAGTAGTGTGAAAATTTGAAGATAAAATACTCTGCTTTCTGCTTACATGTGCTCAGTTTGTATGCTATGTTATTAGAAAAAGGCTACAAACAACCATGTTTCTATTGCTCCCAACTTCAGGGGCTCGGAGAGAGGATTGTTTCCATTTACACTATTATTTCCCAATTTCTTTGCAGGCAAAATTCAGTCCCCTATTTTCTGCTCATTCAAAGCCGAAAATAATAGCTACTGACTTGCATTTTTCAAATGTCTTTAAGTAAAAAATATTTTTCATCCCATTTTGTTATCAGATACACAGAAAAAGAAGGAAGACTTGGCAGCAGGATTTGGAAACTGACATATTTGGGACCTGAAGGACTAAGACTTGGAAGGCAACTCCAAATTCACAACAGTTCTAATTCAGGGATTCCTGTCAAGAATCATCTTGAAGAAAGCCACTCTTCCTTACCTTAAAACACATTGGTATGGGTATCGCTGCCAGGGTTTACAATCTGCAGGAATTTGTGCCTCTGGCAGGGATATCCTTATGTGGGATGAAGCTGGGCACGAAGTGAGCAGAGGAAGAGGTGATGGAAGCTGCACATCACAACCAAGGGGCAGATGTAATGTGGTCAGTGCACCTCTGCACACAGGTACAAATCCACGCACAGAAAGCCTCTGTGGATGTGCAAACATTTTCAGGGCCCTGAGGGCAATAATACCTCCTCCTGGAACCTCCCCACATGCTCCTTCCCCCAATGCCTGGGGCTGCCCTGCTCCTGGATGGGGTGGCAGGATGAGGCCTGGCTGTGGCATCCTGCCCTGCCATACCTCTTCCCTGACAGTAACCACATGTGCCCTGGGAAGTTAATTGAGTTTAAAATTGTGCCTTACCATTAACTAAAAGTATTAATTTTAAGGGGAAAATTATTTTCAGAGAGCAAACTATTAGCAGTAATCACACTCTTACTGCGTATTTTGCTTTGTATCTCCAGCTATCTCATCAGTGGGAGCATCTGTCACTGTGGACAGTAGTGAGGATAAGAGGTGTGTAATACAGCTCAGCAAATACATGTTCGTCCATAATCTCCCTAGGTGGGTATTTTGGTTACATGTGAAACTGTTAGAGGTATTGTCGAAGCTTCTTTGGCTAGGGATGAAAAAATGCATCTTCTGAGACAATATGAGGGAGGTCATACTTTAGAAGAAAGGAGAGAGAAAGATACATTTCCAAAGGTGGTCACCAGCTATCATAGACTTACTGCAGGTCCAAACCAGGCCAGAAGACTGTGAAGGACCTGACTGTCATGCAGTTGTGGACTGAATTAGCCCTACCCCACTGCTTTCCTCTTTTCAACTGTTTTTCATGATATTATGTTGAGAAAGCTTTGGAGAAGTGCATTTCTTAGTCTTTCTTTGTGGGCAGATGCAAGTGCTCAACCATGGTTTCTACTGACTCTTTGTGGAAAAACACATCAGCAAAGCAAGTAGACAGAGTTTGCAATTCATTTGATCCCACATAGCTACAAACTACAGAGTTTCTGTGTTCAGTATCAGTTCAATTAATATGAACAATGACAAGAAACTGCTAAGAAAGCTTTAAAATGTAATCAAAAACCAAAAATAAAGCAAATTTTTTAATAATAGCAGTTTAAGAAAACAAGAGACAACTGACTGCTCTGCTGTAATAAAATTACACATACGTGGCAGTTTCAGTAAAGTTTTATTTTCTTTTTCCATTAGATCTGAGGGAATCAGAGTGTTTCCCCAGTGAATGTAACTGCCTGAATGATTTCATTTCTTCCTTCTTTGGATTGGATCAGGTTGCTGCCATCTGCTTAGTGTCCTAAGTACTTTTGAGGAAAATTCTTTTCACTCATGTGGTTATGTAATGGTACGTAGTCTTTTGCCATCCTTGAATGCAGTCACTGAAAGGATAGAGATAGACATAGGAAAAAAATAGTTAGGATCCCCATCAATTGGTGCCTGTGCCCTGCCTTCTTAAGCCTGCCCTGCAGCTCCCTTTCAAACTCATCTTCCTTTCTGCCCCTTCTCCTAAAGACCAAAAGTACAACACTGACCATATAATTCCACTCACCTACCTTTGTATGGAGCCCCACAATTTTTTTTTGGCTTACTATGTATTCTCCAAGAAGTCTTAGTATGAAGTTTCCAGGAGATGTAGGACTCGGTGTTTCCCTTGGTAGCTCAGTTATTTTTCTAGCATCACAAAAATATTTGTTTCATTTCTCTGCTCTATCTGTTCGACGCTAAACTGCATTCAGAGTTTTGCTCTGCCTGTGTTCTTGAGGTTAAAACCCTTAATGTTATGCATTTTCACTGAATAAAAGACATAAGTTATTAATTAGTCAGACAAGCATTTAGGTTAATCTTTTTACATCTTCACATTAATGGCCCATCTCTCCACTTTGCATTTCAGTACAAGAGTGCAGTTTTTCAGCCCTATAAATCATAAATGGAGAGAGGAAATCATCTCCCTATATTGATAGGCACCAACTTCCTTTTTCGTAACATTGCAGTGAAAGTTAATCCTCAGCTGTGAGTCCACTATGACTCCCAAATTCTCAAAGATTTTCAAGCAGCGGTCAAACTAACGATGTTATTACCTTGATAGAATGTCTAGAGTTCTGAAAGATATATAAAAACCTGAATACTTAAATGAAAAGAAGGTACCAGGGAAAATGAGCTTGTGCCAATATATTTATAATCTCATTGCACCCCTATAACCATAATTCTTGAGCACTTGCCAGTAACACATTAAGCAATGGGATTGCTATTTGGTTTGGATGTTTTAGTTCTTCACCTGCTTCCTGAGGCTAGAGAACTGACTGTGGACTAGGGTGTTTTCCTTTCCCTGGAATTCTCATTCAGATCTATTTTTCATAAATGTTTCATCTGCCCTACATGTATTCAGGGAGGACAAAGCTGGGCAACATGCCTCTTACATATGGTGTGGAAAGCACTGAGGTTTGGGATGCTCACCATTCCCATAGGAGTCGGCTCCACAGTCTCCGACTGGCTGCCCAGAAACATCTGGCTCTACTACAAGGCCAGAGCTTGTCTGTCAGGCTGTCTGAAGACTACTGCTAGCTCGATGTTCACTGGATTTTAGCATCTGTTTAAGAGTATTGAGCAACACCTTGCAACAGTTGGGGTGAAAATGTCAAGTTACATTCATAGACACTTCAACAGGAGTGTAAAATGTTAAGTACTACAATTACAACGTGGGGAAAAGACTAATATTGCTCTAATTTCCATGCAAAATATCTTTAATG
Organism: Oxyruncus cristatus; assembly: GCA_013399855.1. Lineage (NCBI taxonomy): Eukaryota > Metazoa > Chordata > Aves > Passeriformes > Cotingidae > Oxyruncus > Oxyruncus cristatus. The sequence goes on along the minus strand of VXAY01003858.1, from coordinate 498,016 downwards.
ATCACCTGAACCTCACTGCTTTAGCTTCCTCACATCATCTGCAAAAATGGATGTCTCTTTTAGCAAAGCAGTTGCAATTCTCCATGCTAAATCACATGAAGAATCCCAAATGCTGAGTCAAAAGTATTGCTGACAAACACCTCTTCACTTAAAGTACTATGAAACTGAATAAAAGAACATGGGAAAATTGTTATAGATGAGAAAAAACAGTTGGAGGAAAAAAAAAAAGAGAGATGAACTAAAGTTGCTTCTCACTTCTCATTGGTTTCTAAGGAAAATTAAAGTGTTTACTATTGCAAAAGACATTGCTATTCCCATAAACTCACAGGTAGAGCTTTTCTACCTGATGCCTATAAATGACCCCCCACTATCGTCCACCATCCTTCTTTCTCCCTTTCATTTCACTCCTCCAGTCTATGGAAGGCCCAGTGGACTAACATACTGCAGCCAATTTTTAAAGGCCCCAAGTCCCTTTTAAAAAACCCAACACTTTCCCTAGCTGAATAGTAACACCAGTTTCTTTTATTTTACCCCAGGACTCATTCCATGTGACACCTATAAACAATAAATCAAAGCACCAGCATCACCCTTCTAACCTCCACCACTACTCATATTGGGGTAATTAAAAAGTCTCTTTTGAACTTTCTTGGATAAATATGAAATGACAGCCCAAGAATACAATGGGCTGGCATTAGCTGCATTCAGTATCATTGTAAAATGAAGTTCATAAGGCTAATCAAGTTACCAGCATTTTAGAAGTTGGGAAACTTTCTGTCCCAGATGGCTTAACAGGTGACTCCTATAAATTACACAGTACATTACAGCAGCATCCGTCAGTCTTGTTAGAGTAAGGAGTCAGTCAGCATTTCCATTGTAAACCCCTACTTTCAGAGTTTATTAGATAGCCATAAAAACATTTGCTAACCTGAATCTTGGCACACCGTGGATTTTCACATTATGAACAAACTTTCTGTGTTACAGAAAGAAGGACAATCATCTGAAATTCATGTTTCAAATTAGAACAAAATTTTCAAAGCCAATTAAAACCATAGATTTTTAGAATTCCTCTTATCCTTCCTGCTTTGTTACTGAGGATATTAAGTTTAACAAGGTTTTGCTCCTTTATGATCTATGATTTCTTGCTAACCGATCCTGAAGGCAGGTTATTGAATCTGCAACATGATAATTCCTTTCACAACAGTGCACCAAAACATCATGAAGGGAGTTTTACACCCCCTTGTAAAAGAAGGATATCTCAAGGTATGGTTAAAAAAACCCCCACATAATAAACGTAAAGACAATCTTTAAAAAAAAAAAAACAAAACCCTCTGTGGTTAGGTGCAACTGAAGTGAAATAATCATAGTTAAACTACACCTGAACATTTGAGGTGGAAATGAAAGGGAAATTCTAAGCATCTCCACATTTCATGTATTTCTAATTCTAATCTACACATACTGACTTTTAAACATTCACAGCAGCCTTAATCCCAAATAGCTTAGAAATAGTAGCTCAGGCACAGAAACAGGATTTTGAAGGATATATGGTGATTATTTCAATATGTAAAGTATTAAATCCACTTCAGTAGGTATGTCTTTCTGAAACCTGAGGCAGACAACACCCTCCAATCTGAATTCTGTGCAATTTAAAGCTTCTTTGATTAATGCAAGGAGCTCAATTTGTGCAAGTTGTTATCTCAGACTAATTTGTGTCCCCACACTTCAGGCAGTTCTGTCTGCCTGTGTTTCAGAGATATCATCACACTGGAGGTGAGCAAGAGGTAAATAAGAGACCTCAGAGACCATAGCCCCTACAGACCTTGGCTCTTACAGACCCACACCAGCCCTGTCATGTGTGTTGAGCACGATGCTGTCACCAGTCAGTGTCAGACACCTTTCAGAGGATCTTCTGGATCAGTTGCTGCCTTTTCACGTGCCTGCCACACTCTCCCTGATGAAGCAAAAAGACAGAACCACTGCCTCGCCTCTTTAATTTTTGTGGGGAGATGACTGAAACAACCAGGACAGCAGGATTGCATGAAGCCCCACTCAACTGTGGGTCAGTTCAGAAGTTTGCTCTGGCTCTATTTCTCTTCCTCTCTGCTTGCCCTGTCTCCATGACACAGGGAGCTGGGCAAGGCAAGCGTGCAGGATCAGGCTCTCTATTAAAAATTGCTCCAGAAGCCGTCAGGTCTGTCTTTTGAGGTGTGCTTCTCACTGTGCATGGCACCAAAAACAATAGCTCCATTTTCCCAAAACACATCTTGTACCGTGCTATGTGTCCAACACCTGAAGTTGCCTTTTTGGCTCAGTCCTTCTAGCACATATTTGCTCTGAGCAAATAAAAGATTTCAGCAATTTCTAAAGGATGGTTCACATGCAGACAGGCTGGCTCAGGTACAAGTGTTGGCAAGGTCAGGGTTATTTCCACACTGTCAGGCAGGCAGCACATATCCTATTTCCTCCTCCAACCGAACTGCAAAATCAGCTGAAGCCTGTGGAGGGGACCTTTCTTATACACCTTGAGCTCACCTCAGTCTCATGCAGGGAGGTGTGGAGATTCAGAGCTTTGCATCTGCTTTGTAGTGCTGTAATTGCTTACAGAAGGAGTACCAGACAGGTTAGTGGTAATTTGAGCTGGTCAGGCAGTAAGAGGCAAGACCCCAGACTGCCCCACTCAACAGGATGCATTAATTTGTTGTAAGATCAAATAAAACAGAATAACAGTGTGAAAAACCTGAAGTACAGATGAGAAATTTCACTCCCCAGACTTCCAGCAACAAGACAAAAGAAGCTTCTTGAACTTCCTCAGTGCTTCATCAGCTTCCACCTTACCTATGCTCAGTACTCTTCTTACTGGGGTTTTGCTCCAAATCACAACATTACCAATTTACATTGCATATGATGTACCATGTTAAAGTGTTTTTGGAAGACTGTAAGTGAAACAAAAAGTGGTACACTCACTCACAGACTGAATTTCTCTCTCGCCATAGCAATACGGGAAGGAAAATAAAGAAAAAGATAAGGTAACTATCTACAGAGTGCAGACACATCATCCTCAGTGTGTTTTTATTTTGGTTACCTTCTGGCAAAATCACTGTATTCCAGCCATGTTCTGATATGACAAAATCATGTCTTCCTACAAGTGGTCTGGGAAAGGCACGATGAAAGTCAAGCTCAACCAAGGGAACATTTCACATTCTTCCTGGCCCAGAAAGCTTCCCTTGGTCAGAAAGATTCACAGGCAAAAGAAGCCCTTTCCCATATGGTTCCCAAACTTCTGTTTGCCTTTGCTTTCTTCGCAGAAGTATAGAAACAGGAGATGGTACACAAACCTTACAGTGAGAGGAGCCTTTACAGTCTCAACGGGAAGAAGAATTGTTTGTTTAATATCTTTCACATTTTGAGAGAACTATATTCCTCTTGAGATTACTCCTCTGTGTTGTTTTTATCTAAGGGATGTGAGAAGGGTAATTAAAAGGACATACTGTGCTGCAGCAACTCCCCAAACCCTAGCTACAGGATCTATATGTGTCGCCCCTTGATCCACACTATTTTTCATTACTACTTTTGTTGACACTATCTAGGTAGCGCTAAGTCCTTCAGTTCTACTGATTTCCTGTGGAAGACAAGACATTAGTTTAAACAGACTACATGACTGATGGAGTTTGGATTTCATGATCTGCAGCTTGTCCGTGCATGTTTTTCTCTTTCGGCCTTATAGGGTTGTTTCATTAACTGCACCACCATTCTTTCCAGCTATCAAATACTCCTGGCTCCTAATAGTTTTCCCCTCCCTATTTCCAGAGGAAGTAGAACAGCCTTTTAACTGGCTTTTTATATTGAATTATTTTCCATCTTTCTACTAGAGATGGAAAATGTAAAATTCCTACTTCAATTATGCACCTGTAGACACAGTGTATATGGAACCGACTCCATTTAGCAGCCACCTCATGGTCCCTGTAGCAGGTCTGGGACTCCATGCCTGCCCACTGTAATGGGACTGACAAAGGGGTCATGAAGGTTATTTTTTGCTCTTTCATTATCTTGGGGGTAGTTCCCCAAAGGTTTCGGACAAGAAATTGTTAAATTATTAGAGACATTATGTGGTTTTGCACCCTAAGATATGTAGGTTAGCTTTGAAGGAAAAATTTGCTCCAGGTGATTTTTGACCAACAAGTGATTCACCCACAGATCATTTCAGCAGGTGTTAGGTGGTTATGGAAATTTCTGAACTTGATCAGTCTTCCTTGTTTTGCAAAATTTAAACGGTGCTGTGCTTCCTGGTTAAAAGCAAAATCACCATTTGTCTTAAAACCTTCATAACCTAATAACAGCAAAAAGAAGTAGCTGTGAAGAACTGTAACCATAGCTCAATTAGAATAAAATCTGAGACCGAAAAGAAGAGGGGATGGGAGGGAAGGGGAGGGGAGGCCATTCACTTAAGAGTTGGACTTGATGATCCTCGTGGGTCCCTTTCAACTCAGAATATTCTGTGATCCTGTGAATCATTTTATGATGGAGGCCTTGAATACATACAGAGGTCTTTATCTGTCTGGTCCTTTACGCAGTGACTGTGTAGCCAACTTCAGTTCTACTGAGACGTAAAGAAAGAATAATTGCCTCGGTTTTTATTTTAATACAAGTGAGCAATACAGAACATAAAGTTCCTCCAAGGTTTGGCAAGAGCTGACAGGTAGAGCACAAGGCAGGACATCCAGAGCCTCTGACCTACAAGTCATCTCCATTAGCAGGCTCAACTCCTGGCAAATGCAAGTGGCTTAGTTTCATGCCACAACATAAACCACCAGTATGCCATGCTATCTTCTGCTTGTCCCATGTGAACAGACAGGGGCACTCACCAAGCCTCACCTGAGGCTCAGTAACTCATCATGCCATTGACACATACAATCTGTCACCTGCCAGGCATCCAGACTGGCACCCACAGACAGGCACTAGGGCAACAGCATATTTCTTCGCTTAAACCTGTGTTTTCCACTTTATCTAGTTGTACACTCTACTTTTATGCAGTTTGATAGAGCAATCCTGTTTAAAAAACTTTAAACTTTTAAGAATCTTCAAGTTTTTAATAAGTTACAGCAGTGATCACCCTTGGGTTTGGATACCTTTGTGCACCTATGTATGAATACATGCACATATGCATATGGTTGAGTGGATGTAATGGGTATGACTTCATACGTATGCTGTGAACAAAGTACATTAAGTACCAAATAAACAGAGAACATCTAATTCCTGTCCCAAAGAAGAAATTGAATAAAATCAGTTAAAGGATAGCACAGAACCCAAGCAATTAAACTAACATTTTGCAAATATTTCCCTCATTACTCACTTGTTTACTATGATTCTTAACCTAGTTTTCCACAACTGTTCTTACCCTGTCTGTCCTATCTGTCCATCAGTTTACCCTAATTGCATCTGGCAGACAGTAGACTTCTTAGAGGACACTCACACATATTTGCTGAAAATCTGAAATGTGTGATGGAAACGCGAGGAGAACTCAGCTGTTGTTCAATCTGTTTGGCAGCAGCTGGCCAGTCCACAGCCATATGTTCTCTAGAAAATTAATACATTTGTGTCTCTGATCATCACACACAGCATCTCGCTGAACAGCAAAAGAAAAAACCATAAGAGAGCTTAGAGTACAGTGAAGAGGGAATAGGACCAGAGGCAGAACTGACTGTCCTGTTGCAGGGTAGACTGGCAGCTGGCAGGAGCAGAGCTTACTTCATTGAGCTAAGGAATATGAGACATGGGGAAACAAACCCAGATGAAAGTGCTAATTCTGATGTCCAGAGAGCTTCTATCTTTGCAGAAAAATACCAAGTCCCTTCTCCCAGAACAGTGCTCAGGCTTCTCATCCTCTCACCATGGAAGACCACAGCTTCCACACCTGTTTCCCCAGGAAAAGGTTTGTTTGGGAACTGCCAGAAGTCTAGTATGCTGCTTGCACCAGGAGAGAGAGCACTTGGCAGCTTCTTGCTCAGCTCAGATATCTCAGACTGTGATATGTCTGGATTACACCAGCTCCTGGGACTAAATCCTCCAAGTCACTCCCACACTTGAGTTCCTTCCATGGCAGTGAAGTGCATCTCCTCCAAGCCCTTGGCCAGTTCCCTCCAAAATATCCCTTCCTTTAATTGGTCTTGGCTAAGGAATGAGTATGAATAAATCCACTGATATCGCAACTTAATGCACAGCATCTTAATGCATCAAATCTTTATATGACTAAACTTAAATTCTTGGAGATACAATGTAAAGCCAGTCAGCATCCATAAATCTAGCAATTATAATGAAAATAATGTAGTAGAGAAAGACACTTAACCACATACAGAATAGCTGTAGAAAGTAATTCATGCTGTCTACCCAACTACCTGCCAGCGAGGTTGTAATTCAGCTGACAGTGTTCTCAACAGATGTTGTCTGACTGTCAAAAAAATAAAATGTCTGGGTTCATTTCCAATATAGAAATGGAATGGAAATAAATATGAAATATTTTGCCATCTGTTACATTGCTGAGTCACTGGAGAATATCATCCCCAAATGTGCATACTTGTAGATTAATTGGTCTATAGTTGTCTGGCAGCTAGAATGAAAAAAAAATTCTCCAAGGCACTGATTCCACCATGCTACAGAGGATATATGGAGACTGCTGTGTGGAGAAATATTAAACCCAAGCACTAGGAGAAGTCTATAAGAAATCCTTGAAGATATTGTGCTGTCTATACATTAATTAATACACAGATTTTTTCCAATGAGCCTCCTGAGACCTGGTAAATACTGTGCCTTTGACCAAGTCACTTATTGTCTGGACTGAGTGCACAGCCCATGCCTGCAGGGAGCTATGTGTGCTGCACAGCAGGGTGGGATTGGGGGTGGAGAAAGGAGAAGGAGGGATTTCTTCCCAAGAAGAAAGAGAGATTTCTTGGGGTGAGGCTTTGCATTTATCTCTTGTTTTAATGCAAGACCCTAGTGCTAACAGCATGAGGCTCCAAGCAGTATGAGGTCTCCAGAAGCTGCAGGTTGTGCCAAGATAATTCATCTACTTCAAATGGCTGTGATGGTACCCAGAGGAGCACTAAACCTCACCTTTTTGTCCTTTTGTTCTAGGGTGTTAGTCTTCACACCTTACCTCACCTGAACATGCATGCCTGGCACTCTTCGAGGTGTCCTCAAGTGCAAAAGATTTGAAATCACAGTTGGCAGATGAAACTCATGGTCAGAGGCTAAGAAGGATACTACAGACCATGGAAAGCAGCAGCAAGTACCTATGTTTACACAACTGAACCCTGCTTACAGCATCTCTTCAAAAACTCAACTTAGAGTTCACAAATCACTTTATATACCAACAGCACTGAATTTTGTAAAGCCGGTTCTATCCATTTTTCTGTCTTTGAGGCTGAACAATGTGCTTGGGTATAAAACTGTGTGTTGGCTTCACGCCAACTGTCCAAACCCACAGGGAAGGCCTCCCCCTCCCTTCTTCCCCCGGGGCAAAGGAAAAAAACTACAGAAACCAAAGAACCCAAAAGCAACCTAATTATATCAAAATATATATATTTGCATATATTTACAGTTATATACAGCTAGAATACTATATACAATATCAGGGATCCCGAATACCCCCCCCTCCCCTGGAGAGAAAGGGAAAAGGAAAATGGAAAAAGGAAAAAAGGGGAAAAACAGATATACACAATCAAAACCTAAGAACCAGCAAAACAAAGAACTGGCAGAAATCAATCTCACCACATCCCTTAGAAAAACAGGATGGCCTGGCACAGCTGGCACTCTCCAATCTCCCGCGTGGCAGAGCAGTAGTCACTGCAGGCCTCAGCTGATAGATAAGCAAGACCAACGCAGAGACCCACTGCTCCTGAACCTCACCGGAAGAGAAGAGAGGGAGAACTTCCACTCCCTTCTTATTTATACCCTAGCTTACATAAAAAATCGTATGGAATACGGGGAACATGGCCTTGGTTCTTTGGTTACAACCTGCTTACCAAGGAAGGCCTAAAATCAAAACCCCACAAACTGATCCACAGATATGACACCTTTCTGGTGCCATAAAGAGGTCCCTTTTGAGGACCTGGAGTTCAATTCACTCCCATCCATTTTTGTCCCACGAGATGTAGTGTGAGATCCCTCTGCATACCCCATGCTCACACATGGCACCATGAGGGTGCTGCCACCCTACTACCAGGAGGATAGCTTTCCTCTTTTCACTTGCTACATACTCAGATCCAAAAAAACCATGAAAATCAGCAACATGCTATAGAAAACCCCTAAGTAGAGTCCAAAGAAATACTAGGATCAGCACTTCAGCCTTAGCCAAGCCAGCAGTGATATTCAGAATCAGAGCAAGGATACACAGCAAGATCTGAGGACAGTACCAGGTGTCAGCTCTAAACCTATCTGGATTCTCACACTTCTCTGAAGAGTGGGTGAAAAAGAAGAAAGCAGAGAAGCTGCAGAACAATCAAATCTTCTAGCCCTGCATAAAACATAATAAATTGGTTTCACCTTCTACATGAGAGGGAGAGGAATAGGTCACTGGCAGAAAAGGGTGACCTTGGCAGGAATTAGTTTGGGGTTTTTTGTCACCTATAATAGTTTGCATATTTCATCTTTCACAGCATGCAGCTCATCTCAAGGAGTACAGGTCCAGAGGAAGAATGCATTTTGCATATTGTCTAACTGGAAAGGAGCTTTTCCACCTCCATCCCTCAGCAACTTCCCCACAAGCAGCAAGCTCACACTCAGCAAGCAGCAAGGTTCCCTCCCTCTCAATCCTTACAGGTCCCCACCCACACAGGGCATGACAGACTGGAGAAGTAGAGCTGGTAGCACAGGATACAGAAAACATGGCAGCCCCTCTGCACATGCCTGACCATAGGAGCTCAGCTTATGCTTTCTTCCATGAGGAGACATTCTCTCAAATACATTGAGAAGCCAAAGGATTTTGTGAGATGACCAGGTAAGCAGCAGTGTGTTACCTTCCAAAAGTAATCACTATTACGATGGAATGTGACACCTCTTCAAATGATCGCTTACACAGGTCTTCCAGATTATTTCCAAAGACAGAAGTGGGAGTTCAACTTTTAGTTTTGCACATGGACACCATCAGCCTTAACTATTCATGGAGTAACTGACCTTATTGAAACCATCTGGGGACACAGAAATATAGATTAGAGAGACAATATACATATAAAATATAAAGAAGGGGGGAAAAGTTAATTTTACAGAAGTAACATCGGTCCTTAGGGCTGTATGATTCAAAGAAGCAGGAATTCTTGCCCCAAAATGTTTCCTCTCTAACAGTGAGATCAATGACAGTGTGAGTGGAGAAGTAAAACTTGTCTGTATGAAAAAGCCCACGGGAGGCATTCTGTGACAGCGAATCTGACTGTTTATGAACTGTGCATTTCCCTGTGGAGCAGTGACTCTGGCAGCCTAGGAGGGCTGGGATGTGCAGGCAGGCTCCACCGTGTGTCCTGCCTATGGGAGGCTGGAGGAGGCTCCATAACTTCTCTGTGAGTTGATAGTTCCCACTCACTTGGGAAGTCTTTACCTGATGGGCATCTGCAGCCAAAGTACCTAGCTTCTGAAGCACTCAGGTGGCATGAAAGGGTCAGGATCAGCTACTCAAGGGTTGATGCACCTTCTCAGAGCACAGCAAAATGTCACCATTTTTTTTCAGGAGAGATAATGGTTCAACACTGGCTTAGCATAAAAGAAACTATAGCAATAGGAGATCAGTCCCCTTGCAACTCACACAGGACCAGTCGGGAGGTGTTTGGCCATATTGTGCTTTAGTACATGGAGACCTTTCTTTCAAGTCAAGCATTAGGCCAAGGTTACTGGTTGTGATAGTGAGATGGAAATCAATGGTTTCAGCCAAGTCAGCCTCAGAGCACGTCCACTATTTACCTATCCAGGCTTTGCCCCATTAAAATTAAGATATGTTTGGGGGAGAAAAGCAACCTAATGGCACAGCATAACTGACTCTTTAGAAATCCTCTCTTCTGTTTCATAATATTATTTCGACATGATCTTTTTTTTTATTGCTAATTGCTAAATGGCACCTATCATCCATCGCAGGAAGAACCAGAGAGAACAAGTGAGCTGGGACTTCTCACTCACTCCACACAGCTTCTGGGGTGAGTGCAGTTACACTCAAGTGAGAGGGACTCAGCCGCACTTCGCCCTGTGAGAGTAATTAATTATCACCCAGGGTGTAACAGAAATACAGCACAAGAACTTGCTCCTCTAAGGCTATGGGCAACTTTGGATTACTTTGAAATCAAAGGGAAATGTGAATGGTAAAAGAGTCTCTCATCCAAGCTCATACCTGCACTGTAGATAATCTCTATAAAGACTCTATACTTACAGAGTCAAAAAGTTAAAAACCCTCCACTCTTCTGAAATCCAGCAATGTGAAGGGTGGTTAAGTTCCTAAAATAATTGCAACACATCTTAGACATTTTTTGAAGTAGTGTGACATTTAATGCCATAAAACAAAAGTTTGAAAACCAGCCTTTTTGCAATGGTGACATATTATGAGTTGTATTTTGATGAAGTTCACTCATTAAAAGAAAAAAAGGGTTTTGTAGACTGAAGTTGTCCCACTCTAATTTTGTTTAACACTGGAGAATAATTTAAAATGTCCTTACAAATGACGCAGATAAAGAAAGCTGCTCAGATACCAGTTATCTAAACAACTCATGGTGGTGAGAGAGTCCTGAGACCCGGCCCTAGAAGTAGAAAATATAGGCAAAACTTGGCCTATACTGTTTATTTGAAGCACATGATCCTACTGAATTCCACAGAAAGAACAGACAAAAGCCAGAAGACAGAAAAGAAGATGTGGCCAAAAACAATACACACAGGTTACACTAGGAATCAAAAACATTAAATAACAGAAAAAGACGATATTACACCAAGGGAGAGGGGGCGAGGTGGGAGAGAAGAGCAAGTCTTAATGAATAAGCTCAGGAAATCAGCCCAGCTCCCCAGAAAGTAATAAGAGAGCTCAGAAATTTTCAAAACTGTCTGTAGAAAAGTGCAACAACAAAGATAAAGAAATAAAAGGAAGTAGAGACAGCAGCATGGGGAGAATAAAAGAAACAGAGGCAAAAGACACATCAGAAAAACAGAGGTCTGTAAATATTAAACAGGAAGGATGGTGTAGAGAATTACCCATATTTACTGGGAATTTGGAAGAGAAAACGCAGTAGTTTAACAACTACTCCATGTTAGAATCATCATCCTGAATCTCATGATTTGCATGTTTAGTACCTCTTGGAATCAAAGCAAACCTTTACTTCCCCTGGTCATGAGCATACTGTTTGGCAGCAGGAAATCCTCTGATCTCAGCTATCAGACTAGGTTTGCCTTTTGGCACGTGACCAATACTGTGGCTCTCATGCCCATCTTATTCTCAGTTTCATTAAGGTGCAAATAATTGTTATTTCTGCATAGTGTCTTCTCACAGAAGGTTTATTCATGTTACCTCATTCAACTGCAAACAACTGCGAAGAGAGCTTCTTCAAGGGTCTGGTTCCTCTCTCTCCCCCAAGTTCCTAACCTCTTCTCCATCTTTAAGTTCCAAAGGATCATCACCTCTCACAGGACATCCAAGCAGTTTTGGACCCTCATGGCTGTCCCCCCTTCCAGCACTTTCTGTTGAGACAAGACCAGGCTTTGACCCATTCCCCCTGCCCTGCATCAAGTTTTACCCACTTTGCCATCAGGGAGGTATCTAAAATAGAGTTTTACATTTTTTTCACCTTAAATTGCTTATGTCCACATCAGGATGTCTGTTCCAGGGTAGCAAACATTGTTCCTACCAACTAACTCCCAGAATACAGCAGGGAAGCTCCCCAGCAACTCTCAAGCTATCCCACAGGAATCTACTCACTTCTGTGTCCACAGCTGAAAGGTCCAGGATGAGTCACCTCACTCACAGGATATCTCATTGACTAACTAATTGAACAGACTTTGCAAAGTGAATGATCTGGAGGGTTGGGTTGGGAGGGAGTGTTCTGCTAATAATATTGGGAGCTGTGATCCCTTTCCTCTCCTTTCCTTTTTCTTCTTTTCCAAAACTTCTCTTCATGGGATTTCATTTACAACACATATATGTGCATACACTAGGGAGGCAGTGTGAAGTGTTTTTGTTTGTGATACTGGTGCTGATGCTCTTCCTGTCTTGTAGAAAGGGAAACATCTGAAACCCTGTTGTAACTCCAGCCACTATATATGTACACTCTCTTTTTATACTCTCCCCAAAGCATCTACTGCAGTCATTGCTGGATATGTGGTCCAGCCCAGCATAACTGCTCTTATATTCCTGCCTCCTCATACCAGATATTCTTCTGGGAGTGGACGTGGCAGCTTTCCAAATGTTCCCAGCCGGTGCCTGTGCGCTGTTTCTGCCTGCTAGAAAGGGTCAGCTTGACTCTCACTGGCCTGGATTTGTACAAGCCAACAGAATTAGCTGGAACAAGACCTTAAAAAAATGCAGTCATATTTTATTCACTGAAAGAGGGACATGCAGCAAGATACCAGCCACCCAGCAATGGTAGACAAGGTTATATCTGACCTGATCTGGTGGTGGCAACAGTCCTGTTTTCACCATGCAGTTCCCACCATCACCCCTTTCAGTGGTATTCCCGTAATTTTAAACAGGACATTGAAAGTAAAAGGACAGCCCTGAAGTGGCTTTCAGTCACTGAGAGGGATCACATCAAACAGATTAAAACTCTCCAGTTGAGTTTATCTCCTTTATTAACTCCTGTAACTTGCATCAAAGACATGGTCTGTCTGGCTCTTTAAAACTGGACCTGTTGGGGAGAGTTTCTTGGCAGCTCCCTTAATGTCAGTGCTTGAGTGTCTTATGGGCTTATCAGGTTGGCCAAGATCTAGTCTGTGGTATTTTGAGGGTTTTTTAAATAAAAAATAGAGAGAGGAAAAAAAAAAAAAACCCCAAACAACAAACCACAACCTGAATGGTCAGGCAGTTGTCACATACAGAATAATGAACCAATTCATAGATTCTTACACAATACATGAGATAGTTAAAATAAACATGTAGTAAACAGGTAAAATGCTTGAAAGTAAAATAAGGCTAGAAGTTACACGTCCTTCTTAAATGTATTCCCCTAGGAAAGTCAGGAGTCATGGTAATTTAGAATGCTTATTTAATACTGGTTTTCTTTTCTCCAAGAATAGTGAATATTTTTATAAACTGAGCAAGCAAAGGTGCACTTGGAAATGGGATAAGAAAGAAGACTTAGCTACTAATGCTACAATGACAGTCTCCCACACTGACGTATATGGATGAATCTCCACATGCTGAATTCCCAGGCTTTCTTTGACAAATATGGTCATCAGGAAAGAGGGAGAGCTTAAGGGTGAAAAAACAAAAAGGTAAAGTAGGCCTGTGCAGTAGGCCTTGGTTTACTTTGCTGCTGGTGAAATAACCATTTGTTTCCAAATGGCCCCATAGATTCCAATAACCCTGCCTGGCTATTACTCCACCATTCTGGAAAGTAGCTAATGGTTTTGCATTTTCTTTTATTGTCATCAGGAGTGGCTGGAATTCATTAAGACTTATATGAATAGCCTCCATGCTTTCAAACTAGATTTGGGAATATGCTCTGAAGTGATCAGTGATTATCACTTTGTTAATTCTATGGTAGCCCATCATAATTATCAAAAGATTGAATAAATAAAAAAACACAAACACTTGCTAAGCTGTGAAAAGCTCTATGTATGTATAATAAAATGCCATGTAAATGTAACAGAGAATATCAGTTGCAAGAGTTATTATGTAGTAACTGTTGTATTTAAAAGTTCTATCAAGACCAAAAATAAGCCAAAAAGGTAACATTTGCAATAGCTATAAACCAAAAAAAAAGAACAACCGGTTCCCTGAAATTAAAATCAAATTCTTGCATCCATTCATATGCTTTTAACTGACCACGAAGATCTAATAGTGGTCAAATTCACTTATAAGTGAACCACCAAACACAATCCTTTTCCTAACATGGAAAGAATGCATGCTGAAAACCCTGAGGACAGCTCAGGGAGCTGCTCGCAGAGAGATTAGATACCACATAAAAACATTACATTGACTCAATACCAGGGACAGAAGTAGCAAACATGGCCATTGAGGTTTTATTTTCTCTTCTATTACTTCTCAGCATGTAATATGTTTTTAAAGAGTCAGGAATGTACTGAAACTTTCATTTCAGACTCTCATAGAATTTAAACTGTTTACATGTAGCAGTCTTGATACCTTCCACACATTTTTCCTTACCTGTGAGTATTACTTATAACCATATTTGAACTAGATACTCCTATTCCAAATGCATGAAATGCTAGTTGAAATAAGGCTGGATCCCAGTGAGGACTACTAGACTATGGAATGATCTCCCAAAGGAGGTGATGCAGAATAAATTGCTTCAGAAACTAAAAAGTAGACCAGACAAGGTACTGAGAAATATAACTAAGAAAACAATCCCCTAATAAAGAGACAACACTTGGCCTTATCTTTAAGAGCAAATGTGATATTCTGCAACTTGTAATACTTTGTTATCTCCAGGAAAGCACCTGAAAAATATTAGACTACTCACCTGGTCAGTATGGGCTGACCTACTGAGAGGCACTAGTCTTCTACAGATGATGCAATTCACTTAACTGACCATTTTTCTTTCAGCTGAACATGGCAGAGTGTGTGCCTCCTAGCAACAAATGAAGAGTCAGTTGGTGACAGTCAATATTATGGAGAAAGAAACAGGCTCAAGAGCTCAGGGTTGTACAATGCTTCTCCTACCATCAATCTGGCGACCCGCCACTGTCCCCTCACCCAAAGCCATTTCCCAGTCCTTGCCTTTGCATGCTTCAGTGGTCCCACACCCCCCCAGTGCTATTGCACAGGATGGGGAGAGGGGACTGAGTGCCACAGCATTCTAACAGGATATTTCCCTAGTTACTAGAGGAGAAGACAGGATTCTCAAAACACTGATGAGCAGCATGAGCCCGTTGCAGGATTCTCCAAAGGGAGAAGACGCCTTTGAACTGAGTGTGACCAGATACCAGGGGCTTAAGCTGTGGCTGACTGAACTAAACAAAGCACGGGAGGTGAGGACATGGCCATTACTACAATAAGTCTACATGGTTTGATCTATACTATAAGGATGAGCATTATCAGGAGAAGCGATCAGGGCACACACATTCCCCGGGAGATTAATCACTGTTTGGAAAGAGCTGAGGGACAGAGGGCCTTTAGGGCATTAACCCCAAATGGCCATTAATCCCAAAAAACACCATCTACCCACACCTTTGTTACTACTAAAAGGTTAAAAAATAATCTGAAAGGGAAAGGGACAGGCTGAAAAGCAGTATTTTCTTCTTCCTTCCTGTGGGACAGTTCAGATGTGTGTAACAAGTCACATCACTCAACTGGTTTAAAATATCAAACTTTACTGGGACAGAAATAAGTCTCCCTTCTCCCCGTTCCCTCTCACATTAAGAATAAAAGTAAATTCGGTGCCTAAAAGAAACTGAGGGGAAGAAAGGGTACGAGACACAAGGCTGGGCTTAAAACTGATGTATTTTATCCATTAAAAGGCCACGTCGATCTGACCACTGTAATCAGTTTTGGAAATTCAAAATAGAAAAAATGATCTTCGTACTAGGTGCAACTGACTCCCGAGATATCCGTATACACATAAAGTGAAATAATTAGACCTTGGATGAAAAATCTTGACAGTACAAAGAAAGACCATGATCTAATATCAGAACAAAGTTAACAGATGTCATTAAGTGAGACGATTAGCCGATGACGGAAGGTCGCACCCAGTTTACTTTTCACAGTTGACAGATCAAAGTTATTCGTTCAGTTTGAGCAAAGAGTGAATACAGTTGCCCTAGGAAAATCCTTTCACGTAACATTAAGTCTCTCTCTGTCTTGTGTTTCTTAGACAGGAATTGTCAGGAAAAATACTAGTGAAAGAGTACAGAGCAAGGGCAACCAGCTCATGTCGTACTGAATGGAAAGTCCCTTAGTGGTAGGTAAAAATAAATGTGTAATTGTATCCAGTGGCCTTTACACTCATGTGATGCACATGCCTGAGATATTATGAACCTGACTCCAGCACGAGTTACACAGCTGTGAATTGGGAGAAGCCATTAAGCCAGATCCTGAGACAGATGTGGCCACCAGGTCTCCTCTGATGCCAGTTCTTGTAGGCCACCAAAGGGATCCCCTCACCCACATTCTCCTCTCTTCCCGAATCCCTGCCTCGCTATCAATAAAACATAATTATCCAGCCCTTGGGCACAAGACCAGGAAGGAGCATGCCCATTGCCAGTGGATACAAGCTGGGCAATGCTGGGGGTCTTAAGTGACGGGGGAACAAGGGGATAGATGGCACACAGAGAAGCACAGCTAGCTTTCCTTTTGGCAAGCCCCAACCTGGTGCTCAGAGACCATCCTGGGCTCTGGCAGTCTAATAGGTCCCTTCAAAGCCAGTCTCCACCAGTGTCAGCAGAGCAGCACAGCATCACCACGGGTGGGGGGGACATGCCACTGCTCAGCTGAACAGCCCCTCATGCCCCGTGGGCATCTAGCATGGCTAATGCATACTGAGAAGAGCAAGTTGGGCTGACATAATTTCTTTTTTTGTATTACATTTTTACATAGCATCTGTCCAGGTTTTGGATAGTTGCTGTTAGTGTTGGGTTTTGCTCCTGGTTTTTCTTGCTTTCTTTCCAGAACTGTCAGGAAAGGAAATATTTAAAACTCAGATTTTAAACCTGACCTACTTCATACCTTTTCTATTATAAAGTGTAACTAATTTTATGTTGGATTTCACTTAGGAAGAGACTGAATTTATGCATGTGCAATCATGAAATCCGCATGAAAAAACACACATTAAATGTCCTCAACTTCAGTAAATTCACTTTAGTCCAACTGTACATGCAACACTTGTCCATTTATATATCACAGAATATTCACAGAATATTCTGAGTTGGAAGGGACCCACAAGGATCATCAAGTCCAACTCTTAAATGATTGGCCCATATAGGATTAAACCCACAACCTAGGTGATACTAAATGCAGCATGCTCATTTATTTAGTTAAACCATCATATAACATCCAATACAGTACTGCACTTATTTTCTTCTGTCCGTTCAGTCCACAGACTGGATTAGTTTGATTTAAAAACTATGAGCCTTTACCTCGAGGTTGCTCACTTTGTATTCAAGCTTCTAGTAATGCACATGCTCCTTCTACACAAAAATGAAACTGTATCCTCCAAATAAGTCACAGAACAGGTATTAAAAACATGCTCATATGATAATAAATAAAAGGAAAAATAACACATTTATACTGTAATAAAGATACTCACAGATGCAGCATGGTAGAGTTTCAATAGGCTGCAATTCAAATATTCTACAAAACTCCATGTCAGCTAAAGTTACCATTTGAATTCAAAGAGACTAGCATTAAAGAATGTTTAAAAATGCAGAAAGATTATGCTGGCCACTGCCGTGTGCAAGCTGGGGGATTTGTTGCCTGCCAAACCTGCTGCAGGATGAGAATCAAGACATTCAGACCCTGCCGGGGAAGAATGATTGCTTCATTGTGTGAAGGTATTTCTCTTACATGCAGCACAACAGCAGGGTTCTTCATCAGAGAAGCACACGGTGGATTATAAAAACTCTGAACTCTGTGGTCATCAGGAATTTTAGCAATAACAAAGTAAAAGAACCAAAGAAAGTGGTGCCTAACAGAGGAAAGAAAGGCAGGACTTAACCTTTGTCCTGAGGGTGATAAAATAGCATCACATGGCTGAAAATCAGTCTAGCTTCAGCCATGTGATGCAGTTGACACGGTCACTTCTGTGAAAGTTACAGGATGGCATCAGTAGTTAAAAGGTCATATTTGAAAGACTTTCTAAATACACCATCAAAATACTGACAGAAAAACTCTGTGAGGGTTTATTACACAGCTAATTTTTCCTTTTTGCACTAAAAGCCATTGTAACATTCCCAAGAGCAGCGGGCAGACCACAGGAACAAAAGCATGCAGTTGAGATGCTTACTTGTAGTACAGTAATACCAAATCTTACTTGTCATTGTACAGAGCCCTTCTCTCATCTCAGCACTTCTACTGTGCCAATTACAGCGGTATTTAGATGGCATTAAGAGTGGACTTAATTGGCAGAAGACAATTTCTAGAGGGGTAACTGAAGACATGGGCCGAATTCTCTGCACTATGTGTTGCTTTAGTTGGGAGAGCATAAAAACGTGTTTGTGTGCTTCAATTTTCTTTCCATGGAACACATGTTCCTCAAAGCAGCAGAAGCTCTCTGTCACCACTGTGAGTGGGACTTTCAAACAGACCTGTTTCAGCTGGCTTTACCTGTGGATTCTGTAATTGTTCTTTATTTCCTCTTCTCAGGACTGTTCTGCTCTCATTTTCCGTGACCCAGTCCACCATGTACTGTCCTCCTCTCGCAGGTTTCATGACTATCCCTTCTTCTACTTCTTCCCTTACCCAACCAGCCAATCCATCCATGTCTGTCTTGGTAAACCCAGCTCCTCACCACTTAGCTAACACACTGACTGCTAACAAAGGTCATCTCCTATGCCTTTTCTTGCAGTAATCTCATCCACTTGTAGGCATGTGCCTTTTTCCTGATAAATGTCTCTCTCCTGACTTTCTATCTCCCCCTGTATAGCTTCCTGAATCACCCTGGCTTAGACGTTTCTGCCTTCTTAGCCTTCTGCTGAGATCCCCATGACCAGAACTCATTTCCTAAACTTTCCTTCTGAAGTTTTCCTACTCTACCACCGTCACTGGTGACACCAAGAGGTTTTTCACAATATACCCCACACTTTTAGAGACACCAATCCTTAAGAAATAAAGCTGTCTTTCACGTCTTATTGATAAATAGTTAGCTTCTTTTTAAACTGACCTCTCACATTTATCACAGAAACTTGGACAGATCTGAAAATTTTCTCCATGGTTTTGTGATACTATTCCTCCAGGCTGAGTCATATAGCATCAGATGAGAGTTCAAGATCCAAAAGCATAACTGCCATAAGTATCTCTAAAGTGGCACAAGATGAATTTCTCAGGCATCTTTTAGACAAATTTCCCAAGTGCCTCTAAAGAGGAACAAGCAGACATCTCCAGCTGAACAGCCTTAAACCACTGTGCCACAGGCCACCCAGGCCTTGCTGGATGGTAACAATTTTCTGTCACTGCTGGCTCATCTCTTCATCCTACGTGATTTAGGTTTTAGCTGTGCATCAGGCCCCACACACCTGCCCCAGGCATGGCACTCAGTGTCTGCTTCCCAGCTGTCTGCAGCTCTCACCATCACAGCATGCACTGTCGTACCTTTCTTACCTTAGCCATCCTGTTCACCTCTGAAGGGATATTAATATGTCTTAGCATATTAATATCCCTTCAGTCTATTTATGAAGGGCATACTGTAATGACTCAACATTCTTCTCATTACAAGATTTTGGAACAGGAACATAAACCCAAGTCATTATTTCCAAACAAACATCATCTCTTCCCTATTTTATTGCCAAGTCTGTTGATGTCTGATGTCATTTTTAAGAGGAAGAATGTGCAACACATCCCAGAACACATCTCTGTGCTCAAAAGAGAGGGAAGGAGTTACTAACCAGAATAGCAAATCAAAACCAATAAACACATCATTGTAGCCAACATTTATGGAAAGGCTTTCTGTTGGAGGGAAAATCAGTGGCCAGTTCAACACACGCTCTTCTATTTTTAAGGAAAAATTATATTCTCAGGGGTATTGAAAGTCACTGTTTGTAGCCAGGTTCTAAGTTTCTGAAACCTAAGATGTATTACAGGAACTTATAATATTAACTATATTTAGTGGGCGTTTTATTGTCCGTAGAGACCATGCTATTAAAAAAAAATATTTCTTTCCTACGTTATATATATATATGTGTGTGTATGTGTGTATGTGTGTGTGTGTGCATGTACTCTTGAAGAATTTCATATGGTCAGCAAAAAAGCTTTGTGTTTTATTTTAAGTGAATATAAATGTTCACAAGATCTTACACTAGATGCAAAAGAAACCAGAAATGGACAAACCATTTGTGAGTGCAAGCAGCCAAAACAGTTTGCAATCTGAGTACCAGCAAGAATTGGTCATATACCTTACAACAAAGTTATTGTAAGTTTTTGCCCACACACCAAGAAAATGTTTCAAAGGTCTGTGTCTCTTCAGACTTCTAACTCATGAAATCGGGGTGGTTTCCATACAAAAAAAACCAAGCAGATATGTTCACATTTTAAATAAGGGGAACAAAAGCACAAGAACAAAAGTACTGTTTCTGCATCAGCACGTTTCCCTCTGTGACAGTCTGCACCAAACAAAATAACAGCCTGGGTCTGCAGGAACCAGAGGGTTGAGAAATGTGAAAAGTGCAGGCTGCAGAAAGCAGAGATGACACCTGCCCAGCAAAACCATTTATGAGGACATGAAGGGAGTATGCCCAGCTACATCCTCCAACACTGACACTGAAATGTTTACTCAAAATGCATAGTCTAAATACTAGCAGGTGAGATGTGCTTTCCTTTTTTTCCTGTTTTACCAGTAACCTGGGAGGTTAGCTATGCAAAGGTACTTATTCAATAGCAGCATGAAGGGAACATGGAAGGAAGGTCTTGCCACAAAACTGGTCACCATGGTTATATCCCATTTACAGTGCACTCAATATCAGCTCCTAGGGAGCAAAGAAATGTTTGCCAATAATTACTGCTTTCAACCAATGGTTTTCCTAGCACACAGAGAGGCCTTAAGATTTGAAAACTGCAGATCTGCAATCACACTCAATCTCAAAAGAGAATTAAAATCTTGAGCTTTTTTTTTGCTTTATTTTTTTTCTGAGCCTGAAACGTAGTTGCTATCTCTATAAAGGAGGAGTGTGGCAAGCCATATCTCCAGTAAACTTTCCTACTTTGTGTAAACCCTCACGTTGTCTTATCTTACCAGGGGATCTGTTACACAACCACCACCCACAAAAGAGATCACAAGGTCATGAAAATCTTGTAATCTGTCTGTGGTGAAATTTCAACCTTCATACAATGAAATTCTCTGCAATGCGATCACAATGACCTGATTTTTTACAGAGGTTTCAGCAAAGCTCCATTCTGAAATGACAGAAAAATATGCCCAATCGCGCCACCATCATAGACTTCGGCTGATCTGATGAGCCCTCCTCAACTGCTCAGCCATCCACAAAAACCAGTGTCTCACAGGTTGTGCCACTTGAAGAGAAAAAGCTGGTGTTGGGTTCAGTGAGTTCTGTTCAACAAGAAAGAGCTGTTTACCAGGGGCAGATCAGGGTGCACCACAGAGACAGCTCTTCTTACAGAAGCTCTTTTCAAGTTCTTTTACTCACCAGCTCATCCTGGAAGTCCTCTCTCCTCTGCCATGGCCAGTTCAGGTGCAGGTCAGGCTGTGTTCACTTTTTCTTCTCCATGTTATGATACTGTTTCTTACCTGTCCAGACAAAGGTATGCACCCAAAGAGCTGTCTGCAGCTCTTCTGCCATGGGCATTCAAACTGCTGAGTCTTGTGGTTGCCTTTGTCCTGGAAAAAAACCAAAAGCAAACAATTGTCCTGCAGCTAGTAGAAATGGAAGGCTAAAGTTAAATCTGTCTTTCATAAGAAGACTTAATCCAATTTATTGCTGGATTTAATGTGAAACTGAAGATGTGTTATGACTTGGAATATCAGCAGCATCTCAGACAGAACAGTCCTTGAATATAAAGGTAATCTCCGGAGCGTGAGGTGGACAAGCAGAGTTGGGTTAATTATTCAAACTTTTTGAGCTTGCAATTCTGGGCTAGAAATCTCATGAAAACATAATTTATTGGAAGATTTCTAATACTTCCTGCTTCTGCTGGTGCTGGAAGTACCACAAGAACTACATTTCTGTGGTATTTTGGTATTTCCACTTGTGGTCCCAGCTGGAACTAAGAAGGGAAGAGGCACACACACTTGGAAATAGTGTATTTTTGGTCATCTGCATTTTTTTGGAATCACAGGAAAGGTTTTTTCTAGGTCCCCTTTGAGGGAACATATTTGGGGAAGTATTCTCATTCTAGTAGATGCTGCATGAAGTCATGACTTTTCAATTACATAAAATTTGCACTTTAAGTTGGAATTTTACAAAAAATGCCTCTCTGGCTTACTGGTTTATATTAACTCTACATAGTTCTGCAACATAAGAATTTCACAACGTCAGTCATGCATAATAATAATATAACAATCTAAAATAATAATGTAATAAATCCACTCACTAGTCATCATGGGCAAAACTCTGGCAACCCTTTGTGAAAATGTGCTGCAAGCACATGTACAAAAAGCTTCTTAGCTCAGTCCTGGCTGGCCTGAAGCCAAGAAGTTATCTAAAAGCAAATCAACAGACAAGTGTCACCAGAAATGTCTAACAGCTAAACAGCTCTGCTGTGAGCATAAGTTATTCCATTTTAGATGTGGAAAGGTTTAATTGGGTTCTACGCAATTAACAAACCTCAATTATGACTAATTTGTTAGTCATGCTTACTTTTGGCTAAGGCTTGCTTTTTTCCTCCTCTCAGCTTTCCCTCTTGAAACACCTGCAAGTAGATTCACAGGGGTAGCTAAGGAGGGGGGGTTCTGGCCAGAACACTGATAAAATATCTCATTGGTACAGATTTTAATCATTTCTATGAAAACAGCTGCTCTCCTCCTTAGAGAATGTGCCTGTAGGCAAAGCCGTTTTCACTTCTAACAAGGGACTGAGAAGCTGCACTAGCAAAAATCACCTGCTGGAAACATTGAATCAGCGTGTCTCCAACCCAGCACAGTGCTGCTCCCCATCTTGCCAACCTAGTCACACCCTGCATCTGCACTAGGCAGATCTCAGTCACCTCTGGTGGAGAAATACCCTGGTCTGCTTCCCATTCAGATGTAATAAGAGTTGGGGCAGCAGTCAATGGCAGGGTAGATGCTTTTGAATCACCTGGTGGAATATTCCGCTGTGTTAAATACCCTGCTTCCATTGGGAGTGTAATTTGTGCTGTCCTTCCAGCTCTCCTACTACATGGTGCATATCTTGAACATCATTAGCTCCTCAAACTTTAACTGAATCAACTTTCTAAATACAAGCCTGTCTCATATAACTGCTCAATGGAACTCTTTGGAAACAACAAAGACAATGAATTTTACCCATCTGCTTCAATTTTTATATGAAGACAATTGCAAAGAACTAGAAACAATGCAATTAAGACTATGAAGAAAAAGTTCTGAGGCTGGAAACCAGGGTTTACTGGAGAAAAGGTCTTACATATGTTTGTGCTCATGGTGGGACAAAGAAACAGGAGTTCCACCTGGCTTAAACTCAGATTATTCATTCTCCATAGTCAACTGTCCTGGAAGCTATGCACACTTGTGTTCCTCTTGGGAAAAGAGGAACTTGGGAAAAACGTTAATTCAGAGATGGAGGCAGAATAGCATGTTCAAAGGTAATCCTCTTCAGCAGAAGTTTGGAAGCAGGCTAACACAGCAATATTATTTTCAGTCCCACACTTAAGAGGACTGCACATACCTGTGCTAATGAGCCCTTGGATGCCTCTCCTCACCTCTCCTTTGCTCAGCATGGCTGGACAGCCAGTGTCCCATTGAAGTCTGCAGCCTCTCACCTTGGCTGAGAGATCTTGTCTGAAGGAAGCAGTACCAGGTCTGATGGTGTAAAAACATAACCAAGGGAATGCCATACTGCCATATAAAATGTAAAAGAGAAAACAGAATTCCATGGTTGGGCTTCTCTGAGCTTATCTGCAAGGATCTATTCTGCAGAACTATCTCTTCTGGCACATTTTGTGAAGCTGCCTACAGATCTGTACCTCTGTTCTAGCTGCTTTTATTCCCTTTGACCTCTTCCATCACTGCTTGACTAAATGCTCCTTATGGCAGTGAACATCTCCCTCTTTATGCAGGAGGCATACAGGACACTGGTGAAAACAGCTCCTTACTACTGAAAGCAATAGGTTCTGTCATAGCTCAGAATTTCATTTATTTCAGACTCTCCAGTCCAAGGCAAACATCGTGAAAGTCTGAAGTATCTTTTTCCCCAAGGACATGACAGAGAAGGACACGTTACCTGGACCTTAAAAGCCAAAACCTTACTAGGTTCTATATGAAAGTCAATTTAACCTTTAATGGCAAAACATCTGAAGATTTTGTTCCTGATAGATTAGTTATTTCCAATCAAAAAGCAAGTTTGTGGCAAAAATTCACAGTTACCAAGGCCTCTCAGAAATATTTAAAACTCCCATGAACATAACCAGAGAATAATTAAGCTTTGGAAAAGAAATCTCTGCGGCAACAGTGGTTATGTGTTATGTCCTCATTCACTGGGGTGAAAACTAAAATCTAACAAGAGAACTTGCAGATTTAACATAAAGTAACAGCCAGGGAATATAAATAAAATGTAATATAGCAAACAGGGAATAATTATTTTGTGGATTTATGACACCTGTTTCCCTGTTCCATATTCAGGACTGGTAACAGAAAAGAAAGTTACTCACAGAGGTGAAAAGTTTTCATAATTTTTTGTTATTATTATTTTTCAATTAATTTCTAAGTATGTGCTTACCAGCAACATGGTATTGTGAAGAAAAAAAGACTGAGCTATAAATAATATTTCCTCCCCTGGGAGTTTTTCTAAGCTGCAAATTTTTTGCTGTTGTCAGAAGTGGGAAAGCCCAGAAAATATGCAAGTTTTGAATTAGTTTTAGTTTAGGACCTTTCTTTTATTACAACCTTTTAAAATACCAGTAGTGGTCTTGAAAATAAATAGCACAGGAAAGAACTTCTTTAAATACATCCATAACAAAAGGAAAACAAAGGATAATGTGAGCCTGTTATAAATGGAGGGTGGACCCTTGTAACAGAGGACACAGAGAAGGCAGAGTTACTGAAAGCCTTCTTTGCATTGGTCTGCACTGGCAAGACCTGTCCTCAGGAATCTCTGACCCAGGAGACCAGAGAAAAGGAGCGTTGGAAGAAAGACTTTCCCTTGGTCAAGGAGAATTGGGATAGAGAACACCTTGGAAAACCTGACACCCAAAAGTCCATGGGACCTGAGGGGATGCATCCACAAGTGCTCAGGGAGCTGGTGAACACAGAGTGCACACATCGTTTTTGAAAGGTCATGGAGATCAGGAGAGGGGCCTGAGGACTGGGAAAAAGCAAAAGTAACCCCAGTGTTCAAACACGGGCAAGAAGGAGATCCCAGAGAACTACTGACCCNCTTTCCCTTGGTCAAGGAGAATTGGGATAGAGAACACCTTGGAAAACCTGACACCCAAAAGTCCATGGGACCTGAGGGGATGCATCCACAAGTGCTCAGGGAGCTGGTGAACACAGAGTGCACACATCATTTTTGAAAGGTCATGGAGATCAGGAGAGGGGCCTGAGGACTGGGAAAAAGCAAAAGTAACCCCAGTGTTCAAACACGGGCAAGAAGGAGATCCCAGAGAACTACTGACCCGTCAGCCTCACCTCAGTCCCTGGAAAGGTGATGGAGCACTTCATTCTGGTGGTCCTCTCTATCCACATGGATGACAGGATAGTGATCAGGAGTAGTCAGCCTGGAGTCACTAAAAGGAAATTGTGTTTGACCAACCTGATTGCCTTTTATGATGAAACAGCTACCTGGATGGATGAGGAGGGGGAGCAGTGGGTATTGTCTACCTCTTCAGCAAGGCCTTTGACACTGTCTCTCACAACATCCTCACAGGCAAACTCAGGAAGTGTGGACTGGGTGAGTGGGCAATGGTGTGGGTTGAGAACTGGCTGAATGGCAGATCCCAGAGGGTCATGATCAGTGGCACAGGGTTAGGCTGGAGGCCTGTCACTAGTGGTGTCTCCTGAGGTTCAATACTGGACCCAATTTTGCTTAACTTATTCATCAGTAACTTGGATGAAGGGCAGATACCCCCTCACAAGTTCACTGATGACACAAAGCTGGGAGGAGTGGCCAATAACCCAGAGTGCTGCACAGCCCTTCAGAAGGACCTCGACAGGTCGGAGAGATGGGCAGAGTGGAACCATTTGAAATTCAATAAAGGCAAGTGCAGGATCCTGCAGCTGGGGAGGAGTAAACTCAGGCACCAATAAAGGCTGGGAGCTGACCTGCTGGAAAGCAGCTCTGTGGAGAAGGATCTGGGGGTCCTGGTGCACAACAAAGAAGGCCAAAGTTATGCTGGGGTATATTAGGAAGAGCATTGTCAGCAGATCGAGGGAGGTGATCCTGCCCCTCTACTCAGCCCTAGTGAGGCCACATCTGGAGCAGTGTCTATTTCTGGGCTCCCCAGTACAAGAGAGACATGAAGCTCCTGCAGTGAGTCCAGTAGAGAACTTAATCAAAAATTATTAAGGGACTGGAGCATCTCTCTTATGAAGAAAGGTTGGGAGAGTTGGGCTTGTTCTGCCTTGAGAAGAGATGACTGAGAGGGATCTTCATTAATGTCTGTAAGTATCTGAAGGGAAGGTGTAAAGAGGATGGAGCCAGGCTTTTCTCAGTGGTGCCAAGCAGTAGGACAAGAGGCAATGGGCAGGAACTGATGCACAGGAAATTCCACCTGAACGTGAGGAAGAACTTCTTTACCATGCAGGGGACCACACACTGGAAGAGATCGCCCAGAGAGGCTGTGGAGTCTCCCTCACTGGACACATTCAGGAACCACCTGGATGCAATCCTGTGCCATATACTCTAGGAAGACTCTGCTTGAGCAGGGAAGTTGGACCAGATGACCCACTGTGGTCGCTTCCACCTGACCCATTCTGTCACTCTGTGAGCGATTCCTTCTCTCGGGTACATTCAGGTAGATACATAAGCTTCTATACCAATTACCACATATGCATTAAAGGATTAGCAGCTTCTGCTTTATTGTCTTTTCCATCCAATCACCCTCTGACCATTTTTTAAGTATCTTGTCTCATATCATAGCAAGTCAAATACTATTATAATCACTCCACCTTCACTGCCAGTGGTGACTTGGGTATCAGCAGGTTGCACACTCAGCACTATTTCAGTTAGTGATGGGTGAGCTCCTGGGTGGCAGTGATAAACCCCTGAGACCTTTCCCTGCCTCCCAAGGAATGTGGCAGGGTCACGGCTTGAGTGGCCTCAGATACTACAGCGACAGGCACCCTGGAAAGGCTTATCAATAAATAAAGACATGACTTTTGGTGCTTAGCTAAAGTTGAGGGACAAAATCCTCCTGCCACTAACAAACAGTGAAGAGGGATAACTGCTCTATCTGTGAATGCAGGAAAAATGCCATGTTGACAAATAGGTCTACAGAATTCACACCACTGACTTTTTTTGATGTTTTTGAAACCCTGTGCTGTTCTTTTAATGCATGATGCAGTTCTTGCAAAAGCAAACAGGTTTTCAGGACAGATGTCAGAGGATGGATAGACAGCAGGACACAAGGGCTCTAGACTGTATTTGCTGCCCAAATGCTTGCCCTTAACTCCCAGTAGTCAAGTAACTTTGTGAATTACTTTAACCTTTGCTTCTCACAAAATGCACTTTACTTTGATCCTTGAACCATGATCAATAGAAGGTGCAGAATGGCAGGAAGAATTTTTCGGCTCAGGGGGAAACAATGTAGTTCAAAATGCTCAAATAGCCTTAAGAGCTCCCAGTAGAATGTGTCCAGAAATTGCAAACCAGTTATTTACTTCTTCTTGATGGTTTAAAATAATATCACAGATTCAGTTCCCCATCTTCATTCTGTGGGAGAAAAACAAGACCTGTATATGACAAGGACATTTCCCTGTAGCAGCAGAATTTTCTTTGCTCGTACTGACTGAATTTGAACCCTTGTCCTACAGCTACAATACATACATAGTGCCATACAACTACATTACTATCACATTATGCCAGAAGTTCCTACACACGAATAAAGGACATTCGACGAACAGCTACATCAGCTGAGCAGCTTCCAAGATGAGTTGGTCTACCACAGGACAAATGTACTTTCTGCAGCAGAAATAGCTGCTTTTCACAGTCTCTCAGGGAGGTTGTTTCCAAGAATAAGAGCCACAGGCATGTGTACAAAATAACTGATAATAAACATTCTGACTTTGGTTACAGTCACAGGGACAAATTCTGTTTGACACTATATCTGAACCATCTTCAGAGTGGTTTGCTGTAATCCTGAAAATTATGGGCTATATCTCTAGGTGGTTTAAATAGATGCAGTTCGTTTCATTATAATGTCAAAAGCATGTTGCAGGTAGATTTTTAGATAACTAGTTCATTTATTTCTCTATATTAAATCACACGGTAGGCCGTATTCCTTGCTTGACCATTTTGAAGAGCCCTCAGGTTTGCAGCCAGTGGAGGTCACTCAAAGATGCTACAGCTCCTGTTTGATACTCCAAGGTTGAGTCCAGTGTTCATCATCTCACCCCTGCCCAGCAGCCAGAGGAGTTCAGAGAGGCTGTTACAGCCCAGGAAGAGAAGACAGCACTGGATGGTGTCCTCTGAGTACACATTATCTCATCTGCAAGCTATCAGTTCTTGTAGTGCCACACTGAGAGTCAACACCTTGCAGCAGGTACTTGGACATCTGCTGCCTGCATCATTGCTCCCTACCTAATCCGCCAGGCAGGTATGGAGGAAAGAAAGAGCTTCAATATTTACTGCAAATCAAGCAGCAAAGAGGTGAAAGGAAATATTTTGGCTCCAGCTGGATCCTTGTGATGGATAGCAGAGTATACTGAAGGATTGAGAATGTAAATTGCATCCATGACCCAAATGAATACACTTGCTCTCTTTTTCTGTAACCCAATGGTGGACACTCTTCCCAAACATCTGCCTTATGGCCATCTTGCTAGTAAATATGAACTCAAACATGTCTGTAGCATTTGTATGCGCACGAGCCAGACCCATCTGTGAGGCTCATGCCGTGCCAGTTCTCAAAGCTATGACATGGTGTGAGGAAGACCCAGCAGCAAAGGGGAAGAGGAGATTGGTTCACTACTTCAGTGCTGTGTAAGGGGCAGGATGGTTGACACAGAACTATGCTTTGCTCTGTCTCTCTCCTCATTAAAATACTGATGGCAGCACAGATGTTGCAGCTAAAGCCTGTATTAAAGGAATTAAGAAATTGTCCTCACAGCCTGCTATTCACTGTTCAGCTTATAAATGTGATAAACACAATGCCAAGGTTTACTAGAAGAGTATTTTGTAGTAATTGCCAGCTTTATCAGCCCATATCTTTCAAGTGTTACGAAATTTTAGCATTTGCTGACCTAATATACCTGCTCGAGTTTAAGCTGACATTTTTCCCTTCTGTTTGCCCAGATTGTAAGTGTGCACAGGGACAGCAGACCTCAGCCAAGCGGCATTATCTCTGCTCCTTACCAGGATGGTGTCCAAATCTGATGCCACATTGAACAGGGTACGATTTGTGTTGGCAAAGCAGGTATTTGGGATATTTTATATCAGTGTACTCTATTTTCATATTTTTAGGTACAATCAGGGAATTATAAAGATGAAAATTACTAGCAATATTTTTATAGAAAGCCCAGCATGGCACCTAAAAAGGTTAAAGAATATGTCAGGACATGTTTTTACAGCCCAGAGGTGGAGCAAAGCCTTTATCTTCCCTGTACTGCAATCAGACCTACACTTTCATTTACATCATATGCAATAATTTTATACCTTCATCTCACAAGATTAGTGTAAAACTAATAATCTGCCTTTGAATAACTTGACAGCACCAGAATGTCATATCAGCATTTTGTTCTTTCAGTCCACAATGGAAGGCAGCTCTCTCCGATCTGACCTGATGTAAACAATAGTCTAACTCCAGGCAAAGTTGACCTAGATGACTGCCAGAGGTCTCCTCCAGAAAACACTTCTGTGATTCTGTGATTCAAGTACTGCATTGAACCTTCAGAAATGAACAACAGATAACCCTGGTTTGGCTTCAGCTTGTGTGTCTCCTGATTAATTTCTTTATGTACCTGTTTAGTATTGCTTATAAATGCGCAAAACATTTTCTTGAAGTCAGTGCAAACACACAGCCATTTCTGACAATTCAAAAAATCTTTCAGAGCTATCTGAAGGCTGTCTTTGATATCACAAATATTAAATTACTCACATAAAATATGTTATTATGGATATTAAAACATTATTGATTCACAAGAAGATTCAGCAGACTAGTACAGTATACCCTGTTCTTCCCAAATCAGATGTTTTGATTGAATAAAGATGCCCATACCTCTATTGGCCTTAATTTTAAAAGGTCTTAGACCTGTGAATTTCTTATTACATCTTTTTAGCTATTATTGTTGTTACATACTCTATATTAAACATGGTTTTAAAGCGTTGTCTTTCCAGACCATGTATTATGTGACAACAGTAGTCCTGGCTGCAGTCAGCTCATTCTAGTGTGCTAATAATATGGCAATTTATACCAATGGTAATAATGGCCAGCTCACTCAAAGAATTACTCCTATAAGAACTATAAGTAACATGTTCAGGGTCCCAGCTTGCTACTGAAAAGGAGATGCATATTGTATTTTTTTTTTTAATCCAGCTAACCATCATAGCATCTCATTGCTTCTTGCTTCAGGAAATCAAGTTTCCATGTCAGAGTAAAATGTCCTCAAAGATGAAGCATGAGTTCCTGACATAACATTTTCCACGCTCCTTCCTCCTGCTGTAGTTCTTTCAAACATGTTCTCTTGGTCATGAAAGGTGTCTTTGTCAATGAGATAGGAACTTCTAAGCTCCTCTGACATTTCTGCTTTCCAGTTCTCAAAAAGCATTGCCTCACTGTGGTATCTGTGGACCACGTCTGTTTCTGTTATTTATGCAGGGTCTAAGATGATGCTTCTCTAAAACACTGTACAGCTTGTGACTGCTGTGCCCTCAGTGAGTACACAGGCAAACCATAAGCATTAAGCACTACACCCATTATGTAGTATTGGTTGTTCGTGAAGCTGAAAGTGGATCTCTTCTTACACTTCCTGACTCTTATACTTCCAGGTATTTTCAGATGAGACTGTTCTGCTAACTCGTTTCATTATACAGTTTTAAACTATATGTGGTTTTGTGCTGTTATGTTTTCAAACTTCACACACTTCTTGGTTTAAAAAGTAACTCCTACTCTACCGTTTCCTGTTTAGCTCTTTTCCTTGCTGTCTTTACTGTCTTTATCTCTTATGTAAAAATAAACACAGATTCTTCCTTCTGTGCCCTGATGACTGCAGCAAAGAAAAAAAAGGCACTACATCCCAGCTGAGACCAAAGACTCCTCTGCTAGCCATCTTTCCTTGTAGAAGTTGACATGCCAGAAAGTTTGAAGGTAGAGCCAAATAGAAAAGGTCTGTTTTGGCTGGCATGACTAGAAAGCATGCCAAGTCATTGAGGTGACTGTATACATATAGAAAAATAAATACATAAAATGATATATAGGGTCACTTTGACCAAAAGTCATGCCAAAATATTGTCACTGTCTTGGCTCTGCCATTTTAATGGGTTTTGTAGCCTAGCCAAAACCAGGCACTCCATTAGCAGCTTCATTCACTTGCTCTTCTCTGTGCAGGCAGAGCAATAGAGCCACTCAAACTCCAGCTGCTCAGCATAGCAGGAGGTTTGCTCTTTCTGTTTTGAACCCCTCTGCTTGCACTTTTTGGTTTTCTCACTTTTAAGATAGCAATGAACCTCCTGATCACTGGACTACTCAGAGAGGGGTGCAGTTATGAATGTCTCTGAGGTCAGCTGTGTCCTAGCACTTTCCTTTCAGTATCTCCGCAAGACACTCTCTTCCAGTGAAAAATCTTTACTCCAGTTAGTTATTCCTGCTGGTTTAAAAGTTCCATGCAGACATCTGAATTTGCTTTTCCTGCTTCCCTCACACCACCAACTTTCCTCCTCTGCTTTTCGAGGACAGTACATGCTGGGCACAGTGACATTTCCCTTCTCAGTGGGGCCACCAGGCACCAGAACGGTATAAGATAACATGGTAGTGACACAATACATGATGCAATGTAGCAATAGAAATATCTCACTTTGTTCTCATGGGATTAATCTGATGAATATTCTGCCAAATGATTTCTGCAAATGCAGTCAAGGAGCAACCACCAAGCCAGGGAAAAATACCTGCCTTATGTTTTACCTAGGATGCTCAGCTTTGCTGAACAGAGATGGTTTAAAATATAAGCCCCCATTTGTCGTCCAAAGAGGACTTTTACAAATTTTGCTGTAGTGTATTGTGCTCTGACAAGCTGTAAAAACAGAAAAATATCTCAGGTTCTTTTCACATGTAGATTTCCCAAGCCCATGCTACACCAGTGAACTCCTGCTGTATAAAACACAGGGATGGAGATGTCTTTTCAGAGAAAGTTTCACAGATATTAGCTTAGCAGGAAGAAACACAGTAATTCCCAGCAAACATTCTAATTCTCTGGGATGGTGCTCTGGAATGCACATCTGGTCTTCAAGAGCTATGTTTCTGTGTTAAATACCTGTGAATGGGTATACCTGTGTCTGTATTCAGCCATAAGGTTTTATGGGAAAGTCCTCATAAGAAGAAAAAGCACGTTATTATCAAAGATTAAGAAATAAAAGCTGGAATGAATCCAAACGCCCTCCTCTTTTATCTGCCACCTCTGAGAGCTGGGAAGAGCTTTCTTACGACTCTGATTATGCCATCTTAGCATCATATTTGCCCCTTGTACCTCTCTCTTTCACTTTCTCTCCCACCCTTATATTTATTTTGCTTCATTAAATGCAGTATGAGGACTTTAAGCTGCTATACATGCTGTGATCTCTTCCCCTGCCATGCTTTTGTGGGGTGTTAACATGGCTGATGTGTTTCAGCCCATTTAGAAAGAGGGACTTTTTGCATCATTGTGTCCATGTTGGGTGTCTACACTCTGCCAAAGCTGTATATTAGGTGACAATGCCCTTTTTTGGATTTTGAAGAGCTTGGTACTTACTGGCTCTTGGAGAACAGTTATTGTGGTTTTTAATTGCAACCTCAGCCAAAGACATACTTTTTCACTCATTTCTGTTTATCGCCCTAGTCCAGCCTTATTATTTTTCTTGCTATATCATCTTGTTTATACCAGACATTACAGGGAGAAGTATTGTCAGACTTATGGACTTTAGTAGCAGAAGAGTTTGCCATCTGACTTCTTTCCTAGCATAAAATTTTCAGGAATTTATTCCTTTTTCATGTTGAGTGAAACTGAACCTTGGCTTTTAGAAGAACACCCAGTATTAACAGAAACATCAGGAATGTCAAGGGTGGAGGTTCCATCAACACCCGTAAGAAGCTTCTTTCAGTGGAAAATTATCTTCACTACTAAAGTTCCAAAATGTCTAATTTTGCTTTTGAATATTTGGCTGTTCTTTTTACTGTTTGAGTTGTCATACCTCTGTATAAACCACTTCCATAGCTTAAAAAAAATATGATTATCAAAAGGCCAGTGAATTCCCTAGTTCCCTGCAGGCTCCAGCCACACCACAGGTTTAAGCGAAGTAAAACTGGGGCAGTTCGCATCTGAGCTTTATTATGTATTAACAGCCCGGGGTTAGAGAAGCTGCTCTCGAGTTTGACCTAGGGCTGGAAAGAAAGGGAGCAAAAATCTCCTGGCGCATGACTGAGCCCGGTGCGCGGTGCTGTGTCACCCGTGTCGAGGTGCTGCGACACCCACGGCCCCTCCGGCCGCCGCTCCCGCAGCCGCTCATGTTGCGCACACGGCGGGGGACACCTAGCGGGGCCTGGGGCTGCTGCGGAGGGTGCCCTCGGAGCCCCAGCACAAGAGCCCTGATGTAACCTGCCTATGCATCCCGGGAGCCGCAGCTGCTCTTTTAATGCTCTGTTTAGTTAATGCGGAAGAACGTCTCTGAAAACCGCAGTGACTTCCACAGGTGGCTGCCTGCACTCCGTTTAAGCCAAGACTCCCACCTTAAACATAAGGCTGCCCACTGGTGAATCAGACACAGCCTGTGTCCTTCTCATCATCCCTGACAAACAGGGAGGGCTTTGGAGAGCACACGTCAGGAAAGCATGATGGCATCCTTCACCATGACTGCAGAGAGCAGGAGAGGAAAGCTCACTCAAGAAATCTCCCATCTCTCCCCAGTCATCCCCACTGAGATGTGGCTTCCAATCCCGTGAAAGGTACTGCTTTCTCTCTAATCCTCAGTATTTGCTACTATAGGGAATATTTTTTGTTGCCTGTGAGATGTATTTTGCAGCGTAAGAAACAATTTTCTGCAGCAAGGCTGCTTCTTTTTTTTTATGGTATGTCTTTCAGCAATAACAGCTCATCCTTTAATAGGATAGTAATTACTTGTTTTACTATTACAGTACAACAGTGGTTGCTCCCTTGTAGTTGCAAAAGTTGTTTCATTTCTTACTCCTCACAAGCCCTTACCTGGTTCCCAATTCCCATAGTCTCTGAGCATCTCATACTCTCAACTTTCTTTTTTTATTCTTGCAAATTAATCTTTTTCTCCCTAATCTACATCCAGAAAAAAATAGCATATGACTCAGAACTGACATCTGAAGTTGTGGGCTAACAGTCTAGTTCCTACCTTTCCAGATGCATGATAGACCCTGCAAACAGGCATGATAAGCAAAATTCTAAAACTCTTAAATAGTTTCTAGCAAAAATACAGGAAAACTATAAGAAATGAAACCTATTGTAGTTCAAAGAACAAGGCCAACAACTCTAGTATAGTTTTTAGACCACAGCTTCTATACAAATATTTTAATACATTGACTGCATAGTCCTTAAAGTATCACAGTGTGTTACTGCAAACAGATTCTCTTTTTTGTAGAGAAAAGAAAAAACAAAACCAACCAAACAAACAACAACAACAAAAAAACAAACAAACAAAAAAAAAACCAACCAACCAAACAACAACAAAAAAAGTCAAGAAATACTCTTTCTTAAGAGGTCAGCCAGAAAAAGTTTTCTGGTATGGGATCCAACTTCTCAGACTGCCTAAAATCTCAACATCCAACCTACAACAAGTACGGAATGATGGTCACCTTCCAAGGGCAACTTTTCCTAAAACAAATGCCCATGATAGCTTAAATGAACCAACCTGGAGACAGCCATTTGTTTCCACTGAGGCCAAGCAACTAAATTAGACACCTGACTTCAAGATGTCAATAATGAGGTGGTATGGGGGCATCCCAGTGCCTAAGAAGCCATTACACTGAGTGGCTATTGTTAGCATGGATTTCACTCAAAGCTTCTTTTTTATCCCCAGTGAAGGACATGGAGAACTCAACCTTTCTCCTAAGAGTTGGAAAATCAATAGAGGGAGCTCCCTACACACTGTCCTTCCCAGACAAGAAACTGTTACAGCTCACTTACCCTAGCTAGGAGGCCTCCTCAAACCAGCCTCTGTAAGCTACTGCATATGCACAGAGGACTGGTGGAATGAAAGGCTTTAAGAAAAGGCAAACCACCCTTTCATTTTTCCTGCGAGCCAGGGAAAGAATATGGAAAGAACATGCAGTAAACCCTGGAACTGAGCTCAGTGATCTCCATTAAATTTCAGGTCACCAAAGGTCTTCTAGGCTTTACAGCAGGGTAGAGTGTGCTGGCTAGCCCTCAACTCCCTTCAGGATCTTGCAGCATCAGGAAACTCAGTGGAGTTCTCCTGTATTGGCTGTGTTTGGGACGTTTGGCAGGCTATGGCAATTTTCCACACTGCTTGGCATTGGTACTTGTCTGATACACCTTCAAATACTGTGATAGAAACGTGTAAAGCTTGTGAAGGTCTATGGGGGGCTTAAGAAGTATCTTCATTCATAGCTTGTGAACAGAAGGAAATTATTTCCATGAAGATCTGCTGAGTCTTGCTTGGATGCCAGAACAGGGAATTATACAAAAGAAAGACCCGGAATCCTTCCTGACAGGGTGAACTTTGTTCACTGGTACACAGGGAAGGGATTTCTCATAGTGAAGATGGCACCTGCAAAGGCTGCTTGGAATAGATTACCATTTCCCTTGATTCCTAACAGTGAATTCCTAACTGGATTAAAAAAAAAATAAATAAATAAATAAAGTGATTCTGAGTGTTCAGAAGGCAGCAGGATGGGGTATGAACATCTGAGGTTTTCCAGGGCCCTCAAAAGAAAGGAGCTTACATGGTGAGGACTGAGGTTTATTAGGTCAGAAGGTACTGTTGGAGACACCAGGCATGCTTTAGAATTATAAATCCTCAGCATTTATCTATAGAATAACATAGGGGAATTAGGACAAGCAGAAGACTTCATGGACTCATCATTCAGCCAAAGTCTGGTGGAGGGGCTTCCTCTCCTTTTAACACTAAACAAACTCTCTGTCATTCTGAACAAAAATGTCTTTGAGAGGAAATTATCATTAAGACAAAAATCAGTAAAATTTTACTTACTTTATCACAGAATAACTCTGGAGTTTTGAAAAGAAAAACTAGATCCTTGCACTTCAAAATGCCATTTGCCCCTCTATGCCAGGATGTCCCAGAGCAGAGTCAGCATGAAGTTGTTTTGTTCCCATCTTGTGAGAGTGGGGACAGACTAGTTTCACACAGCCTCTGCTGAAGAACAGATATGAGAACCCTGAGAAAAATTAATCTGTCCTGTTAACCTCCCTGTCCTGCAGAGTTTCAGTTTTCAAATAATTATACAGCAGAAGCATTTTCTGGAATACTCACTGGTCTCTGTTAGGGCTTCCTTCACCACCTTGATACGTAAGTTACACGGAGAGATATTACAACTTCATTTCTGTGGGAGAACAACAAGGCTTGAGAAGCTTAAGAGCATGTCCTACATTTTTAACTCATGACCTCTATTGCTTGTTTGTTTTTTATTCCAAATTGAAAGTACTTGACAGCTATTCTGATCTCGGGCTACTGATAATGTGCCTGCAGCTGAAATGTCACCCAATTTAAAGGGGATTGGGTGTAGATATCAAAAGCAAAACAATCACTTCTCTCTTTGACTTGATCTCTGGGGCATCCAACCCAGATTAAGCATTATCTGAAGTATTTGGTGAGTGCTTCCACAGATGTGCAGTTCCTTTTGAAGAACTGTCTCAACCATCTTTTAAGCCTTGGGTATAAAATAAACTTCAAATCTGTTACAGCTTGAACAAAAAGCAAAGCTGCCAGCCATTCTTTCCTTTAGAGACCACTGTTTACTGTAGAGAGTTTTAGCCATGTTTTAATTTCAGAATTTTTAAAATATGTATTTTCTGAGAAATAAACATAGATGACTTAATTGTAAATTAAACCCAAATCCTCTGGCTGCTAGTCCAGGTGTCTACCAAGAAGGCCAACTGTCTTGCAAGTTCAGCTGTATCTCCCTGGCTGCCCTATAGCCAGGACAAGCTCTGTTTGTGTTCCTCTAAAAAATACATATATTTGCTGATACAGGCATCAGCAAACCAGAGCTTACTGTGTTAGACTTTCTGCTCCCAAGGAGTGTCACGTGGCTGCTTGCCAGCATGATTACATCCATATTTCTGTCGGTATAGAAAAACCCATGCACCAGTGCTGAGCAACAGAACTGAGGCTGGCAGTCAGATACTGTGTGGTAGGTTATGTCCTGGAAAGGCAAAAGAATAATCCAAAATTAAATCAGCCAGTAAACCTGCAAGTGTGGCTGGAGAGGGAGTGGTGTGGGTGAGATGGGTGACAGCAGAGTTAGTGTATAAACACCACACGGGATTTGCAGGCAGGTCTGCGTACTAAGGCAATCCTCCTTGCCAAACTCAATATTACATTCTTAGTTTTAAAGAATTTTTTTTTTTAGCAAAAATAAATGTGGTAGATGAACAGTATAAATTTCAGCAGCATGGAAAATAGCCAGGTGAGCCAACAAAAATCGTGCTACTTCTTTAAAATAGAAGATCATTACATGTCAGTCAGCACATGCAAATGGGAAGTATTTGAGTGTATTCCCACTTGACCCTAATCTGGCAGAAGCTTTTACCATCATTGATGAGACTAAATTGGGCATAATAAGCATGCAAATGATAATCCAGAGTACAGTAAGTCAGCAATTCTGTTGTGTGTAATAATGATTAATGGATAATTACTGTAACACTAACACACGTCCGTAAACTCTGTGAATTACTAACTAACAAGGAAAAAGATGCAGCCCTCTCAAATCCACATGGCACAGTGCGAATGACCTGGCTGCTCCCATGAAAAAAGCTCAGTGCAAACCACTATCAGCAGAAGTCTTTGCCTCCACAACAGATATCAAAAGTTTTGTGAATAAGCATAGATGCAGCGGCAAACACAGGTGGTGTCATCACAGCATTGTTGATGCTTCTCTTACATCAGGAGGGCAGTCATAGGCTACAGAAAAGAAGCTGGACCATTATCTACAGTGTTTATTCTGTCCCAGTCATTTTATTCGCAATGTCTGGAGCCACTTATAGAATCATATTCCTGAGCTGCCTGTAGAACCATGTTCCTGTGCTGGTCTACTTATGAATAAATTTGAAATTTTTATTTAGATTTTATACCTGACAAAATTTATACTCCATGTACTGATACACTACTCAATGCAAAGACCAGCTTCAGGTATTAAAACATGTAAATAATTGACAGAGGCACAAATTCAATGCCACCTAAGTGTATTGTAACACTCCCATAAGAAACCACCACATCAGTAAAACTTTGCTACAAAAAAGACCTTGTGCAGGGAATAACTATTTGACTCAGTATGACAGAAAGATGACAGAAATTATGTTGACACTGTGATCAGAAACTCCTGTTAGTGCAAGAGCTTAGGAAAATGAGCGTCGAGCAGTGGTAGTGAAATAACTAGATTCAGTTTAGAAATGGATTTCACCAATAATCATAGGAAAGAACAAATCTTTTCATGCATTTTCATACTGTTTTCATACTGCATGACCTTCAGGAGGCCAGAGGAAGACATGGTGACAGACATACCCAGTAACTTTTGGGTTTTTTATCACCTTTGAACAAGTATTTATTCTGGTGGACAAAGATGTTTTATAGTTTTTCTGTACAGAGTGTGTCTCACAAAGTAACACTGATGGCAGGCAGCAGAGACCTCTAAAGCATTCATATCAGCCACTGCATAACATTTTCTGAAAACAGTGTCCAAGACTTTCAGTAACTAGCCTGCTGTCCTTTATCATCTGGACGATGTTACTGTACTCTAAAAGACTTCTGAAGAATGTGAAAAAGACTTATCTACTGTATTAACACAACAGGACTGAAACAAACTTTGATGAATACCACTTTCTGTGCACAGAACTGGCTTTTATTGGGCAAGTTATTCCTTCCATTTGAATGAAATTTGACATGGTCTTTACAAAACATTTTTGTTCTTCAGAAATAAATAAAGGTGTGCAAATCTTATCCCTATCATTGTTGTAAAATTATTAAAAATATTACTCTGAGGAACCCCAAAGTTGTGCTAGATCGGTGCTGCAAATGTGTTTGAAATTATGAAGATCATGGATAGCCCAGGACTAAGGCTGTTGGATCCTGGATTATCTACTATTGATGTCTTAGATGATGGACCAGAACAGGATATGTCCAACTTCATTAGAACAGCATGGAGAAAGGCACTGTATTTGCTCAAGAATTTTCAAAGCAGAAAAGAGTGAGCAGTCTCTTGTGACCTCCTGCTGCACACAGACCACAGCCCTCTGACCACAATGTGAACAATGAACAGGTCCAATGGCCAATAACACTGTATATTTTTATATATGAGACAGACCTATAATACTGTATATTTTTATATATGAGACAGAAGGGATGTGGAAGCTGGCTGCTGGTCTATTCTTTGCCAGCTACGCTGATGGATGATGACAATGCACTCATGGCACAAGCATACAGGCCAACTGCAGCTGCAGGAAAGCAATGTGAAGAGCTTTGCTTAACGTGTCTGACTCAATAAAAACAATACGGTTTTCTTACACCAAGATGGCTTAACAGTTCCAAGCCTTGAGCCAGATCCACTGTCACACTTCTGTAATTCCAGAGTAAACCATCTCTACAGGGCAAACGTGTTATACAAGCTGTTTATCAACTTCTTATTCAGGTGAGTCTAGTTGAAGGCATGTCCACATGGATCATGATGATTTCAATGGGTTATGGGTACAAAAAAGTGTTTATCCAATCAATGCTGATGCCAGGACTGGATTCTCAACTAAAAGCTCCTTTGAAAGCTTGTGTTACTTGCCAGTCCCATGACAAGGCAGTTGCTGTTTATCTGTCTTTTCAGTGCATTCCCCTACTTGAGTAGTGGGAAACTCTTGGTCCTCCTACCTAGTGTAGTACGTTCTTATTTTACTTGAGCCTCTCCAGTACTAAATGCATGCATGAATTCAAAGTAGCTCAGCATCCTACAAAATCCCAGTGATCATCTGCATGGACGGGAAGCTAAAAATCTTTTGAAAAGAGATGAGATTTCAATTATTTTTCACAGAATCAGTTTGTCTTTTTGTTCCAAAGTTTTTAGCAACCTCATAAGTGATGATCAAGCCACTGAACACTGCAATAAAAGAAATCCCTTGCAAAAGGAATCAGCTTTCCTTCCATGAAAAGGAGGGAGCACTGTTGCCTGACCTGTGGTGCCAAACAGCATCAAGAGCCAACCAGCTCTTCCCAAAGAAGAAGTGCTGGAACCCTTTGCTGTGTTGATTGTCCTCTCCTCTTGTGTCCTTGGCAAGCTTTAGGCTGATGTGGGCACTGTTAGACTGCCTCCATCTTTGGATCCCATCACGATGGTCAGTTAAGTTCTCACTAGAGAGCTCTCTCAGAACCAAGGTTGCACAGAAGACCCGAAAGTGATCTCAGCTCCAACAGTGACAACATTGCTTCTGATGAAGAAGCACTTTTTTCTGAGCTAGGTGGCTGAACCCTAACCACCTCATTCCATAAACTACAAGGGCACACAGCAAGCTGGAAGCCTGCAGGTCATCCATTCCTGGAAAGCCACATTGGGAAAAAACAAGTTTTTCTAAAGAAAAAAAAATAAAATTAGAAAAAATTATCAAGACATCCTACACAAAGTACTGAGTATTTGCACAACAGCTCGGTGAGAAAGACAATATACAATAAACTCCAAGAGGTCTCTGAAGACTTGAACTCTCAGTGCTGATGAGAAGAAGCTAGAAAGGTGTTGAGATGGCTCCAATCTTTATATTCCTGGCTGGGAGTGAAGGGACATTCTGAGTGTGCTCCAACAGATAGAGCAACCCAGGAGTTGCTAGAGCAGGGGAGTCATGTGTGTGTCTATCACTAATACAGTGAAAACCAACCTCCAGACAGAAGAAGGGGGCATGAGGGGGGAAACAAAAAAACCCCAACAAATAATAATAATAATAAAAATTTAAAAAAGGCAAGTTTATTTTATTTTTTGCAAGAGCAATTTTTTAATCCAGATGACTAGACAGACACTTTCACCATCAGTGCAGTCACCTAGACAAGGGTTTGGTGCCCAGTGGGGCACTGTGCCAGACATCTCGTTCCTGGCAGCAGGAAATAGCTGGTGCCTTAGATCTGTGGGTAGCTGCAGCCTGGGTGTTGTGATGGGTCTGGTGATACATTTATATGTGCAAGATGCACGTAAGAGAAACTGAGGTTGTAGTTAATGCTGTGGGATCCAAGAGGTATGTTCAGCTCTCAGCGTTGCCAATCTCTGCCTTGCATGTTCCAACCTTTTTCCTATTCACTCACCTCGCCTATTTAGTCTATTTGTGAAATTGCCATTGCTAGTCCCAGGCCCAGCACTATTCCACTGTTGCCTAGGGCCTGTAATAACAGAAAATAATAACAATCATAATCTTAGAAACCAGAATTTGAAAAACAAATGCATTTCCAGAGGTGCTCTGGTCAGCTTTTTATTTGTGTGTGCAACTCCCTCGGTGCTGGTATCAATTCTACATTTGCCCTGGTTAGTAGGACACAAAACTTTGTGTATTCAAAAAAAATTCACATAACTCTCTGTTTTTTTGTATAAGTGAAGTGTAAAAGACTTTAAAAACATCAGAGTGGAAAAAAAAAAAAAAGAAGAACATAGTCACCAGAATATGAAAAAACTGCTTTTTCTAGACACCCTGGTTGACTTCCAAGCTGCATCTGACAGCTAGAGAAACACAGTCCATCATGGCTGTTTTTCCATTTCCAATCCTTTCCCTGAAGCCCTTAATTCTGTAAAACATTCCCTCTGTGTCCCCCTTACTTCATCCTACTCCTGACTTGCTTAAGTGATGCATCTGAATGGTCTGAGCTGTGTGAAACACAGCTTTGTACAAGCCTGATGCCAGGGATGGACAGAGAGACTCAAACAAACTTTTTTTTTTTTTTATTTTGCAGGTGTCATAATTTGGGAAATACATAGATGCTGAGTCTGTCACACTTGATCCACTAGTCTTTGCAAAGAGTTATTGACATGTGTGCACATGATTGTATAGAAACATGCACATACAGGAGAAAAATTGGGGAAAATTTTAGAGCTTTCCTTTCTATTAACCTGATCTTTCAGCTATATCTTACTAACCTTAAAGGAGTGGATACCCAACAGCTTTGGGGGAGGGGGGGGGAGGGGATTTGTTTTCCTTTTAAAAACAACATATATATTTTTTATTTATTCATGCTGTATGTTCCAGCTCTAATAATAGCCTGTACCATGTCAGACTTTACTGAAGACCTTCCACTGGTTTAAGAATTGTTACACTCCATCAAGCCACAATCTGCTTAGTCTAATATCTTGACAAGTTGTTTCAAAGGAAATTCCTGAAAATGCCAGTGGTAATCAAATTATGGAATAATCTCTCTCTAAGATTCCACCTTCTTTTTAGCCATTGGCCTATGTCCTTATTCTTTCTGCTCTCCCTTTTCAGTATTTATGTCAATA
Organism: Oxyruncus cristatus; assembly: GCA_013399855.1. Taxonomy (NCBI): domain Eukaryota; kingdom Metazoa; phylum Chordata; class Aves; order Passeriformes; family Cotingidae; genus Oxyruncus; species Oxyruncus cristatus. The sequence continues at coordinate 455,001 of VXAY01003858.1, read as the reverse complement.
AACAAGATCAGATCCTCATTGGCTGTCTAAGAGAGCATTGCTCAACAATTCCAGCTGAGATGCATCGTTTCATACCAGATGAAGAGACATTTTCCTCTCCTTATTTGTGCCGATCATTGCCATGGTATCAAAGCGTTCACTGGTTGGTTAGTTTCGGACACTGCTAGTTTACTAACGGATTTCATAGACATATCTGCTGGGATCTCATTTATTAATTATCAAAGTTCATTTTAAATGCACCATAGCTCCTGTAAGTGGTTCATGTACCCTTCCCAAGGGTTGCCATGCATGCACCTGGTGGTCAGTGTAACCCTGCTCACATCCAAGAGCTCCACTCGCTGTTCACCTCTTTCTGCAGCATCCTCAGTAATGATATTCTACAACATGGTTGTACCTATTTCTCTCTCGGCCTATCTAAGCCCAGTCATTTTTCCTTTTTCTTATGATTTTGTCCGTTGGTCCATTTCTAATTGTTGACACCACTTTTCTTCTTGTTCTGTGACTGCTTAGTTTCTTGAATAGCCTCCTGTGAGAGATTTTGTAAGACACTTTTTTGAAAGCTTTGGCGATCTTCTCCTGAGCAGAGGCTATGACATTATGGCAGAGCCAACCAGTACCTTGCCCCCCTCTCCCTACAAAATCTGCCAAGGTGAGAAGAATGGAGGGGACTGAACAGCCATTGTATATGTGCTGGCTGGCATAGCCTCCTCCATCTGATAGTGCTTTCCATGGACATTGTGGCTGCATTCACTTTGGCTGAATTTTGAGGGCTATTTTTGGAAGGTTTAAAAACCTCAAGGGACTTACTTTTATCCATGTAAATGGTCTTGACTTTAATTTATTAAAGAGATAAAAACAAGTCCCCTCTGCTTAACTTTAGTCAGCTTTCACTCAGTATAAAGAATTAGAATGGCTGGAGCAGAAGCCAGGTGGGTAGAGATTCCTGGTTTGCTAGGATTGCTCCCCCGAACCATAACAGGATCAAACAGCCTGAGAGGAATGAATGGGGAAGATGATGCTACCTGTGACCAAAGGACTGTCAGACAATGATGACGGCTTGGGCGGCGACTAAAAGTCCTTTAGATCTTCCATAATACTTTTCTCCATGTAAGGAAAGAGGTCAGGAGAAGAGAATAGGTTTGGGGGAGAGGTGGACCAAGGACCAAAGAGGGGAGTTGTGGAGTATTTCCAAGCACACAAATGCTTGACCTGTAAGCAGAGTCGCTACAGTGAAAGCAAGTCTTGGGGACCTTTAGAGAGCAGAGTGACTATAATTTGTCAATACTCTGTAGTACAGAACATAGGCCATTGAGCTGCTACTCAGTAACTCTGGGTGGATGGATTGTCCAGAGCTTTAAGTCTCCTCTAGTCAGGTATACTGGGCTGTGTGGACACATGAACATAGAGAGGTGTACCAGTACGGGTTGGGGGCTCTATGAGAGAGCAGGTCTGCAGAGAACAACCTGGGAGTCTTGGTGGATGACAACTTGACTATGAGCTGGCAGTGTCCCTGCATCCAGGAGGGTCCATAGTATTCTGGGGTGCATCTGGAAGAGTGTGGCCAGCAGGTTGAGGGAGGTGATCCTGCCCCTCTACTTGGCCCTAGTGAGGCCACATCTGGAGCGCTTTGTCTAGTTCTGGGCTCCTCAGTTCAAGAAAGACAAGGAGCTGCTGGAGAGGGTCCAGCAGAGGACCACAAAGACGATGAGGGGTCTGGAGCATCTCTCTTATGAGGAGAGACTGCAGGAGCTGGACCTGTTTAGTCTAGAGAAGAGAAGACAGAGGGTATCTCATCAGTACTTATAAATATCTCCAAGACAGGTGCCAAGAGGATGGTGACGGCTCTTTTTGGTGGTGCCCAGCAAGAGGATGAGAAGCAATGGCCATAAACTAAAACACAAGAAGTTCCACCTCAGCATGAGGAAGAACTTTTTTATGTTGAGGGTGGCAGGACACTGGAACAGGCTGCCTAGGGATGTCATGGAGTCTCCCTCTCTGCAGACATTCAAAAACCACCTGGACATATTCCTGTGTAACCTGTTCTAAGTGGCCCCGCCTTGGCAGGGGGCCTGGAATGGATGACGTCCAGAGGTCCCTTCCTAGCTAACAAGCTATCATGCATTATTCCCTGCGTCTACATATAAGATCAATAAATCTGTCTTTAAGTAAAAAAAAAAATGTTTTTAATGTGTGAAGACGCTGTTTTATTTGATTGATTCTTACGCTAAAGACCACTGCCTGCTGTGTTCTATTGGCACGAAGATACTATTCCCACATGTACAACCATGACCAGCTTAGAGCCAGCCAGCTTCATTAAGCCACTCCTTAGTAACTCTAATCCTGGTGTTACATATTCCCTATGGGACCAGCAGGCAGAACCTGTCCTTTTCCCAGAAGGCCAGTATTTTCTCTCAACTGTTTTCATTTCCATTTTTTAAAGCCCACATGTGAAAAGGTGAGATTAATGTGGCCTAACTGCGGCACTCAACCCTTTAGCTTTGCTAAAGCTAATGGGAATTGCTTGGGGCTGCAAATGCAGCAGTGCACAAGAAAACATGAGTCTGGGCTTAAAAACAAGTATCCTATGGCCTCTGCATATGCCTGATCACAGAAGTTCCCTCTGGTCTTAAGGCATTACCTAAGATCAGAATTGCACCCAAAAAACTGTAGAAGTGAATTTTTAAAATATCTAAAACCCTGCATTAGTACAATTCTGCCATTAATGCCACTGGTACTTTTCCAACCTGTTAGGCACCTGTACAACCTTTGCTGTGCCATACTGCTGGTCTGTGTGTGTAATGTGGATGCAGAACTGCGGAAAAGCATTCTGGAACTTTTTACACCTGGAGACCCTTGGTCTCCTGAAGCAACAGAGAACCAAGAGACCTTGGGTGTAGCCAAGGCATGCAGCAATATTCCAACTCACGGGCTCAGAATACAGGATTCCCATTCATGACTTGCATCTGGATCACCCACTATCTGCATCCTCTATGGCCACTTTGCCTTAGCGAAATCTCTGTTCCTCCTCCAAGACATTAATCACAACACACAAACAGTAATGATTTTTAATGACATGGAAGTTCTCATATCCCTACAAAAAGACCCAGTGTGTTGGTATAAGGTTCTCTGGAGTGAAGGAAAGCTGTGCTGTGCTATCTCCTATAGACAGCTAATCAATTAAGAAAATTCAACTTCAGCAATGCAATTTGTTAATTTCTTTTCAGATGATTGTCTCGAAAACATTCTAATGAGACCTCATGTGACCTAGATTTAGGTAAACAATGAGATAATTACTTAAAAACTACAATGTTGCTGATCTTGGGAGCGTGGCAGTGTTTTTGAGCATGTTGTCAACAACTGGAGAACCCTTTCCAGAAAGTCAGGCTTGAGTGTGTGCTGCAAACAGAAGTGCTGCAGTAAAAACCAGGAGTATCTTCTTGTGGGTGTAGTGAATAGACTAAATTCATGCTGTATCAAAACCCCAAATTAAACTTTGTACTGTCTACAAAAATGACTGTGAGTACAGGTTTTGCAGGGGAAACCTGTAGAGGAGGAAGTGCTGCAAGAACAAGCAGCAGGAGCACAGATGCCTCAGGCTGATTCAAAACTCATCCCTTGGGTGCACTGCCGTCTTCTAACATCCCCCACCCAGCTGCACAAAGGAGGTGGACAGGTCCTGAGAAAATACAGCACAGGGATGACTTCCCAGTTGACCAATAAAGCTTGGAAACGGGAAGAAGGAATAGCAGTGTCCTGCACATTTTTCCTTCAAAACATTGTAAAATTAATACAAGTCCACATGACATACATGTCTTGGTATGTGTTTGTTTTCTTAACATGCTGCAGATAGCTGCAGTGCTCCGTGAACATATGGGGTAGGGTTGTTGTGGCAAATGCTGGGGGTTTGGGGTTTAAAACAAAGTAAATTAGTGCCAAATATGCCTTTCACATTCTTCATGGCAATGCTACACTTTGTACCCACCTCTGAGCCACTTTCAACTGGCTTACGTTTCTTTGGCACAACATGCTATTACTGAGGCAAGAATGAGCATATGTGGCATTTTTAGTCTTTTGTCATGGGAGATTATACTGTGGTTTTAAATAACATAGTAGAGTTTATCTTCTTAAACAAATTTACTTTTCAGCAGAGATTCCTGGGAAGGAGGCTTCCTACAGGTGCCTTATTTGCTGCAAATGGTGTGCCACGCCTCATTTCCTCAAAATTTTCTGCTGTGTTTTTGTCTCTGTAGTAAAAATTTCCACAGCAGGTGAGTGAGGGTGTCTTCTCTCTTGCTCCTTTTAACCAGAAATTTCATTCTGGTTGAAAATAGTTCGAGGTCAGAAATCCGGATTTCATCAAATTGGTATTTCCATGCAAAACCCAGCCTTGTTGTCTGACCTGCTCTGTGTTGCACACGTTGAGGATCTGGCCCATTTTTTGTGCAAGAAATGTTGAAGTTACATGAGGAGACACTAAACCATTTCACACAAGTGCCAGGATCATACACTACATTTCACAGACAAGCAAATGGAGAACAAAGAAGAAAAAATAAGTGATTTGTCCCAGTACAGGAAGATGGGCTTAGAAGGAAATTTTTAAAACATTATTTTGTTTCTTTTTCACAAAGGATTGTTTTATTATCTTGACATTCACATAGTAATGATTTCTATAGCCATGATTTCAGGAAGCCGGAAGATGGAAAGACAGAAGATGGAGTCCGGAGGTGAAAGCTTTGGGGACTTATTTCCTCCAAAAATACAAAGATGGACATCCTCAAATTGTTAAAGGCAGACCTATGATTCTCTTAACTTGCATCTCTTTACTTTCATCTGACCGTTGTTCCTCACAAATCCCCTGATTAAGTCCCAGAATTTTTGCAAAGAAATGCACAATATTTCCAAAGGTTTAAAAGACCCTTCTCATATCAAGTGGGGTTGAGACATCTAATGATAGCATTTTTTTTTCCAGAAAATTCTAATTTACCAGAAATGAAGCATTATACAGGAAAATTTGCATTCAGAGACCTTTTTTCAACATTTTCAACAGCATTTTATAAAGTGTTGAAATTATCAAAATAAAATGTCTCTGGAGTTTTGATGTTCAGAATTCTGGTTCTCCAGCTCAGTGCTACTTTGTTTAAAAATCTAAGCAAATTAAATTCAAAGCCTTTACTCAGGCTGGAAAAAATGCTGCCACATCTGATAACCTGTGCTACACTATTTTTTTGAGCATCAATTACACCATAAAGCAAAGAAAAGTTAGAGCCTATAAGCAAAATTCATCACTTCTCTGTGTCTTGGGTAGTCACTTAAAACAGTGCCAAGTGAGTCTCGAGCATTATTCGTTGTTTATGAGTACCACTGTTCAGCAGAACACCATTATTTAAGTAAAAATATGTTTTAAGGAACAGCTATAGAAAGCTGGTTTTTTTGCCATCTGGAAAAAATGAAGGAGACTGACTTTAAGATATGTTTGTGACATTTGTAATGTAGATATGATGCTGTATGCATGCACAGAACCTGCAGGTAATGGTTTTTCCTTGTGAGCATATGAGGCACTTTTTGGTGATTTATTGAATTGCTTTTCTGCAATGCTAAGGAAAAAAAATTATGAGTGTATACGTAGGGGAGTGAATCTCCCAAAGGTGCTCTCTGCCCCTTTGTGCAGCCCCACCTCAGTGTCCCTGCAAGGTGGCTTTAAGTCCCAGAGTACAGCCAGACACCCTTAATCCCCTACTCGTGGCAGTCCCTCTGCACTGGTTACTGTACTCCACACTGAGCAGGATGAGGCTGAGGCTGCAGGAAGGGGTGCAAAAAAACAGACTTCTGTTTTCTGGCCATGCTTCTGTCAGTCAGAATAGATGATGGTTAAAAAACAAAAACAAGCACATCAAGGGGTATGTAGGATCACAGTGAGTGACAGGTTGGGGTAAGACCTGGCTAAGTCTAGGAAATACATGTTTTTTTCCTGAATAACTCCAAAATCACCTCATTCACCCTGCTGGTATATTTTCCTGCTTTAGCGGGCATTTACTGTTTCTGTCCTGGAGGCTGCAGGCTAAAATGGTGCTTCTGCTCTCCCCTCCTGCCCCATCCTCGTCTCACCCTGGTGTCTGCAATGAAACACTTGGCTGCAAGAAGGGCACCCGGGGGGGGGAGGGGGGAGGGTGTGCACACGTGCACAAGTACATGCTTTCCAGAAGATGCAACTCACCATGGTGTTCTCTTGGCATCTCCTCCCACCGCAAGCAAAGCTATTAGAACCCTGGGATGGAAGCTGTGTCCAGAACTGACCAAATCTCAGATTTCCTCTGGCTCCACTCAAGGCAAAGGCCCAAGAGGAAGCTGTCTCTCCTTTTTCCTCCTGCAGAGCGAGCCTGAACCAGAGAGAAGAGGGAAACTCATGTACTGTGGTTACCACAGGCAGTGTGCACCAAAGATGAGGCAGGAGTGGTGGGAATGGGACTTGCTGTGACTTGTGCCACTTCTTCTACCCACCCACATTCTCACCTGCAGCCCCTACCTGACCTCTGCCAGGCTGCGGGAGCTCAGGGCCTCCCTAAAGCACATGCTGGGCATCTTGGTGCCTGGCTACCAGGATGGATGCCTCTGGTTGGAGGCATCCTTGGCCAGATGCACCTGACATGTTGAGCATGTTTAGTGTAAAAACTCATTTCTGTCCCTAATCAGCAGTAAATTTTGCCAGGAGTATGCTCAAGTGAAGGATCTGTCCCTTACTGTAAGGGCTGAGCATGATTTACATCATGCCTATACATCTGTGAGAGTATTTTCAAGTGCTTACATACTCTCGTGCAATACAACATCATAAAATGAAACAAAAACATTCACGCGTTCTGTGAGAGTAGACAGACGTGGGCATTATCAAATAATCTGGCTGCAGTTATGAATATATAGTAATATTTAAATCTACAAATCTGACTGCTCATATCTAAAAGCCATTATTTACTTTGTACATAAAAGCGCTTTACATCATACACACATAATAAAGAAATGGAAAGTCTGAATTGCTCTACAAGCATAAGACCTCATCACCTTCTAAGATTTAAGAAAGAAAACGTTCACTTGGAAAATTAAACTGGGGCTACCAGGCTGGATTAGAAGATCTAGTGACACATATCACCAAACTCTTTTTTTTTAACAGCACTCTTTATATAATGTGCTTAAATTCAACAGAATTATCATAGTACTCTTTCAAGTGCAATTCAGAATCACAGAATCACAGAATACTCTCAGTTGGAAGGGTTCCACAAGGATCATCAAGTTCAAGGATCATCCCTGCACAAGACCACCCTGAAGAGTTGCACCATGTGCCCAAGAGTATCATCCAAATGCTTCTTGAACTCTGTCAGCCTTGGTGCTGTGACCACTTCTCTGGGGAGCCTGTTCCAGTGCCTAGCCTCTCTCTGGGTGAAGAACCTTTTTCTAATATCTAACCTAAACTTCCCCTGACACAAAATCAGGCCCAAGGAAGTTGTACCTGCAATGAGGTCTCCTCTCAGTCTTTTCTTCTCCAGGCTGAACAGACCAAGTGACCTCAGCTGCTCCTCATACGGCTTCCCCTCAAGGCCCTTCACTATCTCTGTTGCCCTCCTTTGGATGCTCTCTGACAGCTTAATATCTTTCCTATATTGCAGTGACCAAAACCTGCACACAGTATTCAAGGTGCAATGGTTATTCTCAGTGTAAACAGATTTCCACTAATTTACTGCAAGATTCATGTTTCAGAGAAACAATATATAAATCATACAATTCAAAATGTAATGCACCTAATCCACTTCTACACATCCTGATTAATACTTTTGAACCTCCAGCATCATCAGTTATTTTTGAAGTTGATTATTTAGAACTTTTAGCATTTGCTTTAACGCTTGTCTCATCTCTAGGGTGGATTTTCTTAAGTTAAATTTTGTAAATAAGTAGCTAATAACATGGAAGTATCAGCATACCCTTATGTAACAGCAACCAGTTTAGTGACATGATGAGCAAAAGAAGGGTCAGAGAAAAAAGTATTCATGTAGAAAGTGCATCCATTGACAGTTTGGCCTCATGTGGATTTCTTCGTCTTGACCACCTCTGCTTGTGAAACATACAGGGACGTCCCATGCTTGAAACCTCCACCTCTGTCTGATTCGGTTGCTCTGTATTTATGAGGGATTACAGATAAAGGACTGTATTCCCCTCAGTGCTTAAAGAAACTAGATTAAAACTGGGATGAATGGGGGAAAAGAGAAAATAAGCAAAACTTGGTTTATAGTTCTAGTTTCATCACTATGTTTGTGCATTATGTCTCCTGTGTTTAATACTGACTTCTTCTCTGAAGGAAGAAGGATGGCCTTTTAGTTTAAAATGCATGACCAGCAAATCAAGACACTCAGCTTCTAGTTTCAGCTTTGGCACATTTGTTTTTTGGTTTTGGGGAAATTATGTCTGTGCTGGTTTTGGCTGGGGTAGAGTTAATTTTCTTCATGGTGGCTTGTATAGGGCTATAGTTTGGATTTGTGCTGAAACCAGTGTTGATAAATCTGGTTGGTTTTGTTATTGCTGAGCAATGCTTGCACAGTTTCAAGGCCTTCATACTGCCACACTGGTGAGGAGACTCACCAGACTGGGGATGCAAGGGAAATTGGGAGGAGACACAGCTGGGACAGCTGACCTCAATGACAAAAGAGATATTCCAGCCCATATGATCTCATGATCAGTATATAAAGTGGAGGCAAGAAGGCGGAAGGGGGGACATCTGGAGTGATGGCGTTTGTCTTCCCAAGTAACCATTACGCGTGATGGGGCCCTGCTGTCCTGGAGATGGATGAAGACCCCTGCCTGCCCATGGCAAGTGGTGAACATCAGTGAGCAGCTGTTTGGGGCTTAGTTGATGGCTGGGGTTAAACCACAACAACATCCTTCCTACTTACCATGATTTTCACAAAATGTCAGACAGGTTAATAACCTTGGCAGTCAGCATGAGTATTCACCTCCTCACCCCAGTTTATCAGCCCAGGTCCCCAGCAGCCAGTCAGTTAGAGGGATGCTCCATTCCCCTTACAAAGAAACAGGGAACAGGAACCCATCTTCAGAGCCCCGAATTGCCCTCACCTCTTCCTCCTCTGTGACCACAGAGAAACTGCAAACCCTTCCTTTAGAAGCCCAAGGAGGACAGTGTGCCCATCCGCCCATGTCCGCGGGCAGAGCAACATGTTTTCACGTGTAATTGGGAGGAAGTTTATACCTTGAGATTAATCACAGACACTTACTTTTACATTTTTCAGATAAATAAGCTAATGAAAAATACTTGATATTCTAGCAATCAGTTGTAATCACTCCAATAATAACCATTTTTCCCTCATTGATGAAACAGTTTTACATATTTACGGGTCCTACTGCAAAGATGTGAACAACTGAAGTGCACATTTAAACCATTATGTAAGAAAAGGTTTTGATTTTTATAGTACACTTTTTTTGCATAGACTGATGTCCATTAGTTTGCAAATTGGATGCAATTATTTATGTGGGTGTATACAGCATCCAGTCCCTTTACAGAACTTTCACTCATCACATAGAAAATCCATTGAAGCCTTTGGCTTTTTACTTTACTGACCTGAAACTTATCACTTACTTAGAATTCCCCGTATGCCTCACCAGCAGACAGTATCTTCTGGTATCTCAAATGTTAAGCTAAACATCCATTGTGTGGCACACTGTTAACCAAGGGAGGAGGAATGAGATATGAGCCCTTTGAACACAATGAGGAATTTCAGTCTAATTATTTCCCTTTTCCAGGCTCGTGTGCTCCGTTATTGCTGGTGGATCAATGAAGTGTATGTGCAATTTTGAAATAGGTGAGAAGAGTAAGACATGAAAGATCTTCGGAACAAGTGCAATATGATGGATTTCAACTTGTAATTGCTTTGTTTAACCTTTCACAGTCCCACAACTTGTCTCCCATATTTAAAAAAAAAATGATGTATTTCCTCCTGTTTATTATTTGCACTGGGCTACTGAAGAAAAAATAAAAACAGTGAAGTATGCCTCTAAAACAAAACAGTCTTTGCCAGGAATAACAGCAGAGCTCTTGCACCAGTGCCTCATTAGTTTAGGGAAAACAGGTCCCTAAAGAAAATGATGGGGTGTAAATACGTTTAAAACAGTTTAGTCTTACAACTAAAGGGGATGCCAGATTTTTAAAACAGTGGTGGCTCAATGATGCCTTAACACTGTGTTTCACATATCATAAATTTTAGCTAGGTTCTCCAGAATGTTTATAAGCACCATAGAGTGACACTATTACAGACACATACTTTTAACCTGTGAAGTGCATGCGTGGTGTTTGTCATCTCTATGGGGTATTTTTACTAGTGGCAACAACCCGTGTTAGATATACTTGATAGAGGGACAGAAGGATCACTCTGCCCATTGACATCCAACCCCTCTCTGACTTGCTTTGTGTTCACATGACATACACAAACATCACAAGGTCAGTTCAGAGCTGAATCTGGATGAGCGAAGTTCAAACTTGTGGACAAAATCCTACTGCCGACAGAGACTCACATGTAGGTAGCTCACCCAGGTTTCTGAAGATCCTATACCTGGAATCGGCCTAGTAACCACATCCAGTTCCTCCATGCCAGTTCCATGGATCTCAACTGCTGATCTAACTTGTGATGGGTTTTCCCATTTGGAGGGATTCCAGACTTGGATGTCCCCCCTGGAAAGGGTACCAAGACATCCAAAAGACAGGTGCCAACTCCAGCCTAGGCAATGAGACTTATACATCCAGGGTCCTTACACAATTTGAGAAGCTCATCTTTCAGACAACAGATGTCTGAACACAGATAACAATGGATTCATTAGTCAGCCTTTACGATGGAGCTACATAAAATATTGTCTAGAATCACATCAAGCTCATATGAAATATTTGTTTAGGAAAGTAATTTAACAAAAGATAAGCAAAATCAGTCCCAGAGGTTTAAATGAGAAGATTTCCAATAGCATTAAAAAACTAAATATATTATCAACACAAGATCCTTTGATGCTTTTACATCCAGTGGCAAATAAATGTCCTCTGTGGCAAAACCTAGCCAGATGAGAGATAGTAAGAGAGAACAAACCTTCAGTACATTTCAGATCAGGGAAAAAGGTGCCATGCACATCACTTAAATGAGATACCTAAGGCCAAAACAAGTCTGTGATATGCAAACCTCACAGGCCACCACTGCAGCAACTGCTCTCATGTATTCTGGTGAAGCAATAACCCTGTCTTGTGTTATACAATCAGGCAGGAGGCAGTACCTTATTCAAAGGTGATGCTCAGACACATTTTAAATTCTAAGTCTCAGAATACATGGCAAGTGCATTTCTGTGTCCGTTAATAAGATATCCCTTATTGCTCAAGGCTTCAGTGTAGCAATCTGACAGCAATAGGCCCTGTTTCCACTTAACACATAGGAGCAAGACTGCATCCATCCTGAGCTGCCAAAAATTTATGAAGCAAAAATTCTCTAGGGAAAGCCATAACTTTATATAACATTACTGGATATTTACATTTACAGTGGGACATGAGACTTGCCCATTAGCAGATATGTGTGAGAAAATATGTGAACCCAGCCATCCTCGTTGAGCCTGTACATCTGGGAAAGCTACTGCATATCAGATATTTCATCTGAAGGCTTCAATAACTGTTTTTACTGGCTCTAAACTTCCTCTAAGCCAATGTCAGCATTGAAAATTTGATTTTACAATGTATTTGTCTGTTTTGGAGATGCGAATGGAGTTAATACCCGCCACCACCACCAGAAATAAACTCTATTCTAGACATGTGAATATCAGGAGTAAACAGGCATTCAGAGATTCACTCAGACTTCCCATCTTTCAGTTTTGACACCCTAAGATTCTCAGCACAAAGAATTCCCCAAGAGAGTTTGTGGAGCTGTAAAAATTCGGCACTTTTGGAAAAGCCACGTTTTTTTAGGTGCCAATTTGAGCAGGACAGTTTCATACTGAAATTTTTGATTGTGGCTATGGACAAGTTTCTCCCTGCCTTTTCTCAATGGGATGCAGAGCAGAGAGACAGCATGCTCCAGGATAGGGAGTTTTTTATTTGCTTTGTGTACAACACTCTCTTCTACCACAAACACCAAGGAATACAAGAGTGACAGTTACTGCCCTATTAGAATGAAAGTAGAACTAGGTCAAGGTTGGCCATCAGTTTTCCTTGAAATCTCCTTTTTTCTTGCTTGAGTCTTTATGACAATCTGCAGGAAGATTATCTTGTCTTCCTTTTGAAAATCAGCAAGCAGCCACACAGCAGCAAAGGGTGAAAACATTCCTGAGTCTTCTGGAAAAGACAGACCTGCTACCAAAGTAGCAGAAACTGACAGACCATAGCAACCTGCACTAGTGATCAGTAAAGAATGCAGCCAGAGGGCTAGGAAGGGCATTACTGACGAAGAGAAGGTTCCTTAACAAGGGAAATTATACACTGCAGGTGCTTCAAATGGAGTTTGTTCCCCCCACAGTAAAATGAGATTTGTTTCTTGTTACTCTGCTGAAAGACAACAGTCAAGTCTGATTCCAAATCCCAGACCCAAGAGCCTGAGATTGCAGGTGATCCTTAAAATTGTAAAGGACACTTAATTCAACTCTACTTCATGGCTAAATGATAGTTTGAACCTTCATTTAACATTTAACTAGAATAGCCTAACATTTTCCAAGCTTCACTGGGTTTCCAGTGACTAAATTGTACAATAAAACTGAATGAAAAGTGTTAAAGAGGTAGAACTCAGGCTGTATTTGTTCCTTCTCATTTGCTTTTGTGTGTTACTTGGATTTACCTGTAACAACACTACATAAAACGCTGGTGCATGTTCAGCAGTGCCTCTGGAATAAAAAAAATGATGATAGGAGATCTCGCTACAGCTTCTGCTATTAAGTCTTTGGGAGAGCTGAGAAGAGATTGCTCATTAAATAAGTGTTATAAAGCATTCAGCACTGACAGAGTAGTTCAGAAGTAGAAAGTCGAAGGTCAACTGTTCCCACTAGAAAAGTATCCATTGCAGCCAAGTAGTTATTATTGCCTACTGTCACAGCGCCCTTCCCAGAAACGGGGGAGAAGTCTTGGAGAAGTTACAGAAACTAAAGTAACAGTGATTAATCAGGACAGCAGTACATCAAGGAGTCAGGATGGCAAGGCAATCCACAGAGCAGGGCTGTGCCACAGAGGGGAAACTATCTGGAAGCTGCTTTTACTGTATCTTTGTGCCATTCACTAATGAGCATACATATGTGGACTTAGGAAAAAAAGCAGGTTTTGGGTCTGTGTCAGCTGATGAAAGAGTTCATAGAAAAATGAGAGTAATTTTTAATTGCTTCTTGAAGGTAACAAAAAAAAAAAAAATCACTTCCTACATTTTCATCTGTACTTCAGAGTATCTAACATGCTCTACATCAGAGCACACTGTAAATATTTCTGAAAAGCAGAATCTGACTCGTAAATTATTGGCATTCTGTGCCAGACAAGCTTCTGCTAATGTTTAAAGAAGCAGATCACCTGGAAGAAATGTGTTCTACAGGTTGCAGGAGAAAATAAAGAGACAATTAATGGGCATTGGCTGCGCAGCCCATATTGTTCCCATGTTGTTCAGGCCTAAGTTGACTGCCTGCCAATAGATATAGAAGTAACTGTCAACAAGATTTACAGTTACTTTTTCATTTGCACAGTTAAAGTAGAAAGGTTGAAAGAGTTATGTGATTTGTTGAAGGTCTGTGCTAACAACTGATAGACCATAGCATCCTGCACCAGTGGTCGGTAAAAAACACAGAACATAGGCTTCACATTTTTCATGATTCTGTAAGTCATTCTTCATGGCAGAAAGCTGAACTGCCTTCCTATCGTCAGCAACTGTTTTTTATTTTACACATCCACCCATAAAGCCATCCTTCCTGTTGCCAAACTAGGCACCAGGAAAGTTCTAATCCTTCCAGTGATGGAAAAATGAGTATTTTTTATCAAGCTGCACTTTAATGTAATGAAATTAAGGACATGGTATTTCAGCTAGCAGCTCCTGAATTGGCCACTCTTGTATGTAAATGTGAACAGCATTATTTAATTACACGTGTCAGATGCAGTCCGAGGATAAGTATCTCCACTCTGCAAAAATACAAAATGGGAAAGTAAACACCTTCTGAATGTCCAGGAAGTTGTTTTTAATCACGTAATGGCAGAAGGTTAGAATCATCTTTGCAGGAAGCCCTGTCAATAATAGTACATGCGTATGACTGCATTTATCATTCAAACACAGAAAATAGAAGATACAAATTACTCTGAAGGTACAGCCTGGTCCAGAAATCCTGTGACTTTCTTCCACGTTGCAAAATGAATCAACAATTCCACATTAGTGGAGACCCAGGCAGTCAGTCTGCAGATGTGTCCAGGAGATACTGGACTGAAGAAGGTTTCATAAGGTCTTCTCTTTGGTGGCTTTCTGGAATATCTCCAGAGCCTTGAGTATATTCCCTCCTGCATTAGTATATGGAAGGCAATGAGATGCATCATACCATCAAGGTCAAGGATGTCCATTACTAGACTACCTTTTGCAAAAATGACTGTACCTCTCTACTGGCTCCTTCACAGCTCCTCCTGGTCAGCCCCACAGCCCTCTCCTCTTGGCAAATCCTCCCACTGGGGCTCACAGGAAGGGCAGAGGCAGTGCTTCTGCTTTCCTTATTCCCAGCTAATACAGCATCCAACAAGCTTTGACTGCTTCGTAGCTGCATCCCACTGGCTAGTGTTTGCTTTGTGCTCTGACAGTGTAAACTATGACACAAGTGGCTCTTTCAGCCTTTTTTGAACAGGGTCTCCAGTTCCTGAACTCCTCCTGAAGGAGACTGCACGTTGTAAATGAGATTCTGAAACAGTTTGGTGCTATCCACACAGGTGTCTGAAAACATTTCATAAGCCATCTCAGCTGGAAGTAGGCTTATTTCTGTCCCCTAGCAGAGGTGAAGTTCTTTGTCAAGGCCAGTGTAAGCAGAGCTTAAGCTCAGCAGAAATTAGTTGGGCTAATTAACAGACAACTCTCAGTTTGTAGGATGAATCCATTAGGATTTGTATTTCCCACCAGCATTAAAGACTGTGGCAAATGTTATTCATTAGAGTAATTGCTGCGTGATTGTCATAGACATACTGCAGGCCAGAATCAATAGCCTGCAGTCACTAGCAGTGCCAGACACAGAAATTATGGCAAATTTGACGTATCAAATTAAGGCAAATTAGTGATGATGTTGCTGAATAAACGTGATAATGGATTTGGAGATATTTGAAGGCACTTTTTGGTCTTCCACCCCATGGAAAGGAAAAGTGAAATTCCTAATATAACCTCACATATTATTTTGACTAATCATGGGGCTAAGGGATCTAGGGCTGGGATCCTCTGCTTTATAACAAAATAAATACTGAACTTCAAGAGGCTTTTTACCATCCTTGCATTTTTTGGTGCACTTTATTAAAATGAGTAACAGAGGAAAGAGTAGTTCAAGCTTCAGGTACAAAAATCAGAACATAGAACTCCTCAGCTAGAAAAGAGTCAAGTTAACTCTGGACTCTTGAGTGAAACCTGACCAGTTCTTCCTCTAAAATTACCACTGTGAGGTGTGAGGGAGAAAAAGTCAGAAGGATAAATTACATTTCTGCTCCACCACAGAGAAAGTTTCCTTCCAGCAATGCAAACACCAATTCTTAGTTCAAATCATCAGCATCAATGCTCCATGACTCCATTCCATCCACCCTGCAGAATCTTCCAAGAGGGGTACCCTCTAACTTCCCTCTTAAAGGCAATTTTCCTAGGCATGGCTTCTTGGAAACTCTGAAATGTGTGAGTTCTCAGTCATCTGCATGCTAAATCTGCACAACTTGGCACACATTACCCCTACTCACTAATACTTCCTCACCACTCTACTTTTACTTTCCGCACCACACAATGATCACAGAGATTGACAATAGATAACATGAGACCTTCAGGCTGCCATTAACTCAAAGGTGGGTAACACTTTCTCCAGCAAGAACCCACTACAGCCAAATGCTGGGGAAATAACTTTCTCAGAACAACTGTCTACTCTTTTACACAGAAAAAAAAAAGAAGAAGGAAAAAAAAAACAACTAAGAATGTTAAGAGGTTTAGAAAACATGACCTATGAGGAAAAAGCTGAAGGAACTGGGTTTGTTTAGTCTAGAAAAGAGGAGACTGCAGGGGCACGTGATAACAGTCTTCCAGTATGAAAAAGGCTATTGGAGACAGAGATGATGAACTATTCTCTGTGGCCACAACACAGAAGAAAGAATGAAAAGTTAATTTGCAGTAAAGATTTCAGAGCAATGAAGGAAAAGAGGGAAAGAGTTATCAGTTTGTGAGGTCAGAGTGAGAAGTGGTCCAGAGCTTCAACCTATTGGGGAAGACAGTGCAGATCTTTAAGAAGAAACTAGACATATGTGGCTATCGTGGAATCCTGCTGTGGTATTGGAGGTGGGACACTTTATGACTGAGCTTTGATACAAATCAGTTTTGATACAAAAACCCACTGAAGCCAGTGGGTTTCTCTGTCAAATCAAAACTTCAAAATCAAAACAGAAGGTTGCAAATCAGATCACAATCAGATGCAGTTAGAACTAAATTTTTGTTCCTAACCCTGACTAAATACAGAATATTCATTAAAAGAAGCAGAAATTGAACATGGTTTATCTTCAGAAGATAGACCACTTGGTGTGTGACAACATAGAGAGAAGTCTCCTGAGTGAGAAAATACAATTCCTTAACGAGAAAAAACAGTTCCTTGGCAGCAGCAGACCCAAAAAGGCTGTAAGGCTGGTTACAATGCTGTAAATCCAAAGTAACACAGAAGAAATCCGTAGATTTATAACAGCATAATTGTGATCAGCACAGAAGCCATTGTATTTGTGCTTGGGAAATGGTGGTTAAGCATTCAGCAAAGGCTCTGTTTTCTCCCCTAAAGCCTGTCACATGATCCTGTGACACATTGCTGGCTTTTTACATGTTCAGACTTTCTTTTTTTTTCACTTGGAGATTTCAGTCAAGTTTTAGGATGTCAGGAAAAAGATCATGATGGTAAACCATGCATGTGGTTGTTCAAGTGTTTTCAGATTTTATTCTGATATGTTCTCTCTCAAGCCCACTTGCAAAAGTGATGGCTTGCCAAAAAAACCTAGCAGTGCCAGCATACCTAAAGCAAGCCTAGAGGACCTGGAAAGTAGGCAAATACACTGACTACTTGCTCATCTGTATTATACTACACGTGTTCTTAAGTTATGGATGCCTCCAGACCTGTTTTAACCTCTCTGCTGAATTAGTCCTGTAGAGCATGTCTAATGTCTAATTAGCTGTTGTTTGAACACTGCATGGACACCCTCTTAGAAAAGACACTTTTCAACTCATCTGTAGTGTGTACCATAAAGTATTGCCATTCCCTTGAACACAACATGAATAAATGCAAGAGGTAGAAACACTTGGGCACATGGTTTAGTGGTGAACTCAGCGATGCTGGGTTAATGGTTGGACTTGATGACCTTAGAGATCTCTTCCAACCTAAATGATTCTATGATTCTAAACAAAAAGGATTCTGATTTCTTTACTCCTAGGATGTCTTTATGCTCCCCTACCCTCAGCCATTCTCCAAAGGAAGAGTTAATGGGCTTAGGACAACACTTGTGAAAAGGCTGTTGAAAACAGGACTCTAGACCCCACAGAAATCTGCAATTGGATTAACCCTGGATCATATCCATTAGCCTTAGACAACAGTTACCTGAAGTTGTGTTGTTACCAGGTCTAAGTAAATGTGGACTTGTTGTTCCATCTTGCCTTTCCCTTTGTCCTATTCAAAGAGCTCAACTGAATGAGCTACTTGTTTTACAGATAAGAAGCCATTTGTTTTGGTTGTCTGTGATCTTCCTGCTCTTCACCAAAACAATCAAGACCTCCTTTCAGTGTAACTCTGGCAAGTTATGAAAAATTTCCAAGTCCTTCTTGTATCAACAGCATGCTGCATCTGGAGGTTTCTACATAGAAAAACCTAAACAAGCAGAACCCACTTGCCACCAGCCCAGCTGGGGCAAGTTTGCCACACACTCAAATGCTGCTTACCCTGAAGTCATAATACTTCGGGGAAGCAGAAGCTGCAGCATACCATAGGCCCTAGTTCAGATACAAATACATGTATGACCTAGAAACTCAAGACAAGGGTCTTGAAAATTTAAAACTATCAATTGATTTGTTTGATAATTTTTCTCTACCTTTTAAATATAGTGTACTTCAACTTTGTACACATGGCCAGTGTAAACTGAATATGTAACCTTCAAAACATGCAAAAAGTGGGATTTCCAGCTGTACTTAGGGCCCAATTCATCATGTTCTCACTGAAGTCATAGGAGTTATCTCATCCATTTCAACAGGCTAGAGGCAGCAGTAGTTAAAATAAGAGTTTTGGAAAATAACATAGAATGGTAGCTTGATAGCTTGGAAAGTAATTTCCCTTACCTGCTCAATAGGGATTCAATACCTGCTATTTTTTCCCTTCCAGTCCTCTCTTACTGCTCTTAGTTTGTCCTTCTTTTACCTTTCTACCTCCTTGCCAGTCATTTTACTGTTGCACTTACCCACAGGAGAGTCCCAAACTCCCCTCATAAATCACAGAGGACTTCAGATACAAGAACAAAACAAGGGAAGCATAACTTGCACAGAGATGCCAATAGCAGTTTACATGTCAACAGGAATGTTGAGACTGTGTTTGCGAGGAGACTTGGTAATGCCTTAACTCTACTGGTGGGCTTTGCATCAAGTTTTTAATCACACTTTAATTTTACATTTATTATTTTAATCATACTAAATCAGAGAGATTTAATCTTTTAGTTCCAAAGGAGACATTCAGCGATTAAAAATATTGCTATTTTTCATACCCATAAATATATAAGTATGACCTACTACTACGTAGCTTCTTAATCATCAAGAAATGTATTTCATGTGTCCCCACTGATCCATCACATAATGGTAGATGTGGTGAAAAAATAACCAGAGGAAAAAAGAGATGAAAAATTTTATGTGCTCTGCATACACACTAGTGAACAGTACTTGAGAATTAGCTAATTTCTTTGCAGATTCATTACATTCAGATCCAATTAGTTTGCAAGGTGCATGGCTTTTGCAAAGAGGCAGAGCTCTGTGGAGCTGTTATAAAAAATAATTTATTTGCAAAGGGTTGAGGTAATGTGTGGACCAGTACACGAAGTTTCACACTCATATTGGAAAGAGTAGAAACATGGGATTTCCAATCATAGATGCTATGATCATTCCCAGATGGCACCAGTGATACCAAAAAAGGAACCGATCACTCTTCCATGTATTTAAAAAAAATACCATAAGGTGCATGCAGAATGAATATCAAATTAATCTAAATTTCTCCATGTGTTTGTGCAGTCAGATACATAGTCTTCCTGGACACATTGAAGCATATATTGGGAAAAGATCGGCAGGACGGGATTTCTTCTAATTATGATGCTTCACATTAAACAAATCACAACCAACTCTGTGGATGTGTTAATGAAAAAGCAGGCATGCTCTAAGGATGTGAAAATTCAAATGTACATTCAAAATGGTCTATTCTGGAAGGACCAAGAGGAGAAAAATACTTTTAAGTTCCTTAAAATATTTCAATTAGTTTTGTCAGGAAAACACGGTTGTGCCTCTCAGCCTTGCTGAGGTGAAGGCATCATGTAGCAAACCCGGTGCAACTCAGACAATTTTTAGACAAGCAATAAATGTACTGAACAACTGAACTTTGGAAAGTGCATTAACTTTGGAGTTTTAATCAAGTTTGGAAAATTTTTTTTTGTCTGGGATTAAAAAATTAGGAACTCTTTTTTATGTTGAAGCTTTTTATTTAGCAAAAGGAATACTTGTTTTGGGAAATGTTGAAACGTCATTTTTTAATATTCTCTAACAGAGACTCATCAAGCCTTGGTTTTGAACTGGTGTTTCTCTTTTTAAAAATTAACTTGTAAGTCTGCGTGGATGACAAAATACTGGGGTGAAGACCACTTGACTCTAATCCACCAGGAAAAGATACAGCCAGGGAGCCATAAGTTGAGATCTGCCCCCTAAAGGAAAAAAAATTCATTTTGGCCAAAGAGCTCTACAAAGCCCTTCTATTTGTATGCACACACAACCCGAGCTCCAGCCTGGATTGCAAAAGCTCTTTCATTTTTAAATAGTCTCAAAAGTGTGTTAAAAGCTTAACAAAGATGACAAATGTTACTTTTAAGGTTTTACAGCCCTTGAGCACACAGTTTGTTACGCAGAAATGGACCTTTCTATGTTTGTCAAAAGTAGTTCCCATTTATGTAGTATTAGGTATAAAAGTGGCTCATCATTTCTATTAGTGAATGTGGGTAAAATTCTTTATCTCCAGTAATGCAGAAATTTATACCAATTTATCATAATTGATTTTTTGACATCTGTGAATTTCTGATATTTTCCCAGCTATTCCATTTCTGACTTACATATTTTTCACCAAATTGTTCTTCATACACCTTTTTATTATGCATAGCAGTAGGTAAGAGTAGTCCTGAAGAATGCCACAAAGGCGCTTATAAGGATCACGTTACTAGGTCAGGTCCCAATCCTGTAGTCTCCTTGTACCCCCAGGAGAGCTCCATGGATTTCAGCAGCATTTCTCAGCCTGTCAATGTCCACCAGTGTTCCTCAAACTACAGGACCAGCATCTTGGTCAAAGGAGAGAGTCACAAGCTTTTAACGGATCTGCACTAAAATTTTTGTCATACTTTTTATGTCTCCAATGCAAACGCAGTTAAATAACCCATGGACTGCAGGCACTGAATGTTTCACTTAGCTATCCAGGGGTGAATATTACCATTTATTTGGGGACTTGTCAAAGTATTATTTTCATTACACTAATAAATACTGTAAAAGTCAAAATAAAAAATGTTATAAGTTCTGGAACATGTCTTATCTAAATCTATATGATCTGGAAATATTTAGCAAGGGAGTTCAGTAATACAAAACAGAAACAGAAAGGGTCCTGGGTAAAGCCTTAGGGAAATGCCAAACTATTAATTACACATTAAGTGAATGGTTTTTATTTTTTTATTGAAACAGCAACAATTCAAAGTCTATGCTACAGTGCAACAAAAATTATTCCCTGGTATAACCTAACATAGAAGTCTGAGCTATTTTGATCCCTAGAGTCAAAGTGCTTTAAAACATGAAATAAAATTGTGTTGGGATTTTTTTAAATTAGGAAATAGGAGAAAAATTCTGACCCATTAGCACAGAACTTGGCAAACACTAATGATAAATCAAAGCTATGCTCTGCAAATATTCTTCCAAGTTTAACTGTATACTTGCAATTTATTCTTCTCATCTAAATTATTTTCCCAACTTGAATTTAACATTGGTAAATATCACCAATACTGCTAACAGTTCTGATGAAGTCAAAAGAACTGCCCCCATGTGTAAAATGAGAATGTTTGCTCAATCAAGCCCAACAGCTGTTACTTGTTGTTGCTTGCACTGCTGGCCATCCCTGTAAATTAATAATAAATAATGAAAATTATCTAAAAAAGGATCCCAAAATACTTCCCTTCCCAAGGGAACATGCCTTCCCAAGGCATTGCCATAAGCTATTTCACACTCTGTACAACCCTGGGAATCTTGCTTTTGTGTGCAAAGCCCACATCAATACCCAAGTCCTTCTGTATACTCGTATGTATTTACACAAAGGCACAAGCTGCATCATCAAAATGCAGACACTTCCAGGACGGAGAAGAGACTCTAATCAGAGTATGGATGCTCCTTTGCTCTGGCAAAAAGGTTACATTTTAGTCAGGACATGAGGGTAAATCCTCCCCTAGTATGTAAAGCACCACGGGATCTTTAATGTCTAGGCTGAGCAGACATGACCTCAGTTTTCTAAGGTTTCCTTAATTCCTCAACTCCCACCTGTGAAAGGTCACAGAGCAGTTACAGTGTAATTGAATTTGTGCTTTGCTTTGGATTTTTGGGAGGATTGTTTTGCGTTTCAGCGAATTTTGGGGTTTTTTTTTCATTTGACCAACCTGTCTCCTCCCCAAATTTTTCTGGTCCTCAGAACCATGAAGGCAGTTTCTGTGAGTATCTTGGATGCAGGGTCAGGGAGAAATGATAATCTGGAGTCTGAAACAAGAGAGAACACATCATACTATGAACCTGTGCTCATCTATGTCCTTTTCAGCCTTCAATGGCTGAAAGAAGTGTGGAAGTTGCAAAAGTACAGTAAGTAAGCACAGATAATTTGGACAGTATAAAGAGGAAACTGGAGAAGTCAGTGCTCAAGTTAGTCACAAAAATCAAGTGAAAATGAAGATACAAATCTCTCTTTAACAAAAAAAACTTTCTCCACTAACTACAGACCTTCTGGTATCCTGCTGTGCATGAAACCCTGTGTGTTGAACTCACCACCCAGCACTGAAGAAAACTCAGGAGCCCCTGAAATACCAAGAAAGTGGAAGAGAACTGGGGAGAAATTTATAAAATAAATCCTCAAAAATTATTGTTTAGTGGAGACCCTTCTTCTTTTTATGAGGGTTCCCATCTACTAAAGAGGTACCTGTCTCGACAGTGGTTTCTGCCAGCTGTTCCAAGTGAGCAAGTGCCTTCCTGTAGGTGTGATTAGTAACCTACCTAAGTATGTGGGGCTTCTAGCACTGGCCACAGACTGCTCCACAGAAGATGTCTAAGATTTGCAAAGGTGTACAATATGCATATGACTACAAATTAATAAACTTTTCTTTTCAAAGGACTGCAATTTTCAGGACAAATCAGTGATCCCTTCCCAGTTTGTATCTTGAAATGCACAAAATTGCTGCATGTGAAAGAACTGGAAAGCATTTAGTCCTGTTTAGCAGAGAATGCACTGTAATTCATTGACTTGGACTTGGATGCAACCTAATTGACGCCAACGCTCTGGAAGTCTTCCATCAGAAATTAACACACTGGTGATGCACACTCCTTCCAAACACACATTCTTACTTTTTTGTGTGTGAGGGCATTCTTCTTTGTGGTCTCCCAGGGAACCTGAGAGAGGATTTACGTTATCCAGCCTCACACAGTTCTCCTTCCCCACAAGGATATTATCCACTTGACTCACTGGTTAAGGTCAACATAACCTTGAAGAAGTTATCACAGTAAAGCCACATATATTTCTCTACAGCAGAAGGAATATCCCAGAACTCAGCAAAAGCAGCAGTTTGCTTCGAGGAAGCTCACAGACCTGAATCAGATGAGGTCTCACAATGTGTCAGGGCCAATTTATACCCAGAGCTGATCTGTGTCCACTGACACAGAGAGCTACCAAGACAAAATAGGGTGGAAGTCATGGCATAATGGTAGAAGGGAGGGAATGTCCATAGTAGTTCACCCTCACAGTTTAAAAAGTCAAAATAAGCTTGCCAAAAGATGTTTTATCTCTTTGCACTCTGTCTTATGTTGACTTTTCTCTGAATGCCTCCTCCCCCAAGTTCCACTGGTTACATCCTTTTCTTTTTGCTCTAAAGTCATAAAATTATGAAAATACCTTCGTTTCACCTATTGACCACTCTTGGATCTCCTAGTCCATAGCTCCTTTAATGAAGTCCTCGGGCAGCATTTCCCTGTGTCCTTATCTGAGTTTGGTAATAAAGCATCTCTTAAGTCGACATCCTTTTACAATATATGAACTAGAGTTGGGCAAGCTTTTCATAGCAAATGTTTTATTTAGTGGATTAAGCCTTTTGTTCTCTTTCTGAATTATTGTGGAGAAACTTTGACTTTAATTCATCTGGTCATTATTCACAATTGTTCAAATAACTGTCAGTGAACATATTTCAGCTGTTTAGATTGTTCTCAAATTATTCACTTCAGTTCTTTCTCTTGCTATTTGTTATGTGCTATTAACTGTTCAAGAGCTGTATTTGGTTTTACCCACCCCACCTGGTGACAATATTAACTGATCCTTACATCACTGGAAGGTTTATGGAGAGGAGCAAAATCAAAGAGATTTCATAATGTCCTTTTTTCCTACTGTGGTCTGTTCACAATACACATTTCTTGCAAAATTTTATACAAATATATAATAAGTATCTGCGATGAGGCCTATTTTCCATTAACAGCCTTTCAGTGAAAGTAATCAGGTATCCCCATATTAATGGAAATCGTTAAAAGGTCTGAGAATACCATCTAACTGAACTGACAGCTTCAGTCAAATACCCAAGATTCCACCTAGAAGTAACAAGGCAATGGAATAACAGACTTCATTAGTTCTGTACCTTGCTAAGCTCCTTCTTTTGTTGAAATGAGCATTTCTAGATATTTTTGTACAATATTCACCTGACTTCAATGTGATCAAAGTAGCATACTTATGTTCAGATTATCCAGTTGAACTGCAAAAAAACACAAGATGTTTCTGTAAGTATAAATCCACAGACAGAATGCATCTTGATAAATCTATTTAAAATTATTTTGATTTTTATTCTTCATAAAATAATACATCCATCCTGTAACAATTGATCATGCATCTCATTTTTCACTTAAAGAGATTCCAATAAACTGCAAAATTTTTATCCAAACCTATTTTTGAGGTGCAGCAAAATTAGAATGTACCAGTTCAGGATTCAGTTCTGGTCTGTATTATGGGCCTTATGGTTCCAAAAATACAGTTTCTGCAATGATTCCTTCCACACATGCAGAAACAAACAAAAGCAACACAAATTTGTCAACAAGAAAATAGGCTAAAAGAACTACAACGGGCCAGATTCCTGAAGGTAGCAATGGAGCTGCAGGCACTTTTTTGTAGGGAGATTTTAGCCTCTCAGTTCTCACATTTGAATACAATTTTTGGTAAATGTTTTCTATGAATCAAAGCTTTTGTTTTGAACACTAATGAACTGTGATTCAATGAACCCAGTAAAAATACTTCTTCAAAATCTCTTCAGATGCAGCAAAATATTTGAACCTGTCTCCTCTATCAGAAGCTTTCACTTACTGTGTTATGTGATCATGTGTTTTCCTTTCAATCTGTTAAAGTTATCAGCCACGAGAGCAATTTCTTCAGATTTCTGCTGAAAAAAAAAAAAAAGGAAGCTTTACTTAACATTTACTGCATTTTTGCGATTTATCACTCTTTCTACCCTAGTATAGTATGAGCTCTTCAATTTGCTTAAGTAAATATTGGCAGCAAATCAAAGAAAGTACTGTAAGTCCATGGAACACAATTTTAAACTAGCTATGGAAAGCATGCCAGGGATAGCCGTGATGTGACATGTGTTAGGCACACTAATTTTCCTATGTGGTATATTCTTCCCTGACTATATGCACACAAAGGAGAAAACATAACCTATGAAATGTTATATTGCCTAGTTCCTGCAGTGTCTTCAGAAATACTCTAGTAATTTTTTTCCAAGGATCATTACAGCACTATTTAGACAGAGCTGGTGACCTGAATAATGACATTTGTTAATTTTAGTATCACATTTCTGTAATATTTTCATTAGTGACGTTTTTCTCTTACATCTGTGTTTTCTAGAGCTGTACTATAGCTTTGTATTAAACTTTCTGGTTACCAAGAACTCCAACAGGGCATCAGAAAATAGTACTATAAAAGACAACTGGTATCCTTCCTGTGAATTTGTCTGGACCTGCATACATCCACCAAAGAATATTTCCACCAGAGGGTGGCTTGCATTAAGCTGTGTTTAATTCAGCAGCAATGTGGTCAGGACCCTATGAAGCTCCCTGTAGAGTTACTCTGGATTTATACCAGTGTGATTGTGATTAAGATTTAACTGTGACATCTAGCTGTAAAAATTTCTCTCCCTCCACTTTCCAGTCTTCTCAAACATTTATCTTCTTTTCCATAAATTGAATGTAAACTGCATGCAGGTACTCCAGAGCATATGAACACATTTAACACTCAAGACTCCAGTGTTGTCCTAAAGGAATTTTAACAAATAATGGAAAACTCATTACTTAAAAAAAAAAAAAACCAAAACCAAAACAACAACAACAACAAAAAAAAAACAACCAACCAAAAAACCCAACCCAAAACACCCACCAAAAAATACAAACCAAACTAAACCAAACCAAAAAAACCTTTAATAATCCATTATTCACATTTTTCATCACAACTATACTGAAAATACGGCCTTGTTGCAGGTACAGTTTTGCAGATACTGTAATTTTTTTTGTCTGGAAACCAATCACATTTCATCATAATTACTGTAAAATGATTTTATAAAACAACATTTTACATTCATAGGTAAACTTTTCTTTTGCAGTTCACCTTTCATTGGCTAGTATCGGCTAGTCTATGGATATAGCATGGACATTCATAAAAATAAATAATAGAAGCAAAAACTATATTAATAACCTGTCTTCATAATCATACAGAAGCTTGGTGCTTGGGTGGCACGCATAGACAACTGCTCACACATTAGTCTCCAACAAAAACCAAATCATTCTGGGTTTTCTACTGGAGGAAACTCCCTCCCACCTTCCTCCTTCGTTTTTGAGTAAATACAGCCTGTGGTATAGTCATCAAGCACCAGTCAAGCCCCGCTCCTTCCCCACTTCTTAGTGAAAGTGTTCCCCTCAACAAGATACCTGCCCACCTCAGCCACCCTTGATCCTTCCCTGTCCTTGTATGCAAGTACAGCAGCTTCTCCTCCCTCTTCTCTGCCCCTTGTCCTTTTGCCAAAACACCAAATGAAAGATCACTGACCATCATGTGATTTACACAGAGGAGCCACAGCTACAAGTACTTGATTCAGCTAATGATCCAATTCCATTCTTTCCCTCAGTCATGGACTATGTTGCATTTATTTATCTCTTAACTCCAGTCAAGATTCCCACCATACACTGTGCCAGGGAACAACTGGAAAGGCCTCAGAGAAGCCTGAGTGAAGAGGATGGACGTCTGTTTTCAGAGCGGACTTAAACAGCATCCACCAAACAAGTAGCTAGTTATGTCTTACATGTAACCAATAGCTAAAACTTGGATTGCCTACAAATAAAAACACTGTGGAGCTGGACCAAACTAAACCTCAGGTGTATTCTCCAGATAAATGATAGAAAAAAAAGAGATTCATTAATCCCAATCCATTGAGATAGACATGAACAGCTGCATAGCTGGACTCTAGTCTTGGGCAACTGTGGTGATTCTGACAATACAAGAAGCAAGGACTGAATGCCAAAAGCCACAGTGCCTGAACTATTCCTGGTGAAACAGAAACCAGCCCCTCCTCAGCTAGGCTTCCTACATGTCCAGCTTGAGTCAGAAATCCAAGGAATGAGGCCCAACAACCCCAGCACCAATGGAACATATATCTAGAGCAGACAGCAGTAGGGTGTCAGCAGCCTCCTTTTGCTCCACAGCTGAAGCTCCTTTCCTTACTCTGCAGAGCACACTTCTGCCAGTAGCCAACAGCTCCAGAGTCACTCCTGAAGCCCGTCTTTCAGGAGCTAGCTACAGATCATTATGGTGTTGAAAAGCTGGTGTACAGTGGTCCTACCATCTGTGTTATGCAGAAGCCTACTGAACAGAGCACTTCAGCAGTTCTTTCCTCTGCCTGAAAGGATTAAGATTCCTGCCCTAACCACACCCCTCCAGACTCTTAGATGAAAATCAAGCAAACATGGCTGCATGTCCTGCTGGGACGTTCACCTGAAAAAACTGGGGCTCATGTTCCCATTTGTGCTCAAAGGCCTACAGAGATGTTTTCCTATCCATTAATTCTTCAATGTGAAAGAACAAAATCTAAATATTCTGGAGATGCATGGGAGAAGTTCCTATGAGCACATCAAAGATAATTCCATTACTGCAACAACTAAAAAGCATTAAATGGTAGCCATTGAGTCTTGGTTTCTTTTCTGCAGCACAAGAGAAACTTAGAACACCTCTCCAAACAAGAGAGACTAAATCCTTTTCCTGAAATGGGTAGGGAAAATAGTTCTGGATTTTTTGGTTTTGTCTTTGTGGGGGTTTTTTGTTTTGTTTGTTTTTTGGTTTGGTTGTTTTTTTTGGTTTTTGGGGTTTTTTTGAGCAGGGGATGGATTCAACCTGGATTTTTCACACCCTCAGTGAGGGCATTAATCTCTAAGTTTTGGGAAGGGGGAGGAGTCATAAAAGAAAATACAACCACAACCTGTGAAAGAAAGAAGGCTCTGCTGCATTCCTTTCAGGATTTGGTGATGTTGCCCTGAGAGCTGGGCTCTAAGATCATCTAGAAGATCTTTCCCATTTGGAGACATAAATCTAAGTGGAGTGTGACCCTCAGCTGCAGACATCCTGATTTGTTTATGTTATTAACAAATGTTGATATTTAGTTGAACAAAGTTGATGAGCTATGTAACATTCCCAGTAAGATCGTTCATGTCAGTGCTCACAGGCAGGCATTGTGTAAAGACTGGGTGGGTAACTTTACCCAACAACAGGAAAATACATGCTACCTCATCCTAGCTACCAGCAAGTGTTTGGGAGACCTGTCTAGTTGCCATGTTTCACAGAATTATCATTGGGACTGCTGTTACAGAGACATGTATTATGTTTGCAATTCCACTTAATCAGAAGAGAGAGATGAGATTAGTTCCATAAGGGTTATTACTGTTTATTTTTCTTCCTGCTTCTTTTCTGAGTTATGATTTAGATGAAATTTCAGTAAATTTGTGTTCTTTTTGTCCTGTAGACTTTTTCAGACTACTTGCAAAGCCACAGAAGTCAGGAAGAAAAATGGAAGCCCATAAAAATAGATACTCTACAGAAAACAGAACCATCATCGATAAACAACCAAACAAGAGAAAAATATTAATTCCTTTGGAACCGGAATATTCATTTAAATAGTTTCAAAAGAACATATTGCTCTCTCCCAGACACAAGCAATTTGCAAAATGTAAAACAGGTTTGGAAGGTGTCATTCACTTTCAGTGGCATTAGACATAGAGAGCAAGAAGCAGTGAGGTAAAAGCAGAATTGACATAGATCAGGATCCCTTAGAACTTGCTATCTAGAGAAACATCTGCTTTACTTCCGTCTCAGATTAATGAAACACCTCACTAATGTTGTGCATTTATGGAGAGCAAAAAGTTCTGTAGGCAGCATACATATTACATAGTGTGCACTACTCCTGTGCGTTGCTTTTGAGCATCACCACCAAAGGCTTTTAAGACTCTGCAGCCATGGAATTAGCTGTGGTATTGCCAGCCAGCTGTGTATCCTCCATGGACTTTGGAACAGGCTATAAAAGTAAAAAGAAAAACATACTTTACCAGCTCTTTGCAAAACAGAGCCAGCACTTTAAAACCAAGTGGGTCCTTTTCCGCCTGGCAATTCTTGAGGTCGGCCTCACAGGTCACCTTTCAGGATTACGTCAGGGACCAACTGGTTGGGTTCAGGCAAGCTCGGGTTGGTCTGGCAGGCTCCACAAAGTGAACAAAAGCCAGACCAAGACAAAAAGTTGAGGGAGTGGGATAGGAGGAAATTAAGAAGATTGTTCCAAAGGCTTTTAAATTATGATGCCCATGTTGTTGCAATACTATTGGAAAACTAAATTAATTGCTCCTTTCCTTAGCCCCCTCCTACTGTGGCTGTATTTCTTTTAGCTAAGGGCCTGAGTCAGTAAAGATGCATCCAATTTCCATGCTATCCAAATCACAGATTTACAGTAAATTGAGCTTTCATGATAAACAAGGCTGTTCATTAGGTGGCTCTTGGCCTTCAAAGTTTTCAGGACAAAAGAAGTAGTGGGAGGTCACAAATTTACCCTAGAGAGGGCTGATTTCCACAAAATTCTGCTAATTTAACCTAGAGAGGGCTGATTTACAGAAAATTCTGATCACATATTTTCTTAAAAGCAGAGGACTTTAAAGAGTTTCTGTTCAGGAACTCAAAATCTGAGGTACCTTGACTTTACAGTCAGTCTACAGTCCCAACTGGGAAAAAAAAAAAAAGCAAACTATCTTTATTAGATTTTAGTTTACAGTTAGATTACTGGAAATCAAAGGTTTTCTAGACACTGTAAAACCACATAATAAAAGTAGAGCCCATTTTCTGTAGAAACCAGGGGCTCTGTCATAATACAAATTACGAGGATGCAGCTAAAAGGAAACAATTTTTTTTTGCACACCACAGTAAATATCATTTAAATTTTGCACAACACTTGGGCTTCACCTGACACAGATCGACAAAATCTCATTGGTAGCATTCCAAGCAAACGTTACTTGTTATATATGAGATCTATCACATTTTCTTGAGTTGTTCTGTAGCCATTTAAAACCCCAGGAGTGCAATGACAGCTATGTAAGCTAGCAAGTTCCCTGTACAGAACTACGTTAAAAGAAATTGAAATTGTAGAGTATGAGAAGTTGTCGATTTCATGGTGGATTCCCCTTCCTTTTGTTTGCTCTTCTCCCCTTAAACACACAATGTGTCTATTTAAAGAGTAAGGGTTGATGTCTGTTTTAAGTTTTGTTTCTTCTTACTTTACTCATGTAATTCGTTACAGACTTCAGGACAGTAACCTCTGTAGAAATTGCTAGTGGCCCACAGAGCTAGCATAAAATAAAAAGTTACAAGTCCACATAACCTTAATTTTATGGTTATAAGCTATATTTACTGCTATATCATAAGTTTGAAAAGACTGCTAAGTGTTCAGTGTGGGAATGCAGGGAATTTCTCTTAAGTTAGTTTTATGGAGAAACGTGTTGTTAAACTGTAGGAAAGGTTACAGTCCTTTCAAGTCCTCCAGAGCTGAATGCTTATTAGGCATTTTTAGGGTATTTATAAAATACCCCAACCACTCCCTCAATATCATTCATTGAAATTCAAATTCAGGACCTTTGCTCTGTTCAAGTCCCTTTGGTTTTAACACTGTAAACTAACCTGAGTGAGAACCTTATCAAGAATCAAGGTGGGAGAATTTGTTTTTTAACTCTTGCCCACCTGGACTTCCTTAACTTTGCAAGTATTTCTCACTGCAGCACATTAATATGGTGCAGCTCAGGGAGTGTACAATGTCCTAAGCTGAGACTTTATCAACAGGAAAGATGGGAGTGCTCTTAGTACTTTTGTCCTGATTTTACTTGATGAGCCCAGGCAGGATACCACCACCTGGGTGCCTCAGTTTCTCCACCTGTAAAACTATGATAGTACTGACTTCCAAACACACTGAATCCCCTTCTGACCTGCCAAAGCACAAATGCTAAGCAAGAGAACATACTGTTGCTCCACACACCTGTCAGCCTCTCCTCCCCTCAATCCCTCGCTGTCCTCTGCCAAAGGCATGTGCCCACTCAGTTTGCTGTGTGGCCACACAACAAGCTAAATGCTGCCTGCAGACAGAGACCTAACAGGATGCCTGTGTTATGAAATCAGCCTGATCACACACATTAAATCCTCTGCCTCCAGAAAGTGGATTGACACTGCTGTTATGGGACAGGACCAGCCAGGATGTGGGGACAGGGTCAGAAGACCTGTCTCCCTCATCTATCCCCTGAATGTGCTCCTGATGTGTAATATGGGGGACTGCAGGGCTTGGGGCAGAAATGGCAGCGAAGACAGAAACCTGCATTGAAGGCTATGCACTGACCACGGGTACCTGGGTACCCCGTAGCTTCTTGGTTTGATACACAGCACACCCCAATCTTTTGAAAATTCCCCTCTCTTATATATACTTTTTGAAATTATGCTTGTTATTCACATCTACTGCAAATGTTGATGTTTCTTCTTCTCCTTATTACTCACATAATTTTTAATTCTGCATTTCATTTTTATAGGAAACATTATTTTCCACAGAATTTCAAGAGGATATCAGCCTGAAACAAGCCTTTGTGATACAGCCTACAGTGTCATTTAAAACAGGGAAATAAAATGTGATAGAGACACTGAAGAACAAATGCTTTCTGGCATTTGTTTTCTCTCTCAGGCATTAGGGTTTTTTAGAATGCAAGGAAAAATTCCTTTTATCTTCCAGCTACAGAGTTTTCTAGCAGCATCTCCTGGTTTTAAAAGACTGATAGTCTACTCTCCCAATGGAGGTCATGAAAATAAATGTTAGACCAGCCAAACAACGCCTTGAAGTTCAGTTTACTTTCTGCCAGAAGCCTGAAAACAGTAATGTCACCCTGCAATGCCCTCTGCTGGCAGACGCAGCTTCGAGCAAGGAGAGCTACCAGTTCCCGTCCTCCAGCAAGAAAAAAGATACTTGTAATTAAATGGACTGGATTTTTACCTTCTGTAAGAAATCCTGACCCCGCTGAAATCAATGTGATTCTAGCTTTTAATTTTCACTTTGTGCTTAATCATTCCTCCTTTTGAAAACTGCCCTATTATTCACTACAGTGAACAAAAAAACCTGTTTATTTCAAGTCCAAATGAAAACCTCATTACTGGCTTACAGACATGAAGGTCTCTTTTTGGCATTTGAGCCTCTACAGAGAGGTTTTATAAAGAAGTTTTCAGCTGCAAAAGACATTGTTCATCTTGCTATTCTTCTGTCTTTTTAACTGTAAAAGACTGAAGAAAAGACTTAGAACTGTAAAATCACACATGCAAATAGCATTCATGTTACACAGGTGTGATTCTAGCTAACATATATTTTCAGTGAATGGGATTCTTGTATTGAGAAGAGGAAGGCAGGCAAATGCTATGCAGCAAAACAAAGGAGTTTATCTGGAACCTGATGTGTGAGAACACCAACCCTATCAGAAGCCACTTCTATCTCCCTCTGAGAAGCAGTATTCTGGGGCCTGAGGAAGAAAAACCTGAATCAGCCCTGCTGGGGAGAGGGATATTAGCGTGGAGTTCACAAACAGCCCACATGCATACTAGCGCCATAACCCTGTGTCTTACGGGCTAGTTATTCCCAGCCCACAACTTTTCTAGAGAATCATCCCTGAAAAATATTTTCCAGCCTTGGCAAGGGTGATGGAACACTACTGCTGCTTTGGTCTCAGCTCCCTCAGCTAGGATGGTTTTACATGGTGTTTGTCTCTCACCACAGCTGTGCAACGGGCAGCAAGTAGGAAGAATTTTTCCGCAATAGTCTCCAGTCCTCTCTGCTGGGCACTTTCTCCTTCCTACTCATGTTCTCACAGCCTAGGTCCTTCCTGGCAGGCCAATTATTTTATATTTACTACTAATTATTTTTTCTATCTTTTAAATGGAAACATTTTTACCTTGTGATGAGTTATTTCCTCTGCACTGACCCGCTTTATCACCGTGTGCCTCCCTCTGCCCAAGTTTACAGCGACTGACACCCTCGGTGCCAGAGAATGCAGGTGCAGTAAAGCCGTGCAGTGCCTGGCAACACCATTTTTATTCTAAGTTACACATAATTATCATTGATTTGGAAGTGTGAACTCCTTGGTACACAGCCTTACAAGCTGACAGTTTTTTTCCAGAAACAACTTTCCAATGTTTGTTATGCCCTCATGGAGATCGAAATGTCAGAGTTATAAGCAGCTTTGAGGACTATGCCAGGTTCATTAAAAGGCCCCCAGACAAGTGGTTTTTTGCTTTGTACACTGTCCTGAAAACCTTCTACTTCCCTTGGTAAGCACCACAATGTCACACTCGTTTGAAAATGAGCACGTGTGTCTACAAACATTCAAAAGTATGTTTACTCCTCACAGCAAGGGCTCAGATTGTCACTCTAACACTTACCTACTCTTCTCAGGAATATCTTTCTTCGCAACAGAACTGTGTAGCCCAGACAACAGGTGGCGGGTGCTCACGTGCCATAATCTTGAAATTATTAATTTGAGGGAATCATAGAATCATAGAATCAGACAGGTTGGAAAGGACCTCTGAGATCATCAAGTCCAACTCTTGATCCAACACCACCGCGGTTACTAGACTATGGAACTAAGTGCCACGTCCAGTCTCATCTTGAAAACCTCCACCACTTCCCTGGGCAGCCCATTCCAGTGTCTGATTACCCTCTCTGTGAAGAATTTCTTTCTAATATCTAACCTAAACCTCCCCTGGCACAGCTTAAGGCCATGCCCTCTTGTCTGACGGCTGGTTGCCTGGGAGAAGAGACCAACCCCCACCTGGCTACAACCTCCTTTCAGGGAGTTGTAGAGAGCGATGAGGTCTCCCCTGAGCCTTCTCTTCTCCAGGCTAAACAACCCCAGCTCCTTCAGCCTCTCCTCATAGGACTTGTGTTCGAGTCCCTTCACCAGCCTTGTTGCTCTTCTCTGCACCTGCTCCAGCACCTCAATATCCTTCCTGAACTGAGGGGCCCAGAACTGGACACA